>ML682004.1:46547281-46723500 GCA_007922195.1 Podocnemis expansa
TGTGGACCTGCTATTTCACTCCCTTATTTTGAAGACACCATTTTGTTATTTCGAAACAAGTTATTTCGATATAACAGGTTATATCGAAATAAGTTATATCGAAATAACTTGTTTCGAAATAACAAAACCGTGTGTAGACATAGCCCCAGAGGTGCTTTCAGGGGACTAAATCTCAGCACAACTCCATAGATTTCCATAGGTTGAAAATGTATCATCCAATAAGTGCCTGGTGGTTGGCAATACGCAATTGGAGGGCCGAGGTGAAGTAAACCTTTCTCCCAAAGAGGTCCAGGTTTTTAGCCTCTTGATTTTTGGGAGTGGAAGCTGGTTGTCTCTGCCTCTCCTTTTGATTAATAGTGTCAACCACAATGGACCCAAGTGTGGGGTGATTAAACAGGAATGCAAACTTATCTGGTGGGACATAATATTAGCAGTCAGCTCTTTCGGTATGTGGCTTTGTCTGGGGAGGAGGATGAAAGGACCCTTGAACTACTGCACTGGGGTCAGTCAGTGCCGGCATCGAATTCTTCCCAGGGAGCAAGAAGCCCTGGAGGATCTCAGTGTTATGGGCTGATCCTGTGAGAGCCAGTTCATCCATTGGCTAGACCATTCCCTTTACGAACATGGTGCCGATTCTCGGCATGCTTGGGAACGGCCTCTATCATGGTAGTGCCAATCTGTACTGCACCAATGACTGCATGATTGGGTCTCACCTTTGGTCAGTGCCAAGGAGGTAGATCGGGCTGATGTCGATGTCAAGATAGGCTGCACCGAAGAGCCTGTGTGGGAACCCTCACGTTGCGGTGGTGTCGGTGACTGCTTATGACAATGCTTTCCTGACAGCTTTGGGGCCGCTGGGGTCAGTGCCAGGGTTGATGGTGATCATTGGTGCCCAGATTTGGCGCCAAGAGCATCAGAGGAGCCAGACTTGGACCTCGTTCGTCTGGAGCCTTGTGAGCACAGGATAGAGCGCTCCCTGGAGAGGAGGTCAGATACACCCCTTCTTCATGCTCCAGCTCAGAGTGTGTTAGAGAGGACTCCGATGCTGGTGTAGCCCCCAGTGAAGTGGATGGGCTCTTACTTGATCTCCGTGCCAGTGAAGGACCATGCTCCGAGGTTGCCCACATCTTTGACAGGAAGGCTGGCTTGCCTCTAGGTTTGGGAGGTGTGGGAGTTGGCAGCTGTAGGAGAGCCTTCACTGCTTCGAAGGCCTCCGGTGTGGATGGCACAGATCGGGGCTCTGAACCCTTCCCTTAGGAGGAGGGGTGGCAGCAGGGAGCTCATCAGCATCAAGTCCAATCCCGAGCGTGACTTCTTGGGCTCCACTGGGGAGCAGTGCCTAGGAGGCTCCAGTGCCACTTTGGCACACGGTGCTGGTGGGTCTTGAGGCACCCTAGATGTACTGGGCACCGGCTGCAGTGCCTGCTCCAAGGCCTTAGTACACAGCCTGTACACACTCCCTGTCCTTTCGGGTCCTTTGCTGGAAGGAGCGACAGATAGAGCATTTATCAGCCTGAGGGATCTCACCCAGGCATTTTAGGCACTTCTCATGAGGATCACTCACTGGGAAGGCCTTGCCACAGCTGGCACAGGGTTTGAAGCCCAGCATGGTTGGCGGTGGGTCAAAGTGATGGTCAGACTCCGAGTGTTGCGTGGACTCTGGGGAGACACTGGATTGTGGGAGAACGATGTCCACAAATAGATTTTCTAAATCAAATGGTTGGTTCGTAAATGGTTGAGACAGGCACTTGCATGAATGCAAGAATGGGCTGTTCCTGTACAGTCACTGAGGGCAGAGAGAAGGAACTGAGGAGCATCAGGGGCAGGGTCATATATAGCTGTGCATGCAGCACAGAAGGGGCATTGGCCACTGACCCGGCTCTGACAGGCTAGAGCAAAAAGCTTTCCAGCCAAACGTGCACTGCGGCACATAGACACATCTGTAGCTGAATGATATAAGAAGCACTTGAAGAAGAATCAATGAACTCCTTTTTGTTGTCCCTGAGCTGTTGCTTCTTACCTTTGTGACTCTTCTATTTCCCAGTGTCCATCTGATCCTTGGTGTCTCCCCTCACCCTACCACTATCTCACTTTCTCATACACACACTAATATCCACACCCTGCATCTGCTAACATCGAGGTGGGTTAAGCACATTATAATGGACACAGTAGGCTTGTAGGCTACATCTACCTTGGAGAGGCTCTTGGAAGTCAATTTAACAAGTTTGACTTTAAGTCAACTTTTTGAAGTTGACTTCAGAGTATGTCTACACTGAACACAATGCAAACATACCCAGGGATGCCCCTGCCCCACCCTTGGTCCTGATCAGCCTCCTGGAGCCCGATCCAGCTCTGGGGGCCCAGTCTGGCCCCAGTCACTGCCAGCAAGCAGATGGGAGCCAGATTTGTCTCCCAGCCCCTTGTAGTAGGTGGCGCAGGCTGGGAGCAAGGGGCTGGGAGACCGATCAGGTTCCCAGCCCCTCTTTGGAGGCTGCAGGAACTAGCTGCCAGTCCCCACCACCCACAGCAAAGGGCTGGGAGCCCGATCTGGCCCCTAGCCCCTTAAGCCTGATCTGGCCCTCAGCCACTTGCTACCGTGGGCAAGCAGATCCGGGCCTTGTGAATTTCACAGTGACGATACAGAGCAAAAACAACAGGCTTCCATTCACACTGTGTGAGCACACAGGGTGCGTGAGTGGAAAGTGGTGGTGGTGTGATAAAATATTTGTTCAAATTTCTCTCTCCTTTGGCACTGCTGTTATAGACACATTCCAAAATGAATTAAGTTTACATTAGATTATTGTACCTGTGGGGCTTACTGAAGCATTTTAAGGCTTGCTTTTTCCCCAGGAAAGTGGCAGTAGAAACAAAGGCCGAAATTAAGAATTGGTGTAAATACCATAATTCTTTAATGTAAAAGGGCTCTTTTAGATTACATTGGAAATCAAGGTTACCTTAATGACCTTGCAAATGGGGGAGGTAGCTCACACACACCCAACCCAGGTATGTACATGTGAGATGAAAGATGGGTCAGAGCTCAAGGGGCCTCCCTGTGTTTTGGAGTGTGCTTCTGTTGAGCTTAGAAACACACATGCAGTCTGTTGCATGTGAGCTTTCGTGTATCTGAATTGATTTAATTGGGGCTCGTCCTGCTTTCAGCAGGGGGTTGAACTAGATGAGCTCCTGAGGTTCCTGCCTACCATAATCATCTATGCTTCTATGAATAGGTTTGATCCGGTCCCGAATCCAAGGGGCTGATGTGGCACAGGCAGGAATCCTGACCTTCCTAGACAGTCACTGTGAGGTGAATAAAGACTGGCTACTGCCTCTTCTGCAGAGGATTAAAGAGGTAAGTGTCTCAGAAAAGCAAATTGCTGCTCAATTAGCCCAAATCTTAACAACTCCACTGTCCCTCCTTTAACTATGAGCAGCTCCTCGTATGCCTACTGGCAAGACATTTGTCTAAATGTGCAAGGGGGATGACTTTCACTGGAGTGCCTACCAAGGTATTTTGTCTTCTGTCTAACATTTCTTTAGTATGCACCTAGAATTTTCTCCCTGTGTTTCTCCCCTACTCCGTTGGTGATTCCAGTGGGCCTCATTCATCCCTGATGTAACACTACTGAATTAATAAGGATTTTCCCATGTGTGTAATAGTAGTTCAATTTCAGCAGAAGATGGGTATACTGCAGAGAAAAGAGGCAAGGAACTTGACAACGTGCATGTGCAGATAAAGCTAGCTGAACCCAGGGTCCCTGTTGCAAAAGCTGATAGGCAAACATTGAGTGGTGCAAGGGAAATAGCGTGGGCCTTACTTCAACTGAGTTAGGCTCATTTAAAAATAACAAGGAGTTGTGTGGCACTTTAAGACTAACAGATTTATTTTTTGCATGAGCTTTTGTGGGAGAAGATCCCACTTCCTCAGATGCTTCGAAGATGGGTGAACTTACAGAAAGGAATGAAACTAAATGCAAGGGGTGTAAAACATAGGATCAGGTCATAAAGTAACAGCAAATCAGAGCAGTTTACAGGCTCAAACCATGGGAAGTCTGAAGTCAAATTACCCTTTGTAATGGGAAAAGAATCCATAGTCTCGATTAAGTCCTGCTTTCACAGAATTTAGCTTGCATATTAATTCGAGTTCAGCTGTCTTTCTTTGAAGTCTTGATGTCCCAGGTACAGCTCTAACGACAGTCATTAACAAATCCATCATCGAGTGATTAGGAAGATGGAAGTGCTCAGCAACTGGTTTTCTGTTCTTTGATTTCTGATATCAGCTCTGTGCTCATTCAGTCTCTTACAGAGCGATTGTTCTGTTCGTCCAATATATAAGGTGTAGGGGCATTTCTTGCACATGATGGCATAGACCACATTAGTAGATGAGCAGGTAAATGAGCCTTTTTGCCCAATACTGACAGCTTAGAGAAGAGATAGCTGTTTGAACAGGGCTGAATTTAATTTCATGCTAATTAAGCTTTAATAAATTAATGTAAAAGGTTTAAGTTCTGATGATTTCAGCACAGACAGTAACGTTCCCCTTCCACTAGACGCTTCTCCCCTCACCCTGCTCTTCACAGCAGCTTGCCATTCAAAGAAAAGGTGACATGATCTTGTTGGTTCAGTGTAGCGATTGGAAACAAGGAACTCTTCAGCTCTGCCACTGATTCCTGTGACCTTGGACAAATTTTCACCTCACTATGCCTGAATTTCTCTTTCTGTAAAATGTGAAAAAACTGAGGCACCTCACAGGGACATAGCAGGCAGATTTTACTTAGCGGGGCAGTTAACTGTGCTTGGAAGATAAGTGTTTATGGATCATTAGAAGTGTGATTATTGTTAGTATTATCAAGAATGTGTGTAGACTAGTAAATACTATTATTCATTAATAAAACATACAAATAAATGTTTTAATAAGGAATATATGAACGTGTATTTAGGAAACTGGTGCATATGAGATAAAATTTCTTGTCTAGGGTCATAATATAATGTCAAAAAATGCTTGTTTTGCTGTTAGCCCACCCCTTGTCTGTTTTTTCACTCTGTTTTATCTTATCACAACTGTCCCTTGCCCCACTGATTTTGTGGGAGCTCAGACACAGATTAAATTCCTAACCTGTGAGCTCCCAGGGACAGACTGCCTTTTCACTGTGTTTGTACAATGTCTGGCCCAATGGTGTCTTTGATCTCTGACTGAAAGTGGTACACCAATACATCTAAGAAATTCTGATGTAATAAAAAGAATACATTATGAATAATAGTTCTTATGAAATTATTATAATATATATTGTTAAATTCCACTTGAACTCACCTCTGACTTGCCCAAGTACAGAGTCTACCACTAAAGTTTATTTCATGTTTTTCACTCCTCCTCCCCCCACTTCCCATTTTCCTACTGCAACTAAATCCTCTATGCATTTCAACTCAAAATCTCAAGAGCAACAGCATCCTTCTTGTACAAAGTATTTGATATGTCCCAGAATGAAAATGAGCGGGGTGGCAGTCAGAACTGCCTTTCCCTTGCAGTGCTGGGGATCATAGCTCATATTCAGCATCACTATGAGAGATTAATGTAGATTCCATATGCAACTTTGTTACCAACTTTGCCCACCAACTCGGGGTATGCCCATTTATTAGGGTTGCTTTCTCTATGGGGAAGATGGTACTTCTATTAGTGTGCTGCTTGTGTGACTTGTGTTTCTATAGAGGTGCGTCTGAGCGGACCGGGTCTATCAGCACTCTCAGCTGACCCCTTATGTGTCCCTGAACTCAGTAGGCTGGGTCACACAGCACTTCTCTGCTGTTACCCTTATGTGCCCCTGTACCACACCAAACTAGGCTTGATTATGGATCTTGAGCAGGCTGGGTCACACAGCACTTCTCAGCAGCTACCCTTATTTGCCCCTGGACTCAATCAGGCTGGGTCAAAACAGCACTTGTCAGCTGTCACCCCTGGAGTCAATCAGGCTACTATCCCTATCAATGAGCAAACCTTACAGGGTTGTGGGCATTACAGGGATCTTTGGCTAGGTAATAGAAGCGTTGCTGCAAAGTGATATAAAGAAACCAAGACCACAAAGGAGAGGGAATGATGTCTTAAAAGAGTCTGGAAACTGGCTTAATAACAAAAGTCATTTTATTGCTAGGTATCTAAAACTTGTACTACTAATAATAATTACAAAGGAGAGAAGAATACCCCAACATACCCAGTTACAGCATTGATAAACATACAAGGAAAGAAGAACAGCCAGCTACAATATTACCTAGATTCTACTGTATCAGGCCTAGAGAGAGAGAGAGAGAGAGAGAGACAGAGAAGAAAGGGGGGGGTCTCACCACTCCGTGTAGCAGAAAGGTTTCCAGGTTGTGCAGATCAGGGTCAGAGGCTGGATGGAAACAAAGCTCCCACAGCAATCAGCAAGGAAGAAAAGCCAAATCCCAGTGGAAATGATACAGCTTTAGATCCAAGCATCAGGACTCAGGACTCAATCCAGACTCACACAAGATTCAGAAAGGATCCAGTCAGGACTTGCACAGGACACACACTACACCACACTATGTGGGTAAAGGTTTTTTATAAGGACTTGTTTACGTGGCCAATACACATTCCTGGATGGGTGTAATGGTTCAGAGAAGCTCACAATACAGCCAGGCAGGCTCAGTATTTTGGGTATCAATTATCATGTCTGTGACTAGAATGGTCTGATAATTGCTGGGTTTGTTCGTTCTGGTGTGAGATCCCCCATCAGGCAATGCTTCCCTGCTTCTTCAATCCCAGAGTTCAGTACGGCTCTTGCTTCTTCAATCCCAGAGTTCAGTGCGGCTCCTGCTTTGGAGTCTGGTTCTCCATAGTCAATGCAAATAAAGCTCCATTGTGCTGATGGCTTTTGGATATGGGTAGATTAGGAAAAGGATGTCTCCCATTTCCTACTGTTTTTGGTTTTCAGTTCAAGCAGAGGTTGGGGGATGTGGGGGGGGGGAGGGAGGCACAGGCTGGATACTATGCTCTGATTCCTCAAGAACACAGAGCTAACACGTAACAACTATGCCGTAGGAGTTCCATTACCAGAGAGCAGCAGGAGCATGGTTTGACTGTAACAGTAAAACCAAATATCACGTCTGTTAACCTGTTACTTGTAATTCTTTTTAAAAGATGTACATGCCTTGAAGTAGAAACTGGCTCTATGGCTGTGTTCACACACAGGGATTATTTCGATACAAGTTGTGTCAAAACTATTTCGAAATAACTTAATTCGAATTAACAGTTGTTAATTTGAATTAAGGAAAAATGCGGGAAACAAAACAGCATGTTGACACTGTGAACATGCTATTTCTTTACCTGCTTTAGGGGGCTGCAGCCCCCTGGGGATGAGCTCCTGCCGCAGCTCACCCTGCAGCCCCAGAAAGGGGGCTGCAGCCCCCCACTGGGGGGTGAGCCACTGCGGGGCGCTGGAGCCTGCCACCCGAGCTGCCTCCAAACCCTGCCACGGGGTCAGGGGCGCGGGGCTCAGCCTGCAGCAGCAGGGGCCGGGGTGAGCGCGTCCCTGGGGTTCCCCGGTGCAGCCGTTCCTGCTGGGGGCGGGGCCGGGGATACCCCGGGGTTGCCCGGCACAGCCGCTCCTGCTGGGGGCAGGGCCGGGGATACCCCGGGGTTGCCCGGCACAGCCGCTCCTCCTGGGGGCAGGGCCGGGGATACCCCGGGGTTGCCCGGCACAGCCGCTCCTCCTGGGGGCGGCTGCACTGGGGAATCCCGGGGCCGCACTCACCCCAGCCCCTGCCCCTGCAGGCTAAGCCCCGTGCCCCTGACCCCTTGATGGGGTTTGGAGGCAGCCCGGGCTTTAAGCCGGCAGGGAGCAGTGCTGAGCAGTGCTGAACCCCGCCGGTGCCTGCAGCCCTGCTCTGCAGGCACCGGCCAGGGGACACCCCTCAGCACTCTGGCCAGGGTGCTGAGGGGGCAGCCCTTGAAATGTTGTTTCGGAACACCTTGTTCTGAAACAACATGTTCACATGCATTGTTTCGAAACAAGGTTGTTTCGCCCCCAAATGGGGTTTAACTTGTTTCGAAACAACTGTGTTGTTTCGAAACAAGGGCTTCCCCTTGTTTCAAAATAACTGTGCGTCGTGTGAACAGGGTATTTCTTATTTCGAAACAACAGAGGTTGTTTCGAAATACGAGTGCTGTGTGAATACAGCCTATGAGTAGAGACAACATTCTTTGCTGACCATGCTGCAAAGGATCTGGGTTCAGTTACCTTGGCAATGTTCCCTCTAAGAGATGCTGGCAGCTGAGCAACTCATGTTGCTCGCTGCGCTCCCCCCCCCCGGGGGGGCCGGGCCCGGCCCCCCCCAGCAGCCCCCCACCCCGCAGCCCGCTCCCAGCCACCCCCCCTGCTCCCAGCTGTCCCCTGCTCCTGGCCGCCCCCCCTGTTCCCGGCCGCCCCCCCTGCCCCCTGCTCCCAGCTGCCCCCCGCTCCCGGCCGCCCCCTCTGCTCCTAGCTGCCCCCTACTCCTGGTAGCCCCCCTTCTCCCAGCAGCCCCCATCGCCGCAGGCCCACTCCCGGCCGCCCCCCCGGCCCACTCCCGGCTCCCCAGCAGCCTCCCCGCCCCCACTCCCAGCGGTCCCCAGAAACTTACCTTGTGGCTGGAGCCGCACGGCCCAGCCACAGCTCCTGGGGCCAGAGAAGCTCTACGGAGTATGCTCAGATTTTCTGGGCATAATCCATTAGAGCTTCTCTGGGTGGGAGTTTTGAAAACTCCCTGCTCCACAGGAGCTCTATGGAGGGCCTCTGGCTGCTGGCTGTGTGCTGCCGGCAGCCTTCTCTGCGCTGGCGGCTGCGGCGGGCTGCGCTGCAGCGCACCAGCGCAGCCTACAGGGAACATTGCTTGCCAGGTCTGTCACTCCCTATATGGGATTTTGTGAAGAATGTTGATGACCTTTCGGGCCAAGCAAGGTCACTGTGAAGTAGGCTTTTAAAGAAATAGACAACAGCTCAGTGATTTAGTCCACTGAGAAGTCCCCATTTATGGGAACCTTGACTTAATCCTAGTTTGGACAAAGACAGCTAGGTGGGTTGATTCCACATCCTAGTGGGCATTTTCCCTACCTTGCTAAACCAAAATATAGGCATAGTTGCTGCATTCAGTTGTCTCTGAGATTGGAATATCAGGGACAGTGGCAGGTCCATAGTGTAGGGCAGTGGTTCCCAACCTTTTGAGTATAAGGATGCCTTTTTAATCTCAAAACATGCAGTGGACCCCCAAATGATAACAGTTGTTATTGGGGATTGACTGCAGGCAGTGGTGCTGCAGAAGGGTAATGGAGGACCTGGTTCCTGCCTAACCGGAAAGGGGGGGACACAGCCAGGGTGAGGCTGCTCATAGCAGGCAAATACAATTCATTTAGAGCAGAGGCATTAAACTCATTCAATGTGGCGGGGGGGGCACACTGGAAGGTAGGAAACCTGTCATGGGCCATGTGGCCACATGGACTCCCTAGTCCTTTCTCCCTCCATGTTCATAGTGGCATGGACTCCCCTTTCCCTTTCACAACCTGCAGGCTCTCCCACACCTTCCCTTTTCCCTGTCTACCCCCACCCCGACCCTTCCTCTTGATGGCAGGCAAAAAAAAATCAGTCTCAGTCACAGGAAGGTTTGGCTCCTGGCCCATCACTGTCAGTCATTCAAAATGCTGGCCTTTGGTTGGCTCAGTCCCAGCTGGCTTTTGATTAGCTTGTTCCCATGTGGGCCCCAGCCACTTTTTCCTTTTTTATTTGTGATTCATGCAATGTGTTGTCACTGACTAACTGACAGTGAACAGTTGGGATGGGAGACAGCGCGGTGGTTCTCTGGAGCTGGCTTAGCCTGCTGTAACTGAAACTCTGATTAGTTGGCAGACCACAGCAGACCAAAGCCACGATTGGCTGGAGTCATTCATTGTTCCTCTATGGTGTGCCTCTGATCACGTGAATGCCTCAGCAGCACACCTCATCCTGCTGTGCCCGAGCCTGTCTTTGCAGTTTGCTGCTGCAGAGACAGCCCAGGCAGCAGCTCCATGGGCCAGATCTGGTCCCATGCGCCGTAAATTTGACGACCCTGATTTAGAGCCCTCGCCAACATGGATCACTGGCCCACAGTGGCTAGTGTCAGATGTATTTATTGCAAGGGGTCAGTGACTCTGTGGATCCCCAGGGGTCCCCAAACCCCAGGTTGGGAACCACTGGTGTAGTGTGTTGACAACACTCTGTGTGAAGAGCCCAGGGCTGGAACAATAGGCAGTGCCGTGGGTCAGGCTGGAGATGCACTAGACTAGAGGAAAGATGTCTGAAGTTCCCAGAAATGGAGCAGTAAGGAACACATTAGGCAGGGTTGAGGTGTACCTTGGCGTCAAGTTGGAAATGGAGTTCTGAAATAGTGATGGGTGACAGGAGTTGGTGGGGCAGTACTGCAAACCAGGATTGGAAGGTATTTTTGAAAAATATAAATATAGTTTTAAAAATGCAATCCTTGAGAGAAATTTTTTAAAGGTCCAGGGGTCGTTGAGTCCCATCCATTAATGTCCCTGTTTCCAGGGTCATTGCAGCCCTCCTTCACACCAGGGATAAGACTAAGACTGCTGAACTGAATAAAATGTTACTGCTGCCACCTTCAGGCAGGTGCTGGAAAGAAACTAATTCCCTGCCATGTTTTTTTATAGTAATGATTAATGTTATATAAAAAGCTTTCTCTTACTTGTTTACTGGCAGGAATCATCTGTTTTGTTGTAATAAAATGTCAGTCTTAGGAAAATTAAGAATGACTGGCCCAAAATGAATCTGATTATGCTCCCAGTGGCACTCCACTGTGCATACCATTTCCGATTTTTCATTGGGCAAAGCAGCTGTTCAGGCAGGTTTCTGAGTGGTCTACAAATGCCAAAATAAACAGACCTTTGTATGCGTGTGCACGTGCATGTATCAGTGACAAATGATCACAGATTCCCAAACATACTGTGAAGCTTTTCTCTACACAGATTGCTTCTACCTCTGACAGGTACAACATAGTGTCAACTTTTTTCTGCTTGAACAAAATGTATATAGCTTGTTATTTTGTATCTGAGCACATGCATGTGCATCTGTCTGATGTGATGTGAGTTGGTGCGTCATATTGTCCGAGTGGGTTTTTCCTCTCTGAATGTTTGTGTATGTACGTTAGAGTGTGTGTGAGCGAGAGAGAGCATGCACATTTTACAAGCGTTTATGTTTAACTCCAGATGAGTGGGTGTACAGTCTTACTTTTATTATAGAACTATATTTAAAACCATTATCCATTCATAGTAACTAAATAACTTTTCTTAAAGTGTAATTATCAAGTCCAAGGCATTTTAATGATAATTAATCTTAATGAGTTCACCTGGAAATTGCTTTTTGCTAATGCCACAATAAAGGACCAGTGGGTGGTGATGTTCCACTACCATCTGAAGGCCCTTACAATTCATTTTCTCAAGGTCTGAGCAGAGAGTTCTGAAGTGGAATTAAAAAAAACAAAAGGATCCTGTGGCACTTTTATCACATTAGCTTTCAAGGGTAAAATCTCATTTCATCAAATGCAAGAAGTAGAAATTGCAGTATGGAAGAGAATACATAATGCAGAGAAGGGTAAGTCAAAAGGTCAGTTCAGATTTTTTCAGCAAACCAAATGAGTCATTTTGGTTCAAACTGTGGACCAACAGATAAAGTGAGAAGGTTAAAAGAAGGGGAAAAAACCACCTTTAGTAATGAATCAGCCAGCCCAAATCTCTATTTAGATGTAATTTAATGGTTTCAAATTTGTACATGAATTCTAACTCTGAAGTTTCATTTTGAAGTCTTTTGTTGAAGCACTGTAACTGCCCTGTCTTTCACAAGATGTGCAAGGAGGTTGAAGTGTTCTCCTATTGGTTTTTTAATGTTACCATTTTTAATAGTGTCATTTATTCTTTTGCACAGAGACAGTGCAGTTTGACTAATGTCTAAAGCAGAGGGGCATTGTTGGCACATGGTGGCATAAATGACATTAGTGGATGAGCAGGTGAATCAGCCCCCAACAGAGTAGCTGGTTTGATTGGGTCCTATGATGGTGTCATTTGAGTAGATAGGTGGGTAGAGTTGGCAACTGCCTTTGTTGCAGGAATAGGTGCCTACCTTAGCATTTCTGTTGTGTGGTATGTGGTTGCTGGTGAATATCTGCTTATGTTTGGGGTGCTGTCTGAAGGTGAGAAGAGCACTGCCTCCAAAGCTTGAGAGAGTGAGGGATCATTTTTTAGGATAGCTGCAGATCCTTGATGATGTGCTGCAGAGGTTTGACTTGGGGGCTGTAGATCATGGTCAGTGATGTTCTGTTTTTTCCTTGTTGGGGCTTTCCTTTAGTAGTTGACTTATGGGTCTGGCTCTGTCACTCTTTCTTCCCCAGGTGGGTATTGTAGTTTTAAGAATGCTTGACAGAGGTCCTGAAGGTATTTGTCTGTCTGAGGTATCAAAGCAAATGCAGTTGTGCCCTAAGACCTGGCAGTAGACAATAGAGCATGTGGTATGTTCCAAATTAAAGGGACATAGGGAACAATGTAAGTAATTATAGCAGTCAGTAGGTTTCTGGCATAACATGGTGTTTATATAGAATAGAATCATAGGGTTGGAAGGGACCTCATGAGATCATCAAGTCCAACCTGCTGGGGCTTGACCCTAGGACCATGCATATATTAAGCAGAGATGCTAGCCACTACACTAATATGTCCATCACTTACTTGTACTGTAGTATTCAGGAAGTGGATCTCCCATGTGGAGTGGTCCAGGCTGAGTTTGGTGGGACAGAAATTGTTGAATTCTTCAAAGGCCTTCTTTCCATGGGTCTAGATGACGATGATGTCATCCACATATCGTAAGTAGAGGAGTGGTATTTGGGAATGAGAGCTGAGGAAGCATTGTTTTAAGTCAACCATAAAAATGTCGTCATATTGTGGGGCTATGTGGGTAGCCATAGTAGTGCCTCTGACTTGAGGGTATCATCTCCAAATTTGAAATGGTTGTGGGTGAGCCCAGTCAGAAAGTTCAGTCACTAGGTATGCTGTGACATCATCTAGGATACTGTTCCTGATGGCTTGTAGAATGTTGTAGACAGACTCTAGGTCAGAAGGGACCAATATTATCATCTAGTTCAGTGGTTTTCAAACCTAAGGTCAGGACCCACTACTGGATCACAGATCCTCAGGCACTGGGTCGTGGCACCCCCTACCGCCCCCACGAAAAGGCTGGAATGCATTGCTCAAAGAAGTAATTATTGGGTGGTGAGCATAAATTAATTTTTTCAACAGCGTTCCAGGAAAAAATTTGAAACCACTGATCTAGTCTGACCTCCAGAATACAAGCCACAAAACCTCACCCACTCACTCCTTGCAATAAACCGCTAACCTATGACTGAGTTATTAAAGTCATCAAATCATGATTTAAAGATACAGACAATCCCCTAGCAAGTGAGCTGTGCCCAATGCTACAGTGGAAGGCAAAAACTCCTCAGAGCTCTAGCCAATGTACCCTGGGAGCAAATTGCCTCCCAACCCTAAATATGGCAGACGTGAGCAAGTCTCACTAGCCAATCATCCATGAAAAATTCTCTGTAATAAATCAGAACCCACGCCCTCCAACATCCCTTCTCATGTGAAAGCTTTTTGATACCCCTAATCATTTTTATTGCCCTTTCTGTACTTTTTCTCTCCTCAGTTTCTTGCTTGTTCAGTCATCCAGAGATCAGAACAGAGATCTCTCATACTGCAGAGTAGAACTGGTCATGGCATGATTTGTCTAAACTGAAATGGTTTGAGAAACAGGGTCAGGTTTTCCTGACTTGAAAGTGTTCAGTCAAAAAGTTTCAAAATAATCAGACTGTTTCATTTTGATATTTTTAATATGAAAATATCAAGTTTTCTGGTTCAAGACAACTTTTCTTTTAGAAATTTAAGCTGAGAAGACTCAATAAATAAAAGAGATAAAAAAGAAAGATCAAAAATCTAAATGAAATATTATGATTTCATTGACCCCCCAAAGAAAAATAATTTTGGAGTTGTATGTGTCAGATTTTGACTTTCCATCCTGATCTGTGGTAGGAAAAATGCTGACTTCTTTAAACAGTGTTCTTAGGATGGGGGGAAAATTCCACCCCCTCCCCCCACATCTCTAGCACAGAGAAGTATCCTCAGAGGCCACTTAGTTGATTTTCTCTTCTGTAGTGTTTGGGGTTTTGTATTAAAGGTTTTTAAACAATTTCCAGTGCTCATCTTGTTGGGAAGAGAGAAGATAGAAAAGCTTCCAGCAAAATGGAGTGGCATTTGAGACAAAGGATGATCTTGAGATTCAGGCGCAATCCTCAATGTCAGGGTTCTGTATTCTCTGGCACTTAGTCAAGCCACTTAGGAATCATTCTTTCTGCCACCGAAGTGGCTGAGAATTTTGTCATTGACCTCATCAGGAGCAGGATTGGGTCTCGTGCCTCAGTTTCTCCATTTACTGTGATGCTTTATTCATCAGTGTCCATCAAAGCAGTTTGAGATTCTCCAATGACCAAACCATTCTGATTTATAAAACCTGAGTCTCCAATGTGACTGAGCAGTGCTGCTTTCAGACCTCAGCTTCCTTGTCCTGTGACTGCACAAGAACATAGCTCCTTTTTGTTAGGACTGATTTCTAAAACAAAATCTTTTCTCAGAGTGAGGGAGCAAGCCTGTATGTGCTAAGATGCATTTGTCTACATGTCTGAAAACTGATTTGATTTTGTGAGAGGGAACAGCTTGAAGTTTAAGCTTTAATTGGAGTTTAAGGTATTTTTTTAAAAGAAAAATGAAGATGAGACCAGTCAAAGCCTCATCTTCCTGTAGCTGTTTTTGTCCCTAACTGTTTGTATGATCTCTTATTTTAACCCCTTCTCCTTGTTTGGCAAAAGCAGTGCTGTATTGTGTAGTTATATATTTTTAAATGGCTGGCTCCATTTATTTTGGATGTATGTATTTAAACTGTGTGCTTGTGGCTTAACTTTTGAATTTCAGTGAAAAGAATGGAAATGAAAAGGGAGGGTGGAATGAATTCATGGAATTTTGTACTCACTGATTCCTGAGCCAACTTCAGTATAAACCTTCCAAATGCCCATCACTTAGGCTTTCTGGGTTTCTTTCTGAAGAAAGTTAGAGCTAGAGAAAAAGATGGCTGGATTGACATCTCTGGAGACTAAGCCCCTGCTCATACTAGGGGAACCATAGGCTTCCCCACATACCACCCTGGAAGTGTCCCCTCAGCATGGTCCTGCAGGTAGGAAAGTGTGAGCTTCTATACAACTTCCATTCAACTCATTGCTTTTCTGATAAGGTAGCCAACAACATTAAGGGTTGCTTTTGTGATATGGACACCTGTCCTCCAGAAATTGGACTGACATCAGGAACAGAGGCGGCTTTAGGTTTTCTGGGGCCCTAGGCAAAGGCCCACTGTGAGGCCCCCTATAGGAACTAAGCGCACATAATAAAAAGCATAGCATTTGTGTTTGGTTTAAGACTTTGGACAGTGAACTGGACTGCTTTCATATTGCCTATTCAACAGCCAACTTTTTTTTCCCCTCTTTCAGCACCTGACATGTACTTCCTTTTATTACCCAACTCATCACTCATTGAAGCCTCTGTCCACTCATCCTTATTCTTTATTATTAATAATCTCTTTCCGGTTGAACTTCACAATAGAATCCTAAAAATGAAATGAGTGTCACAACAGATCACAATGCCACATCAGAGGAACCACATTTCCCACATATAAAATTTCATGGAAAAAACAACAACAAAAATCAAATTTCATAAAATGTGAACTCATTTTAGTAAAAAAGAATTCTCCCAAGTTAGCAGAAAGCATCCCAGAATGCAAATACCTCAATATCACAAAATATTTTGCAAAGGCTAGCAATGTAATGAACTAGGAAATAAAAGTTGCCTCCAGCCCTGAAGGAGGGGGAGAGGAAGGGCAAGGCTGAGCGCTGTAATCCCCTCTTCTGACCCCCTAGAGCTGAGCATAGTGGACCCACCCCCAGTCCAGCTGCAGTGAAGGCTTCCGAGTTCCCTAATCTACGTGGCTGGAAATTCACAAAGGGATTCCCATTCTCTCAGAACTGCATGGTTATAGGAAGGGAGGGTGGAGGGAAGGGAGCCAGTCATGGGGACTCCTAGGGCTTGTAGGGATGCAGGACACTGTTCCCTCTAAGGCGCATGGCAGCGCGCTTAAAAAAATCCTGCCGCGCAGGATTTTCCTGCCCCCGCACATGGGGCAGTTCAGGGCGGCAGCGTGGCCGAGGAGAGACGCACCGGAGTGCTGTGTCCGGGCACGAGCCTCACCCCAGCCCCTCGGCCGGAGGAAGGGAGGGTCTGCAGGCTTGAGCCAGCCCTGCCACTCCTCCCTCGACTCCCCCCCTTCCAGCCGGGGTCTGGCCGTTCGTGTGGCCAGCCCCAGCCTCCAGCCCAGGCTCGTCCTTGCCGGCCAGCACCGTGGCCTCCTGCCCCCTGCCCAGCTCTTTGGCCAGTAAAGAGGGCTGGGGGGGGGTTGGGTTGGTCAGGCAGCTGGCACAGAAAGCGTGGGGGCAGGGAGGGCGTGTGGGGAGGGGGGAGGAGGGGTCAGGATAGTGGGCTGGGGAGGGCTTGGGGGGGCTGAAAGAGGTGGCAGGAAGATAGGGAGGTGGGGGTGAGGTTTAGGAGGGCTAGAATGGGGGCAAGGAGCTTAGGGAGTCGGAATTGGGGTAATTCTTCAGTTTTTTAAACAAGAGGCATGGCAAAGAGTAAGTGCCATTCATACCCTGAAGTTTGAAACTCCTCAAGTGGGAAACAGGGAGTGCATAGTGCCAAAATGTCCCTTCTGTAACTAGATAAAGCTGTGGAGGTGAAAAATCTAAAAATCCGTTGTATATTTCCTGAAAGCTAGTGTGGATGTTACTTAAGTGGAGTGACTGAACAGTGAGAGTGTTTGAGCATGCTAACCCTGTGCTTTCAAAGAACCTGGAAGATGTTTTCTCCAGAATCCTGTAACTCACAATTCATTACAAAACAAACAAGGATTCTTGTGGTACTTAAAGACTAACAGATATATTGATTGCATGAGCTTTCATGGGAGAAAACCCCATTTCCTCAGATGCTTTGAAGAATACAGTAATTCACAGAAATCTTAGAGGTGTAACGGAGATATCAGATAAGTACTTGTTTTAAATATAGTAACAGCCAAAAGACTGGGAATCAAAGGAGCCATGAGATTATTCTCTTCACTATGCACCCTAGTCTGTCCATCAGAAGAAACCATAATGCATTAAAGTGATGTGGTATTTTAGTAGAAATTTTCTCTTAAGTTGAATTGTAGCCCCAAAATGATGGGGCAGGTAAAGATACAAGGGACTGAAAATAGGCTTTTAAGAAATACTGTAGCCTTATCTTAAAGCAGCTAGAAGCCCATTGTTTTGATTTCAGTTGTGTTTAGCATCCTTCTTGTAGCAGCATTTTCCTGAAAAGAGATGCCTGGAATCTTTTTTTGATTTTTAAAATTTCAATAGAATTTACCCCTCTGGGACCATCAAGACATCTTAAATGCTGCCAATTTCCAAAGCAGTAGCCATGTTAGTCCATTCCAGGAAAACAAAACAAAACAAGGAGTCTCCCACGAAAGCGCATGCGAAAAATAAACCTTAGTCTTTAAGTGCCACACAACTCCTTGTGTATCTTAAATGCTGTCAGTGATAATTAGCTGGCTTCCGTGTGAACTGTAACTCTGCATGTAGAACACAGGAGATGAGGGTATTAGGCAGACTTGTGACACCTAGGATACGGATTGAATATAACTTTGGTCTTGGGTTGTTAGAAAGCCATGGATTAGTTTCTTTTGATTGTATAGCAATTTGGGTAAATTTTAAATAAATTGGGTGATTTTAGTAATAAAAAACAGCTTTAAATAGTTTATATTAATTTTTCATTGGTCTAGATTTTTCAATAATTTTTGTTGCCTGAGTTTGCACACAAATTTTATTCAGAAAAAGTATTGCACACAGGTTGAAAATTTTGCACACAAGCCACCAAACCTTAGAGGGAACATTGGTGCAGGATGAGCTAGAATAGATGTAATCTGCTGGGGTGAGGGCTGCTGTGCCCCCAATTTAGTTTCTGGCTGCAGCTGCAGAGGCTGGCCAGTGAGGCTGAAAAGCCTACCTCCAGCACCAGCAGCTGTTAAGAAGTCAGGGATAAGGGGCAGGCCTCCCCATAGCTCTAGCTTAGCTTTCCTGTTACTGCTTTTGGTATGGCATGCAGTGGGAACTGCTGCCCAGCAGTGAAGAGAGATAACAAGAGCTCTGTGTCTTAAGCCCCCCTCCTTACATCCTCTGGAGCCCCCCCCAACCCCACATGCTCTCCTTTCCCCTGGCCCTGCAGCTCAGTCACCTAGCTTAGGTGCAGTCAGGACTTCCAAATTCCCTGAACTACTATGTTGGAGGGATATCATAAGAAAGGAAGAGTGGGAGCCAGGAGGACTCCTAGAACTGAGGGTGAGGGGTGTGTGAGCTATTGGCTGCTGGAGAGAACATGGTCATGTGGTGGTTCCCACATTGCCTGCTCCAAGGCTGAAACTGCTTCCAGCCCTGAAGAAGCTGGGGAGGAGGGGAGAGCTGAGGGCTGAGACCACCCTCTTCTATCTCAGTGTCTGAAATAGCGAGCCACTGTTACCCAGGGAAGAGAGGGGAAAACAGCCGCTGAATCCTCAAACATGACTTTGTATTAAAAAAAAAAAAAAAATCAAAAGCAGGACTAGTACTTTTTTACCAGTAGGAACCATCTATATTTGCAGGGGTGGCAGTGTTAAAGTACATAACAAAACTGGCCCTGCCCTGAAAAGTTCACCTGCCTCAGGCTGCCTGAGTAGTGAGCATCATGCACAGGGTAAGAGCAGGGGATGGGGGTGGGGAGTGAGCAAACCCTGCATTTCCACCCCCCCCCCAAGATACAGACCCCCTCCTCAAAGCAGCTTGGAAGTTGTATCAGGAAACCTCCTGGCCTGTGGTAGCCCACTGCCAGAGGCTGGTCATCAGTGGGAGAGTTTTGCATCTTTCCATTACTTAATTTCCAAAGGGATAGCCGTGTTAGTCTAGTCCAGCAAAAAAAACCAAGGAGTCGTGTGGCACTTAAAGACTAACAGATTTATTTTTTGCATGAACTTTCATGGGAGAAAATCCCTCTTCATCAGATGCTTCAAAGATGGGTGAATAGAAAAAGAGCACACAGTCTTTACAAAAGGTAATTTGACTGCAGGCTTCTCAGGGTTTGAATCTAACAACTGCTCTGATTTGCTGTTACTGTATGACCTGATCCTATGTTTTACACCCCCTTGCATTTATTTTCATTCCATTCTGTAAGTTCACCCATCTTTGAAGCATCTGACGAAGTGAGATTTTCTTCCACGAAAGCTCATGCGAAAAATAAATCTTAGTCTTTAAGTGCCACACGACTCCTTGTTTTTGTTTTTTCCCCATTACTTAGACTCAGTTATGGCAATTGACTGCACTTCACTGGATACTTAACACCTAATGCTTCCAGCATTCAGCACATCACCACACCTGCTTGTTTAGTATTAGCATTCTTTCTCAGTATGTCTGCCCTCCACCCACTTGGCCCTGCTGCTAGCCCCAGTCTTCTTCCCTGCAGCCCTGGCTAGCTTGTCCCCTTCCACACCCCTGGGAACTGTGACCTGGAGTGTCTAGGTCTGCCTATGAGCTATTCTATGGCTCCCCCACCATTATAGTATTTTGAGCACCTCACAGTCCTTAATGCATTTATTCTCACCCAGCCCTCTGAGGCAGGGCAGTGATTCAATTCCCACTATACAGTAACAGATAGATGGGGAACTGAGGCACGGAGTGACTAAATGAGTTGCCCAAAGATGCAGGAGAGGTAGCAGAGCTGTAAGTTAAAGCCTCCAGTTATCCTGGCTCCCAATGTCCTTCCCCTTTCCCACCCCGCAGCAGCCCTGGCTCCTCCCCAGCACCAGTCCTCTATCTCTCTCCTCAGTGCTGGCACAGCTCAGCTCAACAACTCCCCTGCAGGGATTTCCCTAACACCCCCCTACATCCCCTCAAAACTTTCCAACACCCCCCCCCCCCAGTTAATAACAGTGTTATGCCAAGTTAGTTAGCACCCCTACAAATACACCTCTACACCTTCTCCTGCACTGCCCCTGATTTCAAGTCCTCTTTTCCACCCCTGCCCTGCTCTGCTCCCCACACTTACTCCTGCCATGGCACACGACTCCTGACCTCCCATGTTTTGCCACTCCTGCTCTGCTACCCCTTCTACCCCACATAGGAGCATTTCTGAAACACTGTGCCATGGTTCATCAATATTCATAAATAATTTAAGTCAATTCATGAGTTTTTTAAAGGTGTGCCTTGAAAAATTTGAAGGTATCAAGGTGTGCCATGGCAGAGAAAAGGTTGGGAACCACATCTCTAACAGCAGCTGTATCTAACCTGATGAAGCTGCTCAGCAGCTTCCTCCTAGCCACCTTTTCCATTGCACAGCCAGCCCAGGGGACGGGGGAGAGAGGGAAGCCTGGCCTCTGGGCTGGCCTGCTCCGCCCCTAGGCCAGCTGTTCCGCCTTGGGGGCAGGGTGAGCCCGTAGCCACAGAGCAGAGGCTGCTATTTTTTTTTTTTTTAAACTTAAACCAGGGAGCCAAATGGCGCAGCTTCCCTGCATTCACTGAGGGGGCGGTGGGGCCCCCCCAAAGCTAGGGGCCCTAGGCCTCTGCCTGCCTCACCTACCCCAAAAGCCACCTCTGATCAGGAATTCCAGCCACTGAACACAGCTAAGAGTTTGGCTTTGCCCTTGCTTTGTCTGTCTTGTGGCTCAATAAATGTCCTCAGGGGCAAACTAGCTCCTCAAATCTTTGCCCATAATGCAAGTTTTTCCCACCAACCTGCTTCTGAGGTGGCTTCCAAGGAAAAGCTACTTCAGGTCAATAGTCAATGGGTTTTTTTGTTGTTTTTTTTGTTTGTTTGTTTCTTGTTCTCAGGATCCAACCCGTGTGGTCAGTCCAGTTATTGACATCATCAACTTAGATACTTTTGCATACGTGGCAGCTTCCTCAGACCTGAGAGGAGGTGAGTCATATTGGTGCTCACTCTCTTTTGGATGATGCTGATCAGTCAGGTACTATGCTCAGCAGACACGGGCAGAGGGAAGCAACTGACTCAATATGAAGGCAGCACTAAGCCAGAGCCCACAACTGTAAGGATTATTTATAACACAGTGCATACATGGCAATTTGGTGTAACAAGGAATCCTAGAAGTAATCAGTTTCTCCCTCTATCGGTTTGTAAGGCTAACCAGGCCCTTCGGAGCACTGACCTGAGGGAATGGAGTTCCTTACTAGGTGCAGGAGGGAAGTATATCTAAGCTAACCACTTGCAGGTGCAAAAATGAGATGTCATTGAAGGGGAAGGGTGTAGAGGAATTAGAACTGGATTGCTACACTGTATCTGAACAGCCATAGTTTGGTTGGTTAACTGAAGTCCCCTTTTGAGCTTTGCACATTTCTGGTTGCCCCATTCCCTAGAATGTGACTCCAGGTATATGCCAGCTTAAACCAAAGTGACCCAATTAAGAATCAGGCCCTGAAATGCATCTTCTCCATGCTAAATGCCAGTTCACTTGAAGAATGCCGTTCTCTGATTATTCTGAGAGGGAATGGCACCTCTCTTGGTTTTTGTGTTGTGTTTCTTGAGTTTTTTTATGCATGTTCTGAGATTCCTCCAGAAGGTACCAGCTAATGCTCTATGTAAAGACTATCAACCACACTTGGTTATCTGGTGGTTTTAACACAGAAACAAATAGAAGTTGTGATGAGACTAATGACAGATTTGTGCCAGCAGAGACATGACCCATACTGAAGTACAGTCTCTGTTGCTTATGCAGAAAGGCAGGGCTGGATCAACACCAAGGCTATCAGGACTGAAGCCCCAGCCCCCCGGCCTAGAGGGGGGCCCTGGGTTTCTACTCCAAGGCCTCTTCATGATCCAGCCCCTGCCGCCCTGCTCATCCCAGCACAGCACCAATGGGGCTTGGTGGATCACTTGGCAGGGCCCTGCCAGCACTGACAGAGGGTGAGCAAGCCCTGGAGCAATGCTGTTCCTCTACCCCAGAACCAGCTGGTCTACCCCTGGGGGTGGGGCAGGCTGGAGCATGTTCACTTTGCTCAGGGGATGAGGCCAGCTGGCACATGGTACAGCATCCAGCAGAGCCTTCCAGGCCTCATGGCCTTGGAGGGCCACACCAGAGGACGCACCATGCACCAGCCAGCCCTGCCCCAAGAAGCAGGCCAGCCAGGCTGGGGCTGGCTGGAGCTGGGGCGGAAGCATTGCAGAGAGCAGCCTTTGGCCCCAGGACCCACCACTCTGCCAAAAGTGCCAGCCCACCTGCAGGCTACTATGTTAGGGGGCCAGGGTCCCAGGCAAGGGAGGCCCCATGGTGGTGGGGCTGTTGACCCAGGCTGAGGGGGGCCCTCAGTTGTGGTCAAACTGGAGCCCCAAAGCCCTTAATCCAGCCCTGCAGAAAGGAATGATTGTAAGGGGGAGAGAGGAAAAAGACGAAAAAAGGTGTTCTGACTATACAAAGCAAAGTCTGTCAGACAAAAACCAACTAGAGGTTAGAGCAGTGGTTCCCAGCCTTTTCTCTGCTGTGGCACACCTTGATACCTTCAATTTGTTCAAGGCATACCACTATTAAAAAACTCAAATATTCAGATTAACTTAAATTACTTATGAATATTTATGAACCATGGCACGGGTGGCAAAACAGGGGAGGTCAGGAGTTGTGTGCAGTAGCAGGAGTGAGTGTGGGAAGCAGAGCAGGACAAGGGTGGCAGAAGAGGAGAGAGGAAGGGAGAACAAGAGTGGCTTGGGGGGGGGGGGGGCAGAGGGGAACCTGGGGAGTGGGTAGGTCAGGCAGGGAAGCACAGTGCAACACCCACTTCCCCCTTCTCCACAGTGGCTCCCTACCACCCAGGGCAAATCCTACCCCA
The DNA here is from genome assembly GCA_007922195.1 of Podocnemis expansa. NCBI lineage: Eukaryota > Metazoa > Chordata > Testudines > Podocnemididae > Podocnemis > Podocnemis expansa. The sequence continues at coordinate 46,570,355 of ML682004.1, forward strand.
CTGCTGCTCCTTCCCATCCCGGTGGGTCCCGTCCTCCCCTCCCCTTAGCCTCCTGTTGCCTGTGATGGACCTTTCCATCACTGCAGAGGCCAGAACTAGGCCTTTAGCCCCCAGCTACACCCCCCCACAGCCACCCACACAACCCCAGCTACACAGCCACTCCTACCCACCTCTGCCACACACACACACACACACACACACACACTCCTGCTGCACACAACCCCCAGCAGCCTTCCCCCCAAAGCCCTTACCTGGGCTGTTTACAGGCTGCCCGACACAAGCTGCTCCACCCCACAGGGGGAGATTCACACACTCCCAGCCTTCTGCCCCTCTCTGCTGGCTGGGCCTAAGATGGAGCCACTGGAACACTGCATTCCAGTGCCTTCCTCTATTTTTAGGGGGGCCAGAAGGCTGCCTGCCTAAAAATAGGGGGCCTCAGAACTGTGTGCCGGTGTCTTCCCCCTAACTTTAACCTCTGCCTTTTCCCAGCCCTGCACAGACCACGTGGCTGGGCTGAGCAGGGAGGGAACTTTAACTCCAGCTCTCAGGGATGCTTGCGGCACACTTGGGTGTTGCCACGGCACAACCGTGGCACATTGGTTGGGAACCACTGTTCTAAGATTACTGTCTCTGGGTCCCTTTGTGCTTTTCACCTGTCTGCCACAGTATATGTAATATTTCCTACTTGCTTAGAGAATGAACCAGTGTTGTGCAGTGAAGGAAGCTGTTGTTTGAGGCCCCCTGTTTCATTTGTTGCAGAGCTGAAAGGTGTATGGTGAACGAGGCAGGGAAATGCAGAAAGAAGAGTCTCAGGGTTAGGTATCTGAATGCTGCTAGGCAAATTATGTACTATGCCTGACACAGAGTTCCTGAATGACACTGGATAAGGCTCTTAAATTAGGTTTTTCAGAGATGGTCTCTGTTTGTGCATTCCTCAGTTTCTGGGACCTGGCTTAAGGCCGTAGCATCTGATTTTACAGACACGTTGAGCACTTGCTACTGCAAAGGAAGTTGACAGGATCTGTGTTTGAATATATTGATTGCCATGTAATGCTAAGTACTCTGAGAAATCATGTCCTGTGTGTCTCAGTGGGCACCCAGAATTAATGTGTGCTTTTGACCTGAATGCCTCCATGCCATAGTTTCCCATCTGTAAAATGAGGAGAGTACCATCCCATCATCCTATAAGAATGTTGTGAAGGTAAAATTCATTAATGCTTGTGAAACCCACACATATTACCATGATGAGGAAATTAACAATAAATAAATAAGGCCTGAGCCTACTGATTTAACTATAGTGGTAAAATAAAATATTAAACTGCTGATCATAAACTGAGCTCTGTCCATTCTGTTCACTGAATGCAGCAAGACTCCTGGGAAAATAATGGTGTGAGTTCATGTAATTAAAGGCTGTATCATAATCTGTATGTACAGGAGCAGTGAATTAAGGCTGCACAGGAAACTTTTTTATTCTCCAGTTTTAAATGACCGAAATAATGAAGTTGCAGGAAATTATTCTAGTATCTAACATGTTTAAAAATTACAAATAAAAACTATATTAAAGAATGGTTACAGGTGCAATGGCCAGCACTTAAGTCAGGAAGTGCCAGAATAAAGATTCAGTGCTGGCCAGTGGATGGTTTTGGTGGTCTCCTAGTTTGTGTGTCCATCTTCAGTTTCACTGTGGTACATCTTTATATTGTTTTAGGGTTTGATTGGAGTCTGCATTTCAAATGGGAGCAGCTTTCCCCAGAGCAGAAAGCCAAACGAACTGACCCTACAGAACCCATTACGTAAGTAGCAAGGCAGAGAAGGTGTGTGTGCGTGTGTGTACTATGGGAATGGAGGGCTTGCGCCCATGGAAGATGGTGCCAGCAAGACTGTGCGCACACAGGTCCTTGTCTTATTTTGGCCATTCTCACTTGCAGAGAATTTTGCACATGAAAGACTAGACTCAAAGTCCATTGAAATCAATGGAAATCTTTCTGTTGACTTCACTGGCTGTGCATGTGGCCCTGAATGGAGACATTGCCCAATTTTGAAGATACAACAATAAGTAATTATTTTTTTTTGCACATGGCTCTCCTATTTAGCTGGACCAGAAGGAAATCTAATTACATAATTAGAGTCTTGGTTTAACATATGGCACCATGGAGGATATGGTAAATATTCCCACCTGTCCCAAAACAGTTCTCAGTCTCATCAATCTGTCCTGAATTCCAGTTTGCTTTGGATTTTACAGCACAGCTTCACATCATAACAATGTGCCCTCAAGACAGCATAAAGATGCAGGAGTGTTGGAACATGAAGACACAAGGGTCACAATTATCATTCTATAGTATTACCATATTGCAGAAGGGCTCCATGTTGCCCCCCCCCCCAAAGTTTTGAGTAAAAATAGGCACAGGCTCCTAATTCCTCCAGTCTGTGACAGGCACCCTCCTTCCCCAACAAAGATTCTTAATTTACTTCTCACAACTCCTATTTTACCTAAGAACAAGAGAAATCCTTCATCACTTTCTTTTATCAAGGGTGGCACCTTTTATCTAAATCATACATTCCTGATCAGCATCGCCATTCTCAGCAGCCTAAGGGGTGGTCAGCATGTTTAAAGGCACCAGGAGTGAGAGATGAGTCTCAGGACAGTTAAGCAAATCAGGGGGAGAAAAAAATATGTCCTCCTCCCTGCCTCACCTTACTCATTGCTGTCCCCTATGGCTGGCTAAGGTGTTATGTTGATTGGTATTTTGTCCAGTCTTTGAACAGAAGTATTGTTGTTGTGAGATGGAAAAGGGAAAGCTGTAGTGAAAGCTCAGAGTCCAAAAATGATGCACAGGAACCATACCACATGGAACCAAATTTTGTTTCTTTCTATCCTGGTTCTTGTAACAAGCTCTAGTTCATCACCTAATCTTGCATCTCATTTTCTTCTCATCCTGCCTGTAGGAATTTGTTGCACCTGACCTGCCACAAGGGTGCCACCTGCTGATAGCACAGAAGGGATAAGTCTCAGTGCTTCCCCCTTCAGGCAGTTTGTGCTTCCTCTGCTGCAAGTGGGACTCTGCTTCAAGTCCATCCTTGGGCCTTAGCCCTCTGGCTATGCCCACTGGTCCTCCTCTTCCAGAATGTCTGGGTAGAAAAAGCATCAGTGGCCCCCAGCCCCCAGGCAGGGTGGGGCAAGCCCCACATCAGTGGCTCCCAGGCAGGGTGGGAAAAACAAAAAAGAAGGGGAAGCAGATGCAAGCCCACCCAACTCCACTGTGCCCCAGCCCACTGTGGTCAGTCACTGGCTCAGTGGAGCTCCTGCCACAATGCACTGACTCTCATGTAAGCTGGCCTCCAGTTGAACCAGGTTCAGCTGCCTCTGGGGCACCTCCTCCCACCCTGAGCCCAGGTACCTGTCTCCAAGGGGCTTCTCTGGATCTGGAGGGTAGATCTCCCAGTGAATCTCCACAAGTCCTTCACCATCCACAGGTGGCAGGTCAGGAAAGGCCTCAGGTCCATCAACTGAAGGCAGCTCCACCAAGTTACAGGGATCTGCAGCCAGGACTTCCACCAAGGCACAGGGATCCTTAGCAGAAGGCCATTCCTTCAGGTCACATGGCCCCAGCATTCTTTCAGTGTCATTGGCTCCCTCCAGCCCCCTGGGCTGCCCAGGGAGGGGCAGCCCCTCAGGCTTATGAGGGCTCACCAGGTATCTGGCCTAGTCCACAGTTCCAGGGATTCCCTCCCTCTCCTTAAGGCCAAGCAAGCTGGGGTGGCCTTCAGGTTCCTTAACCAATGAGGACAGGGTCAGCCTTGCTATGTAGCCTTGTTCTCACCTGGCTTACATCCTCAGAGAGGGAACATTCTTCCTCTGGAACAGCTCAACCCCAAATTAATTGCCAAGCTGGTCCTTTATATCTGCCCTTCCTGTTTTAGCTCCACCCCACTGCTTCCAGGGTTTTAGCCCTGCAACGTCTGGGCCTTGCCAGAGGGTGCATTCAGGCCTTCCTCGGGCCCTGGCCCGATTGAAGTCCCTTGCTACACTGTCATGTAAAAATAAATGGAGCCCCCACATAGTGCAAAGAGACCATGAGACCTGAGAGAATTTCAATGCATATTTGCAGGATGTGACACACCTATAGGAATGGGGTCTGCCCCATCGAGAGGGTGATACTGTAAGGAGGCACTAAGCATAGCTAGCATAACAGTTGCATTCAATAGCTGTAGCGGTTGCCTCAGCCTAAGCGAAGCCATTTTGTTGTTTATCATCTATATACCAGTTCAGAAATCCCCAGCTTCCCTGTCTCCAAAAACCCCTATCCTCCCACACCTGAGATCATTTTCAACCAATTATGTATCACTGTTTTACTTGTAACCATATAAGGCTTGGCAGGACTAACAAGATACCAGGGGTATATAAACTGACCATTTGATGTAATCAGGGTCTCTCTGCCACTAGAGCAAATGGGCCTCTTGCGCTAGTGGCAGAGAGACCCTGATTACATCAAATGGTCAGTTTATATACCCCTGGTATCTTGTTAGTCCTGCCAAGCCTTATATGGTTACAAGTAAAACAGTGATACATAATTGGTTGAAAATGATCTCAGGTGTGGGAGGATAGGGGTTTTTGGAGACAGGGAAGTGAGGGGATTTTGAAAGGAGAAGTGAGGGGATTTCTGAACTGGTATCTAGATGATAAACAACAAAATTGCTTCGCTGAGGCTGAGGCAACCGCTACAGCTATTGAATGCAACTGTTATGCTAGCTATGCTTAGTGCCTGCTTACAATACTCTTAAAATGATCTACCCCCCACCCCACAAAACTTTTCTTTGCTGTCCTCTTATATAATCCAGATGGCAAAAAGTAGTCCTATTTTGAAAAAAAGATCAAACTCCTAATGACGGCTTTTAAGCATTCCCCACTGAATAAGCATGGACTCCCCCTCCTTGTTGCAATGGTGCTTTTAATAGGATATTGCCTTGCACACAAGCCTTTTGGGGTATCTCATGTACCTAACCCCCAAGTGCTAAATGCATTCTTGCTTCTGAAGCCTACTATCAGGGCTGTGAACTCTGGGCACGTAGGAGTTATGCTAATGAGTGCATTAAGTTGCCTTTAAGTGCCAGGCAGTTTATGATCGACAAAAAGATACCAAGGCCGCCAGTGAAATGTGTCTGCTACTATGAGATGTGTGTCCTTGTTTTGAGTGATAAGAAGATTCATAGGCCTGTCACTATGAAAGCAGAGTAGAAAGCGAAAGGAAGTGGATTTTAGTGTGTCTTGGGATCTGCTCCGGTGTTTGAATAAGAGTTTGTCTCCCTTTTCCCTTTATAACTCTGCAGAACTCCAGTCATTGCAGGGGGGCTCTTTGTGATTGACAAAGCCTGGTTCAGCCACCTGGGGAAGTATGACACTGCCATGGACATTTGGGGTGGGGAGAACTTCGGTAAGTCTTTGCTGTTGTGGGGACATATGGGTCTTCATACTCTCAAGAATTGATCTCCTCTCATGTAGCGTTCTCTCAAATAGTGTCACTCTAATAGTAGCTTCACCCCCAGTGCTCTGAATGCTTTCCCCTAGTGACTTGCCCATAATTCTAATGAAAAAATGGGAACCATTGAATGTCTCAAGGTAAGACTGGGAAGGGGTGCCATTGTTTGTTTATAATGCTCTTCCCTCCATGGTAATAAATACAATGTTGCTAAATACACTAAATCAAAGATTCTCAACTTGGTGATTGTGAACATGTTGCTTGGGAATGAATAGTAATCTTCCATTCCCTCCTGTACTTACTTTTTTTCTTAAAAACATCTAAGTATGTTTCTAGGCCTATTGTTTGCAGACATTACCTTGAAAATGTGAATGGATGCAGTAATAACCTGCCTGAATTTACAGAGGTCCTGACATAGTAACTCAGGGGTTCTCTACTAGGGGGATTGCAAACAGATCATCACTTGATAACATTTGTAATGTGCAAGCAGCATAAAGTGCAGATCAGAGTAAATATGTGTATGTGTGTGTGGTGCTTCAATGAAATCAGTTTCACAAAGTTTACAATAATTATGAATCAAAATAACTAGGATGAAGTATTTATCAGAAAAATGTGAATGATAATTGGGAATTACTTAAGAACATCATACCAGATGCCCCAAAATCCACAATCAAGGAAGAAGGTTTCATTGGTTAAAAGACCAACCTGGTTTAGAGTAGAAATGAAGGCACCTGCAAAAAATGAAAGAATAATATAAAATATAAAAGAGGGCAAGTTGATAGTAATGAATATAGATCAGATATTCAGAATAGTAGAAAATTAATAAGGGAAGTCAAGGAACACAAGATGCGATATTTAGCCTGCAGAATTAAGGATAATAAGGATGGCTTTTTAAAATATATTGGGGACAAAAAAGATCCTGGCATTGGTATTGACCCAATAATAGATGAAAACACTTGGAGGAAAACAAGGCAATCAGAAACAGTTAGCATGGATTCACCAAGGGCAAATCATGCCTGACCAACCTGATTGCCTTCTATGTTGAGATGACTGGCTTTGTGGTTGCAGGAATAGCCATTGAGATTATATACCTTGACTTTAGCAAAATCACAACATTCTTGTCAGCAAGTTAAGGAAGTATGGGTGGGATGAATGGACCATAAGGGAGGTAGAAAGCTGGCTAGATAATTGGGCTCAGCAGGTAGGGATCAATGACTGAGGTCTAATTGGCAACCAGTAACAAGCTGAGTGCCCCAGGTGTCCATCCAGGGGCCAGTTTTGTTCAACATCTTCATTAATGATCTGGAAGATAGGATAGCTTGCACACTCAGTATATTTGCGGATGACACCAAGCGGGGGGGAATGGTAGATATGCTGGACGGTAGGGATAGGATTCAGGGAGCCCTAGACAAACTGGAGTATTGGGCCAAATGAAGTCTCATGAGATTCAACAAGGACAAATGCAAAGTCCTGCACATCGGATAGAAAAATCCCATGGACTGCTGCAGGCTGGGGACCAGTCAGCTAAGTAGCAGCACTGTAGAAAAGGACCTGGGGGTTTTGGTGGATGGGAAGCTGGATATGAGTCAAGAGTGTGCCCTTGTTGCCAAAAAGGCCAACAGCACATTCAGCCGCCTCAGTAGGACCATTGCTAGCAGATCAAGGGACGTGTTTGTTCCCTTGTATTCAACATTTATGAGGTTGCATCTCAAATATGGTGTCCAGTTTGGGGCTCCCCACTACAGAAAGGATGTAAAAGAATTAGAAAGAGTCCAGTGGAGGGAAATAGAAATGATTAGGGGGCTGGGGCACATGACTTACTAGGAGAGACTGAAAGAATTAGGCTTATTTAGTCTGCAGAAGACAAGAGTGAGGGGGGATTTGATAGAAACCTGCAGTTACCTGAAGGGATGATCCAAAGAGGGTGAACTAAGCTATTCTCAGTGGTGACAGAGGACAGAACAAGGAACAATGGTTTCAAGCTTCATCTGGGGAAGTCTAGGTTGGATATTAGGAAAAACTTTCTCACTAGGAGCAGGGCCGTCCCTAAGGTAGGGCGACCAGGGCAGCCACCCAGAGCCCCATGCTTTGGGGGGGCCCCACAAGGTGCACCACTGCCCCCCCATGCCAGGCACCAAGCGAGCCAGCCAAAGGGGCATCCCGGTTCAGCACTACTGGCCAGCCACACCCCCTCCCTGCCATATGCACTGTTGTCGGCTTTGTGCCAGAGCAGTGGGGAGGTGGTGGGAGCCAGTGCGGAGCCAGTATTGCTGCCCGCCCCCAACCCTGGCTGAGCTGTCTCCCGCCCCCTCCCTGCTGCTTCAGCACAGAGCCAAGAGTAGCATGCATGGCCTGGGGAAGGGAACCAGCAGTGCTGAACGTGGCTGCCCTTTTGGCCAGCTTGCCCATTCCCCAGCATGGGACAGCAGGCACACGGCCCTGCCCTTCCCCTGGGCTGGCCAGCCCCAACCCCGAGTGCCAGCGGGGTGAGTGGGTGCCCCACAGAGGGCAATTTGCCTGGGGCCCGAACCCCCCTAGGGACGGCCCTGGCTAGGAGGATTGTGAAATGGGAATGGGTTACCTAGGGAGGTGGTAGAATCTCTATCTTTGGAAACTTTTAAGACACAGTTGGAGAAAACCCTGGCAGGGATGATTTAATGGGAGTAATCCTGTTTTCAGCAGGAGGTTGGACTACATGACCTTTTGAGGTCCCTTCCAGCCATAATCCATGATTCTGTGAAATGACAGAATTATCAGTAATAATGGAGAAAAGGCAGATGCATTCAATACATATTTCTGTTCTGTATTTGAGGCAAAACAGGCAAAACATCATATGATGATGACAGTATACTTTCCATTGCACTCTGTCTCTAAAGAATGTTAAACGGCAGCTACTAAAATTAGAGATTTATAAATCAGCAGCTCCAGATAATTTGCATCCTAGAGTTTTAAAAGATCTAGTGGAGAAGCTTGCTGGATTCTTAATGTCAATTTTTAATACATGTTGGAACATTCTGAAAGCTTCAGAAGACTGAAACAAAGCTAACATTGCCCCAATTTTTAAAAATGCTAAATGGGATCACCTAGGTAATTATAAGCTTGTCTGTTATCCCGGGCAAGATAGTAGAGCGGCTGATACAGGATTCAATTATTAAGAAATTAAAGGAAGGTAACGTAATTAAATCAAATCAGTGTGGACTTATAGAAAATGTATTCTGTCAAGCTAAATTGGTATCTTTTTTGATGAGATTACAAGTTTGATTGATAAAGGTGGTAATAACATTGATGTAATTGACATGTTTTCAATAGAAAATTAATGTCACACATCAAATGGATTAAAAACTGGTTTCAAAATCTGTGTAACTGTAAATAAGGTGTCATTACTCTATTGGGGTCGTTTGGGAATAGATTCATGACATTGCACTATTTAAGATTCTTTTCAATAACCTGGAAGAAATATTAAATTATCACTGATAAAGTTTTCCAATGACACAAAAATTAAGATAATGGTAAATAGCAAAGAGGATTCAAAGGCTATGTTCACACACAGGGTTATTTTGTTACAAGTTGTTTCGATACAAGTTGTATCGAAATAACACCTTATTTCGAAATAAGTTAATTCAAATTAACAGTTTGTTAATTCAAATTAAGGAAAAAAGCTCAAAGTGAAATAATATGTTCAGACAACAGTTATTTCTAAATGAGTCACCGTTGTTTCGAAACATGTTCAGACAGCATTGTTTTGAAATAATCATTTCGAAACAATGTTGTTTCGTCCCCACATGGGGTTTAAGTTGTTTTGAAACAACGGTGCGTCGTGTGAACATGGCCTTTCTTATTTTGAAACAACCTCTGTTGTTTCGAAATAAGACTGCTATGTGAACACACCCAAAGTGATCTGGATCACTTGGGAAACTAGGTACAACAATATGTGTTTTTAATACAGCTAAATATAAATGTATATATTTAGAAACAAAAATTTGTAGGTCATACTTACAGAATGGGGGACTCCCTCCTGAAAAATGGTGACCCTGAAAAAGATTCGGGGTTTGTGGTAGATAATTAGCTGCACATTGAGATCCCAGTAATGCTGTGGTCAAAAGAGCTAAAGTGATCATGGGGTGCACAAATGGGAATCTTAAGTAGGAACAGAGAGGTTATTATATCTCTGTATTTGATACTAGTGGACTACGGTATCCATTTCCGGTGCCCACAATTTAAAAAGGGTGTTAGTAAATTGGAGAGGGTTCAGAGAAGAGCCACAAGAATGATAGAAGCAATAAAATTCATGTTTTCTACTGATTGTTAAAGTAAATAAATTGAGTTTCTTGAATCAAAGATAGATAAGGGGTAAGTTCCAAAGGGGCAGCTGTGTTAGTTTAGTCCAGTAAAACAAACAAGGAGTCCAGTGGCACTTAAAGATTAACAAATTTATTTATTGCATGAGCTTTTATGGGAGAAAATCCCACTTCACCTGCCTCTTTGAAGGGGACCTGTTGAGGTGAAGACAGAAGAGGAGTGAGTACTCAACCAAGTGGATAGAGTCCATGGGCTGGGGCCTGGAGAAGTGGGCAGGCCTGCATCCCATTCACCTCCACCAGACCCCCCGTAGGCAGCAGACCGCAGGGAGCAGGGCAGACTGCTGACTGCTAATACAAGTGGGCCAGCTGGACCTGGACCGTACCCCAGAAGAGGGGAACTGAAGGCTCAGCTGGACGGCTGAGGCCTTACCACAACTGCAGGTGAGCAGTGAATGGACTAGTGCTGACCACTGACTCAGACTGGGCAAGGGTAGACTGGACTGGATGCCTGGAAGGGAGTGAGGAAGTACCAAGGACTCAGCTGGAGGTGTGAGATCCTGATCATGCCAGAGAGATCAAGTATGCTCCACCAGGCAGGGGCTGACTTTTCGTCTCTACCTGGAGAAACTTTAGCTTTGCCGTATTCATTCATCCTGCAAGTGAGTGAGAAATACTCTCTTACATCTTATCTACATTCATGGCTATGTCAGTAAAACTTTGTCACTCTAGAATGTGAAAGAAACCCACATCTCTGAGTGATACAATTTTTGCTGGCATAAGTGTGAGTTTGGACAGTGCTATGTCTGTTGAAGATGCTCTCAATGAACATAATGGCTGCCACTTGTTTAGGTAATTTTATGATGTTGGCAGAATAGTTCACTGCTGCCAACATAATGTAGTTAGACTCACATGTATGTGTCATAGGATGCATATCCGTGTACCCCTCAGTTATGGTCTATATAACTTTCCTGTTCGCTTTTGCAGTTACTTATATAGTTTGATGTCAATTATGCCATGCAAGGTTCCCTTTTGAATGCCATCATATTACCATAGTATAGCACCTCTGCAGCTTCATATATGTATGCACACATGAAGAAGGATATATAACTCAGGAGGATGTAAACAGCCAAAGCTGCAAGCTAGTACCTGGAGGAGGTAACAAAGACAACGCAAATTCAGGTCCCTGTTTCAGATGGGACAAAGAGATCACTTTGGCCCAGGAAGTGGGGAGGGGCATGAGAGGAGACTGAAAACAAAGACAGATGCTTGGAGCTGCCCCAGGTTTTTTGCCAGAGACCTTCCATCTTGAAACATCTACAAGGATGGGCCTGCCTAAAGTAGATAGAGATGACTGCAAACTATCAAAGCAGGACTTGGGTGGCGAGATGAGCATAACTGTATTACTTCTATTAGTTTACCATGCATTTTATATCTTTTATTGGCTGGTGATAATTCCTGGCTTCTTTATTAAATGATCATGCATTGATTTGCTATGTACTCAAAATCATGTTCTAATCAATAAACTAGTGTTGGTTTTATCTAAATTTGTGTGGACTTTAAAAAGCGTGAATCAGAGAGGCTGGGTCTATCCATTTCTTGGATAAATGGATGGATGTAAGTCTATGGTGATTGGGGGTGGGTCCCAATCTCTGTAGGATGAGAATTTCTGGTGTAGCGTCTAGGGACTGATAGGCTATGTCTGCCTTGCCAATATTTTGAAATAGTTACAAAATGCTTAATTTGAAATAACAAAATGCTTGCATGGACAGGTAAAAAGTTTTTGTTGTTGTTGTTTTGTTTTTGTTTTTGTTTTTTTTTGGGGGGTTTTTTTGGTTTTTTTTTTGTTTGTTTGTTTGGGTTTTTTTTTTTTTAAATAAGCCTCCTTACTTCAAAAAAAACTTTTCAGTGTAGACATACCCATGGTGCTCACTTGGGGACCATCGCATATGTGACCAGAGGGCTCACATCCAAAGCCTGGGACCAAGAATACCCAGGAGGCTGGTGTGGACTGAATCAGGAATGAGTAGTCACCTGGCAAAGTGGAGTAAATCATGGTTCAGGAGTGGGATTCAGGTGGGGGTCACGGCAGCACACTGGAACAGATTCTGGGGGCAGCCTGTCACAGTATGCAAGCAAAACTCACATTGCTTCGGCAGGGGTGTGTCACACTCTTAAGGAACAAAATTTTGCCAGTATAACTGAGAGTGGAGACAAGGCCTTAGTGACCACATTGCTGGAATTTGTACTATAATGTTGGGGTGTCAAGATTCAAAGGGGTAGCCATGTTAGTTCAGTTCAGTAAAGCAAACAAACAAGGAGTCGAGTGGCATTTAAAGACTAAAAAAATTATTGCATGAGTTTTTGCGGGAGAAAATCCCACTTCGTCAGCTGCTTTGAAGATGGGGGAACTTGCAGAATGGTAGGAAATAAATGCAGGGACAGGTAAGTCATGGGAACAGGTCACACTGTAACAGCAAATCAAAACAGTTGTAAAGTTTCAAACACTGGGGAACAGCATACAGAGGAAGATGAGGTCAAATCACCAGTTGTAATGAGAGAAAAATCTGATGTCCCTATTAAGTCCTGAAGCAATGCAACCAAATTTACAAATGAATTCAATTTCAGTAGCTTCTCTTTGAAGCCTTGATTTAGTATTCATCCGGGTGCGTACAACAGTTAGCAAATCATTAATGGAGTGATCACGGAGATTGAAATGCTGACCCACTGGTTTTAGAGTGTTAAGATTTCTGATGTCAGATTTGTTCCCAGATTTGGGGTGTCAGACATTGTCGGAAAAGGATCTTTAGTATTGGACATTGTGGCATGCTTCACTCCACATACACTCTTTTGGTGTGATCTATATATCTTCCTGTTCATCCTACCATCCTTTCATATGTGCAAATATGAAACTGCCAAGGCATGTTCCCAGATGTGTCATGATGCAGACAAAGCTGGGTTTCCACATCCAGTGAAGGCATGCATATAAGAACAATGGGTTAGCTAAGCATCTGTAATACCTTGGCTCAGGAAGGAAAGATCATGCCCATTGCAAGACATGGACAGGCACCTGACCCAGAGGGAAGGAGGGAGAATGTGTCAAGGAAATGTGCTAAAACAGTGGTTCCCAACTTGTAGTCCAGGGACCCCGCAGGGGTCCATGGACATGTTGCAGGGGGTCCGTGGAGCCTCTCCCTACCAGGGCTGGAATCCAGCTACAGCCCGGATGCTCCCTGCCAGGGCTGCCTTTCCCCTCCCATGGCTAGATCCTGGCAGGGGGATGGGGCCATGCCAGCTCCCTGATAGGGGCAAGGGCAGGGGGGCCACAGTTGCTGCAGCTTGGCTCCCCAGCAGTGCGGGCAACAGTGGTGGCAGCACTGCTCGCTGGCTCTCTCAGTGGTGCCATCAGAGTGGTGTGGGCCAGATTACATAATCAGCCAGGGGGGCTGCAAAGATTTTGTCCCCAGCCTGAAAAAGGTTGGGAACCACTGTGCTAAAAGAAAGAGACTCCTTTGTCTGGGGCTTTTCCCTGGATTCAATCTTCTAAGCAACATCAAGGACTGTCACCCACCCACAGGGCAAGAGAGTGGCTGTAAATCATCATAGCCAAACCTGTTTGGAAAGCTGAACATAGACTAAAATAGCAATTCTAGTTTAGGGTAGTAGTTTTCTTTTATTTGATTGTGGCTATCTCCTTGACGGAATGATTATTTGATTTTATATTAATTGACTTGGAATCACTTAAAATCTTACTGTAGTCAATGAACGCAGTTTTATCTAAAGCGGTGCAATGCTGAATGAGAGTGTTGGCAAAGGCCTCACATGGAGCAAAGGGATGGATATTAGTTTCTTTGTTAAATTGATGGACAAGTGAAAATGAGCTTGAAAGGTGCAGTTGGGGGTGCACTGAACCTTGCAATAGAGGGTGTTGCATCTGGGTGGCATCTGGCACAGTGGTGGTCCCTGGGTAGCATCTGGGACAGAGGATGTATGCTTGGGGACTGTGCCACGAATGGCTTATCGAAAGTGCTTTTCCACTGGTTATGGGATTGATTACATGCGGGAGTTTGGGTGTGAGCTGACCCAAGAGTGGAGGCTCATGTAGCAGGGTGTGGTAAGTCGGGGCCCTGGAGTGGACAAATGGTTGGTACAGCAGCACACCAGTCCAGATTGCAGAAAGGGAACATCAGGGGCATGTTGCACATAACTGCCTCCAAACTGCAGTTGATTATATTCCTTTACACATGAAGATCTTCACTGTAAAGGTTTATAAATATTTTCATATCTACATGGTGTGTGTTAAAGAGCTGAACGACTTCTGTCGATTTGTCTAAATCAAGTATACCAAATTACTGGAATGTGGCACCATGTGATTCCTCTCACTGGAACCCTCAATACACAGGATTTTATTGATCTTTCAGTGGGCTTAGAGTGTGTTTCCTTTTTAAGATAAATGCCAGATACAGCTAAAGAAGCGCTTTGATGATCCTGCCACTCAATTGTGGCTTCTCTTTGCCCAGCAAATAAATTAACAAGTTTCAAAACATAATGAAGACAGTAGAGAAAAACAATTTGTTGGTGACACAAGTTGCACTGCAAATGTTACTGTATCAGAGAATCTTAGAGAAAGTTTTATCACAAAAGAAGTGAAGAAGCTATAGCACACTCTTGTTTTCTTGCGGAAAGAAAAGTAGTTTTATGATGCAGTCAACAATTTTTATGCAACATGCCTGTCTTACTTAAAACACTGGAAGCCCGCCTTTGAATACACCAGGAAGTTTGAATGTGCTTTACTGAGAAATATGCCACAGTGGGAGCAAGTGTAAGACAAATTCACTGCAAGCCATACCACAATTCCAACGTGAAATATGTTGGTTGAGAGTCATTTCTCTCTGATGAGTATTCTAGTGCAAAGTCAGTTGCCTCCAGTTGTTTTTCAGATTGGAAGCATCAGAGAACACCAAGAGGTGACTGAAAGGCTGTGTTCACACAGCACTTTTGTTTCGAAACAACCTCGTTGTTTCAAAACCAAAAAAACCATGTTCAAACGACGCACAGTTGTTTCGAAACAAGGGGAAGCCCTTGTTTCGAAACAACTGTGTAGTTAAACCCCACTTGGGGGCGAAACAACTCGTGTGAACATGTTGTTTCGGAACAAGACGTGTGATGCCCGGCGATGCCCGGCGCTGAACCCCGCCGGTGCCTGCAGAGCCAGGCTGCGGGCACTGGCGGGCTTCAGCGCAGCCCAGCGCTGGTCCCTGCCGGCTTTTTAAGACACAACTTGTTTCGAAATAACCCTGTGTGTGTGAACACAGCCAAAATTACTCAGGAGATGGATTGTAAGGCAGTACAACACAGATCTAGCCAAGGCTATGGAAATCGTGCTGTGTCTGCATGGTACTAAAGCACTTGTTGAATGTCTTTTCAATTATGAATGATGTGCAGTCTATGAAAAGTCACATTTGAATGTCTCCACCATGAAGGCTGTCTTGTGTGTGTCTTGTGTTAAATTTTCTCTAGACTATTGTGTTCTATGACAAGTTGCTGAAAGACAAGCAACCCCTCCGAAAAATAGCATTGTTAGAAAAATAGAACTGGTCTCATGTAGCTTCATGCCCCGAAGAACAGCAAGATGAGGAAGAATGACAGTAACTACAAAATTTTAAGTACACTATATGAAACTATGAAATATATTAACATATATATAAAACCACCTTATCATTTTTGCTTCTTGTAAATAACCTCCCATGTGCACTGGCCATCTCTTATCGATGTGCCATTTTCAGCTTAGGGAAATAAGGTCACCCAGTGTATACAGGGCTTAGCACAGAGGGGCCTAGCTCTCAGTTGGGGCCTATGGGCACTAGTGTAATATCAGCAATAATCACCCCTTTGGTATTCTCCACCAGCAAAGTTCCTGAGGGTAGGAAGTGATTAAAACATCACCTCTGCCACAGTAAGTCTCCCTGGCACAGAGAGAGAAGGTTGGCTTCTAGCCGCAACAACGGCCATGTGTCTAGCCCTCTGTAACAGGTAATGACTATGCTCATGGGATGGACACAGATATGAGGTAGTTGGGAAGCACATGAGATACAAAATGGACCAAACAGGCTAACTTGATGACCTCAAAGCTGTGGACTTTTGCCACCAGATATTTGAGGTTAGTTCCTCCTCTCACCTTTGCAAGGCCCCACTGAGGAAGCTCAGAACATGCTTCCAATCTGAGTGTCCAATCACTCCTGGGACCAGATTCTGATCTCACCTTATGCCAGAGCAACTCCATAAGCTTCAGGGTAAGTTACTGAGAAATCAGGATGTTGTGGTACATTTTGCAGAATTCACAATGACAGATTGTTCCTTTCATTATATTTGCAGCAAGATCCACTTTAGCCCTCTGGTGATATATTATTCTTCCTAACTAGATGGAGCATTCTGAATACAGTGTGGCACTAAAGCTTTTTTTAAACATTAACATGTGAACTCCTCTGCTTTACAGCAGTGTGATTGCCAGCCACAGTAGACTGCAAGGATCCATCAAAAACAAAAGCAAATTGCAATAAATAAATTTGTTAGTGCCACAGGACCCCTTGCTTCTTTTGTTGAACTAAACTAACATGGCTGCACCTTTGAAAAAAGCAAGTTGGAATCTGAATTTAGATTGGGGAGGGAGGGCTTTTGGGATATTGTCAATGCCCAAACTGCTTTGAAACTTGATTCTTTAGCTCTTTGTTGGTGAACTTACTGCTGCTGGTGTCAGACCATTAAGTGTCAGCCTGCAGATGAAAAGTGCTTCATCTGACCATAGCAATGACAGGCGTCCATCCAGCTCACTCTCACATTTGACCTGCAGGGACCACCCTGAGGGCTGCAGCAGGAATAGTTAGGCCCCTGGCCATTCACTTTCTTTGGCAAGAGTGCCAGCCAAGGCGCTGAATGATATATTGGTGGTAGCATTAGAGTGAGAACCCACTAGCTTATTTCATGTAGACAGGGCTGTCCTCTAGCCCCTAGCCCCACTCTGTCCTGCCGTGAGCAAGGCATCATGGGGCCTGCACCGCTGCCCCCCATAGCCGCACTGTCCCTCTCCCCTTCACCACTGCTTTTGTTATGGAGCCGAAGGCAGTGGGGAAGGGCGGAGTGGGGTGGGAACGTGCAGAGCCGGCCTTTGCTCCGGGCCAGCTCGCCCCACCTCCACAATAGGGAACAGCCAGCCCAGGGGTGGAGCAAGCCAGTCCAGAGGCTGGGCTTCCCTCTCTTGCCCCTCTCCTGGGCTGGCTGTTCCACCCTGGAGGTGGACTGGGCCAGCTTAGAGGTGGGGCGAAAGAGTGGAGCCCAGCCCCAGGACTGGCCCACCCCTCCCCCAGCGCAGGGATGGGGTGCAGGGGCCCCACCACAAGCTGGTTACCCTGGCCCTCACACCCCTATAGGGACGGCCCTGCATGTAGAACACTGAACATCCTTTGGATAGTGGCAATATCTGTGAGCACAAGCCCTAAATGGATTCAAACTATAAACCTAGCAAAGAATAGCTCCCTGGCCCTTTAGCAATCTCTTACACCACTCAGTTCCTCTACTACTTTGGTGCCTGTGTCTTCTGTCTTTCCCTCTCTGCAGACATTGCTGTTCCCCTTGTCAGGACTTTGTTCCACTCACATGTACAGAGTTGTAGTAGTATCAAGTTGGTGTCAAAGACTGACAGGAAAAGTAGGAAGGAATCATGGTACAAGCAGAAGTGTGTTCCTTGATCAGAACTGAGCCCAAGGTGGCTGAGATACTTCAGAGACTGACACTTTTTGTTACATAACAACTTCCTGTAACAAATTTAAGTGAACATGTATGGATTTTAGTAGTGACACAAGCAAAAATAACTGTGCATCATGGACAGGCTTTAAACTTCAGAAATGATTTTGTGGGTGATAAATAAGTCAAGGCACGAGAGCATCTGGCTTTTACTCCTGGCAATGTGTGATTTGGACACATGCTTTAACCTCACTATGCCTCAGTTTCCTTATCTGTTAAATAAGCATAAAACAACATCTCTCAGGCATGTTGTGAAGATTACTTAGTGCAGTGGTACTCTGAGCTCCTTGGATGGAAGGTGCTACAGATCAGTTCAAGTATTATTTTCACACACAGTAAACAAGAAATTAAGGCTTTGGCTTGACATTGTGGGATCAGAACCACTGTCTTCAAGGCTGCTGGTTATTTGGGATTTTATGCTTTACATACTAAAATCATAGAATCATAAAAATCACAGAAACTGGAAGGGACCATGACAGGTCATCGAGTCCAGTTTCCTGCACTTATGGCAGGAGCAAGTATCCCTATTAAACCATCCCTGACAGGTGTTTGTCTAACCTGCTCTTAAAAACCTCCAATGTAGAAGATTCCACAATCTGCTGAGGCAACTTATTCCAGTGTTTAATTGCTCTGACAGGTAGGAATTTTTTTCCTGATGTCTAGGCTGAACCTTCCTTGCTGTGATTTAAGTCCGTTGCTTCTTGTTCTATCATCTGTGATTAAGGAGAATAATTTTTCTCCTTCTTCTTCATAATAACCTTCTAGGTATTTGAAAACTGTTATCATATTCCCTATCAGTCTCCTTTTTTCTAGACTAAACAAACCCACCTCTTTCAACCTCCCTCATAGGTGAAATGTTTCAGACCTCTAATAACTTCTGATAACTGAGCAGCTCGAATACTATGTTTTCAAACTGATTTTCCAGGCACTGAAATCATTTAGTCTTCCTTCTTTCTTGTGTCTTAAAATGCAAGCAAGCAGAAAGTTGAAATATGCAGCCCCTTTCTCTTCAGAGATCTTGCAAGCCAGTTCCCAACTGGTTGGGCTAACTGTGTGATCTTCAGTGCCCTCTTTTAATTGCAGTGATATTCAAGTATCATACAGCAAGCTACACATGGGCAAATAAAGAATGCCTATGAATGGACTCAGCTGAATATAATAGCACAGAGCCTCCATATCCCTCACTAATCTCATTTCCTTTCCACTGTGATTAAGTTAAAACTAAAAAAGCATGGCTAGTTCAAACTAACTGCTAGTTCAAACTAGCATGGCTACATTGTGCTAGTTCGAACTTAAGTTCTAAATAAGTTCAAACTAAGCAGTTAGGTCGAACTTATGATTCAAACTAGCTTGAACTAAACTAAAAAAAATTTTAGTTCCAACTAGGCAAAGTTGTAGTGTAGACAGGGATCAAATTAAGTCTCCCTAATCCAGACTAATTTGCTAGTGTAGACATAGCCCTTGAAATATGGTGCTGTCACTGACTTCTGATGGGGCCTTAGAGAAATCACTTAACCTCTGTGCATGAGTTTCCCTATTCAGATATTAACAGGCTGAGAGACAGTTCTAAGGAGAGCAGCAGAAATTACCAGGAAAATGTTAAGAGCTAAAGATTGTTCTGAAAGCTTGCTTACCTTGCGACAGAGGTGGGGACATATAACACTCCGCATAAATGTACAGGTTATAAACAGGGAGAGTGAACAACCAATAGAGTGATGCATGAAATATAACTAAGTATAATACAATGTAGTTAAGAAAGCTGAATGTCAGGTCAGACCTCTTGACAGTGAGATGTGTTAAAATGATGAATCTCCTGAGCAAAGAGGTGGGAGAGTCATCCCTTAGGACTTTTAAAACCAGACTACTTATGGGACATTTTCAAAGGTAAAAATATAACCACCATTTAAAATCTTTAAAATCTGGCTTTAAAATCTGCCCATTGTTATTGGTTGTGTAAAGGGGCAACATGGCCACGTGCAGGAGAGGCAACATGGCCACCTCCTGAGATGGAAAGCCAGCAGGCAGAGCCTGGAGATGCCTGTCCATCAGGCTGGAAATCAGGGAGCACGACAGGAAGGATAAAAGCCAGGCCAAGTGGCTCAGTTCAGCCCTGGCTGCTGAGGAGGAAGGATGACTGTCACCTGGCTGCTCAGCTCCAGCCATCCCTCAGGCCAAGGGATGGGCCTCCACCCCAGTACCGCGCGGGCTGGCTCAGGCCTCCCATGGCAGGTGCCACTGAAAAAGGGCCAACTTCTCTTGGGTATGCCAAGCTGGGGATGCTGCCAGAGTCAGGGATCCCTGAGTTTTCCCCTGAAGCCCCAGGCTTCTGGGACCCAGCCCCAACACCACATTGCTGCGAGCTGGAGAAATTGCCACTCGCAGCATAGAAAGACAATCCCTGTACAAGCCAGGACCTGGAGGAGCTGTCCCTCGCAGAGGACGAAGTGGAGCTCTCTGAATTACCCCCACCAGATGAGAGGAAGGTCCAAGTAGAGCTGCCTACCCTACCTCCACCTGATGAAATGGAGGTCTTCTGCTCCTAGCCCCTGGATTTCTACCCCAAGGATTCTGCCAAAGAGCCTGGGCAGGTACTACTGGGACAGAGGGAAGGAAGTGGCCCAGGGGAATTGTATCTCGGGCACCATGGCCTAAGCCCCATACAGGGGGTCAGTGTGTTGCAGCCGGAGCCCTGCTGACCCTGTGGTTGAATCCCCAGCCACTGTCAGGCCCCTGGGGTGGGACACAGTAGAGTTGGGTGGGCCTGTGTCCCCCTCCTCCTCTCCCCTTCCTCTAGACGGCACTACCTGAGGGGCTATGAACCCCAAAATCAAAGATCTCTCTGATACCTAGAGTTGTTTATATGCCCTGCTTAAAGGGCTCCGGACTATTATTGAAGTGCCCTACGTTAGGGCTATAGATTACTTGCTTGCCCCACTGGGTTTCTGGGACCCAGCCCCACACCACATTGCTGCGATCTGGAGGAATTGCCACTCACTGCAAAGATAAAGACTAAAGACTTGATTGATCCACCTGCCCCAGGTGGACAGGCCGCACCCAGGCAAAACCAGGTGGACTCTTACTGTTGTTACGAAACTGTGAAACTGGTTTCTTCTTATTTTCTCTATTTCTCATGGGGTTTGAGTCCCTGTTCTGTCTAAAGAAGGTGCAGTGACATTGCAAACTTGTGTATTTTCAGGCCAGAAAGGATCATTAGATCATCTAGTTCCACTGCCTGCAGAACACAGTTATAGAATTACACTGAGTTACTCCAGTATTGAATCCTTGGTCCATAGGGGATTTAAATGCTTTAAAGGCCCAACTAGGCAGTCAGAAACTGGTTTTGCGTGATTGGAACTGAATTTCCTGACACTAGCAGCTCTGTTTTTCATGCTGATCCTTCATGGAACTGCTCAAATGGGTGTGTGTGTGAGAGAAAGAGAGAGCTTGCTGTGCATGTGCATATAGCATAGGCATTGAGGGTCCAGTCATACAAGATGCTGAGCAGTTCCTGGGATGTGTCAAATACCCTCAACTCCTGTGGCAGCAGAAGAATGCTCAGCATATTTCATGATCAGCTCAGTGCTTTGCAGGATCAGACCATGATTCATAAAAATGTGGCCCTTCTAAAGGCATGGTACAATCCTTCTTAGCCTTCCTTGGTGAACCCCTGTGGAGGATCAGAGTTCTGAATTATGCATTGCAGAAATGACTACAACAGGAACAAACAGCATGATGCTTATGAGATGTAAGCTGTGCTGCACGGAAAGGGACCTGCTTACAGTCTAGTTTTTCCCATTCAGTGCTACAAGCAGGTTTCAAGAGGACTAACTTCAAACAGACATTAAGAAGCTTTGAAATATACTTTTCTGAAAGCTGATCCTGGGAAAGCCCCTTCAATATCAAGATGTGGTATGGCAAAGAGTTAAATGAGGAAAACCATGATCCACCCTGTTTCAGGACTCAGGAGATAAAATATTGAAGCTGATTCTCTTGCAGAAATCTCCTTCCGTGTGTGGATGTGCGGTGGGAGCCTAGAAATTATCCCCTGCAGCCGGGTTGGACACGTGTTTCGGAAGAAACACCCCTATATCTTTCCAGAGGGAAACGCCAACACCTATATAAAGTAGGTATTTCACTCTTGCCTTCTTCATGTGTTGCTATGTGAAAATGAATTGGGTGTTCTTGGGTGAGCATAAGCTACATCAATAATGGGTGATAGATCACTATAGTAGTTGCTCCTACGTGCCTTCCCTGTCCTATAGCAAAAGGGGTATGACAGGAATGCCCTTTACCCAGCTGATACCCAGCTGCCATCAGCCTCTAAAATCACAAAGGAAAACATAAAAATGCCTTAATACACTTATGTCCCCACTGTTCCTGCCCTGGGGTTGAGTACAGCTCAACTGGACCAGAAAAGCTAGGCCAAATGCTTGCAAAATCATAACAATACTGGAGACAGAGATGGAGCAGTGTTGTGCGTTGAGAAGTGGTGCAAATATTTTGACACCCCCGCCCACTGGGGTTGTCTCCAGAACAGACCTAAGAATTCATGGAATTCTGATAGCTAGAAACAACTGGCTCCACTATAATTGGCTGCTGAAGACACAGGAGGCTGGGTGACAGATCTTGACTTGAGATCCCTGGTTAGAGGCCAGTAGACCCCATTCTAGTGAATACACTGCTTATAGCCTTTCAAGCACACCCTGAAATGAGCAAAGCCTAAGCACTCCATTGCACAGCTAAGAAGGCCAAGATATAGCCTTGTGCAAGCACCATTTAGTCATCTGGGAGGGTATTGGGAATAGATAGTCAAGAGGTACGAAAGTGCAGAAGAGAGGAAAAAAGGATCAAAGGATTTCTCTGAACAGCCAAAGGAGCCAAAAGGGTCTTTTCCCCATCAAGTTTCTGAGTCCACTGATATATCAGTTAAGAAGGTCCACTGATATCAGTACATTTTCCGGTTTGGGCCCCCTGCTACAGAAAGGATGTGGACATTTTTGTTGCCCTCCTCTGGACTCTCTCCAAATGTGATTAGGGGGCTGGAGCACATGACTTATAAGGAGAGGTTGAGGGAACTAAGTTTGTTTAGTGTGCAGAAGAGGAGAATGAGGGGGGATTTGACAGTGCCTTTAAGTACCTGAAAGAGCTAGGCTGTTCTCAGTGGTGGCAGATGACAAAAGAAGGAGCAATGGTCTTAAGTTGCTGGCGGGTGGTCTAGGTTGGATATTAGGAAAAACTTTTTCCCTAGTAAGAGGATGGTGAAACACTGGAACGTATTAACTAGGGAGGTGGTGAAATTCCCATCTTTAGAGACTTTTAATGTCTGGTCTGACAAAGTCCTGTCTGGGATGATTTAATTGGGGGCTTTGAGCTAGATGAACTAGATGGCGCCTGAGGTCCCATCCAACCCTGATCTTCTATGATTGTGTATCAGTAAGGTCATAATGTCTTTGGCATGCCACAGATAGGAACAGTTACATTTATCACCAGTTTGTTTCCCAGATAAGTTGTGTTTGTGGTTCTTTTTTGTGTATATTTCCTGGTGTTATAAGAATAACTAACAAGCCAGTTGCCTATAACATGGTCATCTCTTACCTGTCCACTATACATCTTACTCAGGATTATCATGGACTAATGGCATTGGAAGAGCGTGAGACCCACAAGTCAGTTATACAAACAAGAAGTCTGGTGGCACTTTTAAAGACTACCAAATTTATTTGTCTCATGAGCTTTTGTGGGAGAAAATCCCACTTTTTTTCTCCATGAAAGCTCAAGTGATGAATAAATTTGTTAATCTTTAAAAGTGCCACCAGACTCCTTGTTTGTTTTGCTGGACTAGACTAACATGGCTACCCCTTTGGAACTTGGCACAAGTCAGTTATGTTTTCATTTCCATTCTTAGTTATTACATGTTAAGTATGATTTTCAGCCATAAAGCAAAGTGGGAGAGCAAAGGGCCTTTACAAATAGGTGGCCAGAAATGAATACATCAACAAGAGAAGAGAGAACATGAGAAGAGAGCAGAGAAGGACAGGTGCATACAGGATGTTTAGTAAAAAAAAAAAGGAGGAAGGAGACAAGTGTGAGGCTGGCTATGAATGGAATGGCCATGTCTTCAGTAATAGCCAGGGGGTTAAAGTATGCCAGAACACCTCAGAACTCTGTTTCAGAGCCCACTATTTTTAGGGGTTCAGCATTCCAGGCCCCTAAAAATAGAATCTGGATCTAGAACACTGTGTTCTGGGACCCACCACTGAACAATAGCAGGACCCAGAACACAGTGTTCCAGGTCCATGTTCCATTTTTAGGGACCCAAATGCTGAGCCCCTAAAAATAGAAGGCCCCAGAGCAGCGTTCTGCCACGTTACAGTGGGAGAGGACAAAGGCAGAGGCTAGGGACATTACTAGGGGCTCAAGACCCACTCTAAACCCCTCCACTTCCAGACCCTGCCCCCAACTTGGGGCCTGCTGCGCAAGCCCCAGCCTCAGCGCCTCCCTGGGGCCTACCACACCCACCTCCCCAGCCGCACTGCTGCCAGTGAGCATGGGGGCAGCTGGCTCATGCTGGGTGGTGGGTATTGGGGACGGGGTGGCAGAAGCTGGGGTCTGGGGGGGCCCACCAGTGCAGGAGTGTTCCGGCACCCCCCAAATTATACTCTAACCCCTGGTAATATCAAGAAGTACAGAATTTAAACTAAAAGCAGCAAGTGGTGAAAGCCCCAACACAGAGTTGTTTGAACTTGAAATAGATGAAGTATTTGATAAGGTGCTGGAAGCAAAGGTGAATTGGTCTCTGTTGGTGATGAACCGGCTGAAGTTAAACATATTCAGCCACAAATGTCTATAATAAAGGAAAAGGTTTTAAGGAATGTAAATGAATTTAAGAGGAGAGGATCCCAACCTGACAGCTCATGTATAAATGCACTTGAACTTTGGGGAGCTTTGACTCTAAATCCAAAGTCCAGCTTTGCCACCAGTCCCCCTCTCTATTTTAAACCAACCCCCCCCACCACCACCACCATCAGAAAGTCCTTGAGCTTAAGGGAAGCTTAGGTCTGGGATGGATCATATCTCCAACAAGAAAAGCAAATAGGTAAATGGAACAGCCACTTTCAGAGGTAGCTGAGGTATTGTACATAGAATGATTCAAAAGTGGATTGGTAAATACATTCTGGAAGATGATTTATGTAGGAGATAGCAACACACTGAGGACTGGGACGTAACCCTGTGATGCCTTCTAGCTTTAACCTCAAGTATTCCAAGATATGAACTTGATTGGAATGTGGTCAGGCAACCCAATATTCCTGTACAGGGCTCCCAAAAAAAGTCCAGTACAAAGATACTACAATAAAAGTCCATGGCTCTAGGTTTTTCTAGGACAGGGATTAATTTCTTCCATGCAGCCTCTTTGCCACTCCTCTCTGCACCAGTCTCAGTGAAAGATTGCTGAGGTTCCAGAATCATGTACAATTTGCATGGATTATTGCTTGTTAATTGCCAGGAGTGAGTTTGGTGCTAACCAGGACATAAATTTAAAGTCAGCCCCTGCCCTCAGACTTCTACAGTCCAATGTTCTTTATACTGATAGTCTGGATCATTAAATACAGAGTCCATTGCTTGCAAAGAGTTTTCTGAAATACAGGGAAATGGCAGAATAGACACAGAGCAGCAAGAAACATTTGCAAGGAAAGCTAAAGTGGCATCAAACTCACCTC
Source organism: Podocnemis expansa (assembly GCA_007922195.1). NCBI lineage: Eukaryota > Metazoa > Chordata > Testudines > Podocnemididae > Podocnemis > Podocnemis expansa. The sequence goes on from ML682004.1 coordinate 46,595,645, forward strand.
ATTTGGGAGCTTATTCATTCTAAATTCCACATGGGGTCATTACATGATTCACGAAATTTTGAAAGCCTGCTGCACATCTCCTGGCTAACAATGAGGCATTTTCTGGTCTTATGTTGAAACCATAGGGTGTTTTCTTTTCTGTTAAAGTTTATTCAAATGAAACTCAAGAAGCAGAGGGCAAATGTACATGGTTCTGAAATGGAGGAAGTATTTGACTGAAATCCTGGGAACCACCAACTGTAAGACCAAGCCCCAGGGGCATTGCTGGCACTGGGCACAGGGGGCCCGTGCCCTGAATCTCCAAGGCTGTGCCCCTCGGTCTTTTCCCTCGACCCTTAGTGCCGGCACAGGGAGAGCTGGCCAGTCCCTGGCAGAGCAGGGAGACAGCTCACTGAGCCTCTGAGCTGCAGCAGCCTCTGTGGCTCAGCCAGGGGAGAGGAGGGAGGGAGTTTCAAACCCTCCTCTCTCCCTGGCAGCAGCAGCAGCTCCAGCACCAGCTCCCACCCAGAGGACAGAGCAGGTAGGTGCTGAGGGAAGGGGGGGCTGGAGGCCCCGGTCAGGCAAGGAAGGACTGCCTGGGGCCAAGGAGGGCTTCCTTGCATGGGCTCCAGCCCCCAGGTGGAACCAGGGAATTAGTCCTTGGGCCTCTGGGACCCAGGTGGGGTGGAGGGATTCTCCCAGGCCTTTGGGCCTCAGGTGAGGCTGTGGGGGGTGCTAATAGGCTTCCAGGACCCGGGTGCGATGGGCAGGGGTGCCCCCAAACCTCAGGAGCACATATGGGACTGGTGGGGGTGTCCCTAGGCCTCTGTGGCTCAGCTGGGATTGGTGGGGGGGTACCCCTGGCTGGGGGCATTCTCCATGGCCTCTAGGTCCCAGATGTCTCCCCAGTGCCTGCAGGGTGGACCCCCCCCCCCATGGCCTATGGGCCCTGGGGGCAGGTGGCCTCAGAATGGAATCCCTCATCTGAGCCCCAGGTGAGCCAAGGGATGTTCCTCAACCTCTGTCCAGGCCAGGGTCAGGCCAGCAGAAGGCTGGTGAGGCAGGGACCATCCCTCAGCCATGGGTCCCTGGGGATCAGGTTGGTGGCCAGGCTGCTGTGATGCAGCCCTGGCCAGAGAGCCCCCCACAGCCCAGAGCATGAGGCTTGGGTGCCAACCCAGGGTCTCCTGCCATCAGCCCATGCCCAGACCATGGTGCTGTCCTGGTCCCCCCCGGGGTCTCTCCCTGTGCCCATGCATCAGGGCTGGCCTGGCCTGGGGTCCCCTGCCCTCACCACATGCCCAGGTGGTGGAGCTGCCTGGTCTGACCACAGGGTGTCATGTGGTGGTGCGCTGGCCTAGCACAACCATGGGGTCTCCTCTCCTTGCCTTGCTGCCTCAGTTGTGAGGCTGGGGCAGTAGGTGGCCTGGGAGTGTAACCTTATCAACAGTGATATTATTTCTAAAGTTGAACTCTGCTGACCACCACCATATGCTGTGCCTACTATTTATCCTGTGCTTGAAATTGTTCTCTTGTGTGAGAGATTGTTCTACATTAAGCAGAGAGTGACTGGAGGTGTGGGGCAGGGAGAGATAATATAGAGGGAGAGACATAATTAATTGTATTTACCTTTAAAGTACATGTTAGTTAATGCTGTCTATATGTCCTTTAGGGTGTGTTCACACAGGTTTCTTATTTTTAAACAACAGAGCTTGTTTCAAAATAAGAAACAGCATGTCCACATGACGTACTCCCATATCGAAACAATGGATTCCCTTGTTTCGAAATGGGAGCCGTGTTTTGAAACAGCTTAAACCTACTTCCATTTCAAAACAACCCCATGGGGACATGTTTCGGAACAAACTGTTCCGAAACAACATTTGACCTTCCTCCCAGGGTGCTGAGGGGTGTCCCGTTTGGCAGAGGGGGACTGCAGATCCCCGTGGGGTGAGCCGCAGCCGGCAGGCAGGCTCACCCCTCAGGGGTCTGCAGAGGACTGCAAACCCCGGCGGGGTGAAGCGGAGCCAAGTGCCTCACCCAGCCGGCAAAAGCTGGTAGGGTGAGGCGCAGGGCTCCGCTTCACCCCGCCGGGGTTTGCAGTCCCCTGCAGACCCCAGCGGGGTGAGGCTCCAGGCTGCACTCACCCCGCCACGGTCGGCAGTCCTCTGCAGACTCGTGTGGGGTGAGCTGCGGGCTCTTTTCACCCCGTGGGGGTCTGCAGTCCCCCTCCCAAAGCGAAATTTTTTGTCTTTCGAAATAAGGTGTTTCGAAATAAAACATTATTTCAAAATAAAACATTATTTCGAAACAGCTTGTTTCAAAATGTCTTGTTTCGAAACAAGCAGTTTGTGTGTGAACATAGCCTTAGTGTCATAAGTAAAATAATTTTGTAACCTGACCAATAGGCATTATAACCAATTTCCAGCAAGACTCCATATTGCCAGTTTGGAACTCCTGCTTAAACATTGTACTGCATTTTTTATACTTGATGAAACCTGGTTTAGGTATATGCTGTGTATGTTCATTTAAATGTGTGAATGAAGGGTGTGTATGTGTGAAGGGACCAGTCTCAATTGCCAGCCTGTCTTGATGGAGCACAATTACCATCTAACTGGCCGAACAATGCAGACATCTCTGATTAAAGCCAACAGAAGGAGCCAGCCCAGAAAGAAAATAACGAAATACAATCAAGCCTGCAAGTGACTGGTGACCAGTGATCTCTCACAAACCTTGAGGGCAACATGACACAGCGAATCCCATAGACTTACATGAGGGCCAGCAAGTATAAAAGATGGGTAAGAACATGAAAACTTTGGGGTCTAATTCTGCAACTGTCATCTTGGAGCATCGGATTCACGACCAACAAAGGCCTGGCTCCCTCCTTGTGCCTAGCCTAGCTGGCCACTAGGTTGGCTCAAGCAACACATGAAAGGACTGATAATCATATCATACCAGGTTGCAGAACTTCTTGTCTGTGTGAGTGACTGCTTTTTGCTATCCTTACTTATTTGCAATAAATGTGGCATATTGCCTTGTCCCCTGAATAAGATCCTGCTAGTCTTTTCTTTTGGGTGTTCTTGTTGCACATCATTTTAGTAGGTGCCCTTTTGGTATAACAGAGGAAATGGAATTGTTAGAAAAGACTAGCAGAATCTTATTCAGGGGACAAGGCAATATGCCACATTTATTTGTAAATGTAAAAATAGCAAAAAAACCCAGACACATACATTGACACCCATGAAATTTTGGAGGCTGGCATGATATAAATACCAGTCCTTTTACGTGTTGCTAGACCCAGCCCAGTGGGCAACTAAGCTGGGCACAAGGAGGGAGCCAGGTCTCTCTAGGTCATGAATCTGGTGCTCTAAGATGACAGCTGGAGAATGAGACACAAATTTTTCGTGTTTTTTGTACATGCTGAGTCTCATTGAGTATATGGAGCTTGCTGTGTATTGATGCCTCCAAGCTCCTGTCTGATAATCATTCATCACCAGTCATTTGCAGACATGACTTTGATCTTGTATTTTGTTTTTCTCTTTCTGGGGTGGATTCTTCTTACTTTTCAGAGATTAGTCTGATTTGTTTATCCATTAAGGTGGTACTTGCATTTCATCAAGACAGGCTGGCGTCAACTGATCCCATCACACAGACCCTTCATTCACACATCTTTTTCACACATATTTAAATGAAATTACATAGCGTTACATCTAAAAGAAATTTCATCAAGAATATAAAATGAGTTCCAAATTTACAATATGGAGCTTTGTTAAATATTGGTTATAATGTCTATTAAACTGAGTTAAATATTTTAGCTATGATATTAAACAACAGATACACAGTGTTGCCTAACAAGCTTTAAAGGCAAATTCTATTCATTTTATCTGTGTCCCTACACTGTGGCTATAGAAGACTGAGCAAATATTAGCAGACCGGGCCTGGGAAAAAAATTTCTGAGATTTGAGAGTTCTGATGGGAGATCATGAGTGAGGCTTTACCTACCAATAATGTCGCTATTTAACATCACTATTTATTCTGCTCTTCAGTTTTGCCCTCCTATGAATTGTGCACAGCATAAGTACACATACCAAGCAGCGTGCCACAAAGTTAACCATCCTTTTACTGAAAAGTTCTAGGGGGGTAGCCATGTTAGTCTAATTCAGTAAAAATAGAAAAGAGTCCTGTGGTATGTTTAAAGAGTAACACATTTATTTATCACATGAGCAAAATCCCATTTTGGAAACCATTTTCAAGTGTCTGACAAAGTGGGATTTCACCCACAAAAGCTCTAGCAATAAATAAATTTGTTGCTCTTTGAAAGTGCCACTAGATGCCATGCTTCTTTTACAGTTGCGGTACTTTATTGTGAATTCCTGTAATGTTGTCTGTCTTGCATTGGACAGCATGCTCACAAGTCAAGTCAAGTCAAGTCAAGTCATAGGGCTGGAAGGGACCTCATGAGATCATCAAGTCCAACCCCCTGGGAATTGAACCCAGGAGTAATGCTGTATTTTTGGTTTGGCCTCTCTCTTTCCTGTAAGAGTAGGCTTACTTGGTTTTTGCTGCTAACTCCTCTCTGCTTTATTTCCCCAGAAGGGGGTTGGGAATCTGGCAGGAGCTAAGGTTGGAGGGTTGGAGGAATACTGCAGGAGGCTTCTCTGCCTTGTTTTCAGTTCACTTTGTTGTCCTGTCTTTGGCTATTCATGGGGGAGACAGAAGGCAGGCAGCCTGGCTGTCTGGCTGAGCCTGCCAGTTTGGTGTGATCCTGCTCACAGCACTGCACTGGCAGCCCCATCCAGCCTGCCTGCTTGCCTCATGAGTTCCCCATCTTCCCCTACCTGGGTTGCATACACCTGGAAGCTGGGAGAGGGTCAGAGCTTTTTTAAACTTCCTGCCCTGTGGTATAAGCAGCCCAGCATGGCAAATTGCAGCTGCTGTGCTGCCATCCCTCCACTCCCCTGCTCCACAATCTCATGCTGCCACTCAAAGTGGAGGGCAAAGCATTACAGCAAAGTTCTGGGAAGGCATGGGCTCTTTTTTAAAAGCTAGAGAACTGCAGCGGTAGGTGTCTTCAGCTTGGGTCAGCAGGGTGTCATCTTTCATCTGGGCCCCTACATGCCATCCACTTCTCCAGTACCTGGAGAACCTAAAGAAGTTGACTGGAAGTCCCAGGGATGGTCTGATCCACCACCCTCCCTCTCACTCCTATTTTCTGATCACCCTGACTCCTGATGTTTAGCAACAGAAACCTGTAGGAGATAGGGAATGATATGCCTTGTCAGAGGAGGAGAATTTTTATATGTCATCCTCACATGGTCTGTGAGCTTTTAAGAGGATATTGCCAGCACCTTGATTCATTTGTAGGGAACACTGGAGGTAAATGATTGCTCATTTTACCGTTTTAATGCAGAGGGGTATAAAGGAGGAGTTGTATCACAACATGGCATGGGGCCTCTGTGTGGTGGGAGAGTGGTACAGAGGCTAAACACTCTGGACCAGGACAATCCATGATAATCTACATGGTCAGACTGCATTGGTGCCTAGACAGCTGCTGGTTAGAAACTGACAGCTTTAGTTTTAGTCATCAGCTGGCATGGCCCCAGGGAGCATATTTCCTTTCAGAAACATCACATCTCCATGTTTCCAAAATTTCCATTTCACGTGAAACTTCCCCACTTCAAAATATTTCACGTGAATTCCAGTTTCAAGTGGGTCCCAGGATAGCGGTAGGGCCTGTTGGGGAATGGGGGGGAGGGTCTTTTGTGGGTGTGGCCTATTGGGGGCAGATCCATGACAGGGGCAGGGTCTAGCACAGGTAGAGCCTGTGGGCCTGTGCCCCAGGTCTTTTTCCTACCCAGCAATGCCCCTGCCTAACCCTAACCTCAGGCAGACCTGTCTGGAATGTTACCGTCAGGAAAAGAATCTATGCTTTTGAGCACAACAAGTACAAAGCATCCATGATTTTCCTATACAAAACAAGATAAGAAACTCTTACGCATTCATCTAGATTTTATCTAGCAATTACAGAGACAGGGGAGAAGTGGAACCTCTGTGGTAACCAGTGATGGATTAAGAGACGAGTGATCTGTGGGAAGCCAAAGTGGCACGCCAAATATGTTGTTGGTGCGGTGAAGGCAGGGGTATAGGCACAGCATTAGGAGACCCTGGAAAAACTGTTGAAAGTTCTTCTGTATGCTTCATTGGTTTTCACCTCATCTTTTGTTGCCATTCTAGAAATACGAAGCGCACAGCTGAAGTGTGGATGGATGAGTTCAAACAGTACTACTACACTGCCCGGCCTGCAGCACAAGGGAGGCCTTATGGAGAGTAAGTGGTAGTTCTGGTGCCTGTAGAAAAATGTAGAGGACTTCCTAGTGTAACTGATACAGTGAAAATTCATGATTTGACAGAGGCATCATATGCAGCAATGGAAACCTCTCCATGTAGTTTCTGTGTTATAGTAGGCAGATGCTACATGTAAGGTCACGCCAAGGAGAGGATTGAATTCTTGCTAGAGAACCATTACCTCCTACTTCTCGAGCCAGATTACTGCTCTTCACATTAGGACACAAGTAACTCTAATCCTAGAGCTAGGCTTTAGCATTGCAATTTAGAACTAAAACCAGCAGTAAAGAAAAAAAATCAACATGTTCTGGAGCCCATCTTGGCAGATGTGGCCCTATGGAAGCTAAATTACTGCTTTATTCTAGACCAGGACATTTTTGATTCTTTCTTTTTATAAGCAAGGCTAGTGTGAAATCCTCCTTATTAAAAGTAATCTATATTCACAGGCAGCAAACTCTTGATTTCAGATAATGGCAAGTCTTGCATTCTAATCCCCTAATTTCACATACTCCTTGCTTTCTCAGACTCTCCCTTCAAACTAAGAATGAGCATGCATGGTCTGAGTCTAAAAGTGAACTGTTGGAGCACATTTTCTCCTGCTCTTCAATTTTCAGAGAATCTAGATTGTTAAAATACTGTGCAGCATGACCTGTTTACATTTAGATATGTCCTCCCCTCTGCTATCAGCATGAAGGGAAGGAAGAGTTGTGTCACTTTAGGCAAGTATGACTGCAGAAAGGACCAGGATTGTTGAAGGGAAAAGGAAATAGAGGGTTACTTACAGTAGGTGCCCTTCTTCAAGATGAGCTGCTCACATACGTTCTGTTACAGGTGTCTACGTGCCACAGCACACGCTCAGCCAGAAAACTTCTGCCCTAATCTATCTGCACAGGGTCAGTGGTCAACACCCCCTCTGCACTGCATACTGCTATATATATGACCCTGACCCTGTCCCTCTCCAGTCTCTTCTTTCACCAACTCCAAGTAGTGGGGGTGGAGGGAGGGTGCAGAATGTATGTGAGCAGCCCATCTTGAAGAAAGACACCTACCGTAAGTAACCCTTCGTTCTTCTTCAAGCACAGCTTACATCATTCTGTTACAGGTGACTGCTAGCCATACCTGGGATGGTGGGTGGAGTTATTGTCTTCCCACTCTGAGGATAGCTCTGCCCAACACAGTGTCATCTCGCACCTGTTGGATGATTGCATAGTGCATCATGAGCAGGTGAACTGATGACCAGGTCACCACTTTACAGATTTTTTGGAAAGGAACATGTGCAAGGAATGCTGTCGATGACACTTGCGCTCTCATTAAGTGCGCCCTAACTGTCCTGGGAATGGCAGTGTTAGATCTTTTGTAGCAGTCCTTGATACAGTTCACTGTCCAGGCTGAGATACACTGTGTCATTACTGGCTGGCCTCTCTTTCATTCTGCAGCTCCCACAATAGTTGGGATGTTCCACAGAATGAGCGTGTCCATTCAATACAAGTTCATAAAGCTCTTCTGATGTCTAAGGTGTGCCACTTCCTTTGGTTTACCATCACCTGAGGGGCAGGGAAGAACACTGAAAGGCAGATATCTTGGCTTAAGTGAAAAGGAGAAACCACTTTGGGTAAGAAAGCTGGGTGTGGATGCAGCTGCACCTTGTCTGTGTAGAACATTGTGTACAGAGGTTCCAAAGAAAGCCCTTAGTTCTCAGACCCGTCTAGCTGAGGTTATGGCCAGTAGCAAGGCTACTTTCCATGACAAAACCAGGAGGTGAATGAGTCAATAGACTCATACGGTGGTTCTGTTAGGGCCCGGAGCACCACATTCAAGTCCCACTGTCGGGTGAGGTTCCTAGGGCGTGGTAGATCCTTTCCACCTCCATCAGGAATCTCACTATGATGGGGTGGGTGAAAACCGAGAACCCATCTACGGTCTTGTGTAGAGCCAAAATTGCTGCTAGGTGTACCTTGAGAGAGGCAGTCAAGAGGCCCTTCTCCTTTAAGTCTAGCTGATAGTCAAGTAGGAGGTGGACCTTATCTGAGCAGCACCTTTCAGTCACATTTAGCCATGCAGTCTCCATGCCATCAGGTGCAGGATGTGGGGCTCTGGGTGCCGCAGGTGGGTTGAATCCTGTGTCAACAGGTCCTCCCTGTACTGAAGGCATATTGGAGAGGCTATTGAAAGATCCCACAGGGTTGAGTACAAGGGCTGTCTGAGCCAGGCCGGAGCTATCAGGATTAAGTCTGCTTTGTCCCTCTTCACTTTCAGCAGGACTCTGTGGACAAGGCATATCAGGGGAAACGCATAAAGTAGTGGGAACCCCCAGGTGATAAGAAAAGCATCCAACCTGGACCCCTTCTCTCTCTCCCTGAGTGAACAGAAGTGGGGGCACTTCTGGTTTTGGTATGTCACAAATCGGTCCATTTGGAGTGTGCACCAAAGCTTGAACAGGAATCTTTTTACATCTGAGTGTAGGGACCATTTGTGGTGAGGGAGGAAGTCCTTGCTGAGTGAGTCTGCTCCACAACTGGTCAATCCCAGGAGATGGGCTGCTGTTGGGGTGAAGTCATACTGAAGACCCAGCACCCATAGGCGAGATGCCTCCCTGCACAGTGCAGGGAGCATACCCCTCCTTGGCGGTTTGTGTATATTTTCTGTCAGAACCTGTACCATTTTCCCTTTCAGTATATCCAGGATGGCCCCACAAGCTGGGCGGATTGCTTTGAGCTCCTTCACATTTATGTGAAGGTGACCTTCCTAGGTTGACCATGTCCCTTGAGTGGACAGGCTTCCTGTGATGTGAGCTCCCCAGCCCCAATCTGAGGCAACCGTGATGAGGATGATCGAAGGGTTCATGGTCTCAAAAGGGACCCCTCTGCATGTGAATTGCAGGTCCTGCCATATTTTTATTTCTGCCAGAACCTTTGCCGGGAAAATGACCACCTTGTTCAGGGGGTTCCTCCATGGGTGAAAAGCCATTGTCAGCCTGAACTGAAACAGTCTCATGCACAAGTGGGCCATCCTAATTATGGATGTGGAGGCCACCATGTGGCCCAGGAGTTGAAGGCAATGCCTGGCCGTCATGGTTGGGTCACAGTGAAGCTCTGAGATGAAGGTGTACATGGATTAAAACCTCGAAAGAGGCAGGGATACTGTTTCTCTTATGGAGTCCAGACAGGCCCCAATAAACTCTATTCTCCCTGTTGAAGAGATCTTTCTTTTCAAGGTTTACGAGCATTCCCAGTCTCTTGCACAGCTGTCTGGTCACAAGGATGCTGCACCTCATCTGGTGTTTGGACCTTCCCCTTATTAGCCAATTGTCCAGGTATGAGTAAATTCTTATACCTTGTTTCCTTAAATGTGCTACCACTGATGCCACACATTTGGTGAACACTCTTGGGGCCAGGGATAGGCCAAATGGGGGTGAAGTGAACTGGAAGTGGTTTCCCCCCGAAATGAAGTGGAGGAATCTTCTGTATTCATGTCTTATGGAGGCATGGAAGCAGCCATCTTTGAGGTCTAGGGCCGTGAACCAGGCCCCAGCGTCTAAAGCTGATATGATCTGTGACAGGGAAACCATGCAGAATTTTATCTTCTTCAAGTGTCTGTTTAAGACCTAGAGGTTCAGAATGGCCCTCAGATTGCTTTTTGCCTTGGGAACAAGGAAGTAGCAGGAATAGAACCCTTTCCCTTGCTCCTCTCTAGGGACCTTTTCTATTGCTCCCAGGGACACCAGTTTCTTGCCTTCCCATCATAGCAGCACCTTATTGGTGGGGGGTCAGTGGATTTGGAGCAAGGGGGTGGTTTTCTGTTTCGTGGTGTGGATCTGAACTGCATAGAGAAGCCCCTGGACACTGAGATTCAGCAGTCTGATGTGATGTTGGCCCACTGTTGATAAAAGGGGCCTAGTCAGTTCCCAGGAGGTGGGGTCTGGCAGATAGACATAGCGTCGCACTTTGGAGAGAGGTCAGAACCTCTGCCTATAGTTGGAGGGACGGGAGCTGTTCTGCCCTTGACTGATTGCTTCCCTGGGACCTGGGGCCCTCTGTCCCTAGCTTCTGTCTCTATTGCCTAACCCATAGGGGCTTTTGAGAGGGCTGTTAGGACCTCTGTCATGGGCCCTGTTGTTGCTGCTGCTGCTGTTGTTGATGTTGGGACTGCTGCTGGAGCTGTTGCGTGCGAAAGGAGCTTCTAGCCCCTTGTGGGGTGTACATTCCCAACAATCTCAAGATGGCTCTTGAGTCCTTCATCCCATGTAACTTAGAGTCCATGGACTCTGCAAACACCATGGTCCCTTCAAAGGGGGCGTCCTGAATGGCCAGCTGCATTTGTGGGGACAGACCAGACCCCTGCAGCCAGGCGGCTCTCCACATGGCCACTCCTAAGGCCACACTGTGGCTAGCCACATGGGCCACATCCCACGATGTCATTAGCACATCGTGTGACGCCAGTAGGTCCTCCTCCACCATGGTCTCATCATCCCTCTCATGCTTACATGGAAGTAAGTCTCTGAAACATGCCATAGATTTCCAAAGGTTGAAAACGTATCGCCCAATGAGGGCCTGGTGATTGGCAATACACAGTTGGAGGGCTGAAGTAGAGTAGGCCTTACTGCCAAAGAGGTCCAATTTCTTGGCCTCTATTCCTCAGCATGGCAGCTGGTTGTCCCTGTCTTTCCTTCCTGTTCACTGTGTCCACCACAAGGGAACCAGGTGTGAACTGGTTGAATAAGAAGCAAAACCTAGCCAAAGGCATGCGGTATTTCCGTTCAGCTGTTTTTGAGACCGGCACTATTAAGGAAGGAGTTTACCAGAAGGCCTTGGCGAGCTTGAAGTCCATCATGGAGTGGGACAGCCACCCAGGCCAGGGAAGTCACATCTCCCACGTCAAAGAGAGGGTCAAAGTCTTCCTTGACCACCTCTATCTTCAAGTCCAGATTTGCTCCCATGCACCACAAAAGTTATTGGTGGGTGCGGGGATTTTCTATGCAGAAGAGCGACCTCTGATAAGCAGCCATATCCGGAGATGATGAAGACAGGACCCTCGATGTACTGTGCCGGGAGGGACCAGCACCGGGGTCATACTCCTCGTCCAAGGCCACTGAGGAGTGAGAACCCTGAGAGGAAGAGGGCCTCAAGGAGCCTGATGTCAAGGTCCCTGTGCACTGACCAGCCCATCCACTAGTCTGACCAGTCTTTGAATGTGTGCAGCACCAAGTCTGTCCATGGCAGGGTTCAGCTTCTGCCATGGTGGTGCCCTGAGTGCCTGAGTGTGCTGATGGCTTCAGGAGTGGTGATCACCCTTGGCCAGTGCTGGGGAGGCAGAATGGGTTGAGGTAGGTGCCGAAGCCACCAGCACTGAGGCGCTGGTGAGTGAGTCCCTGTGCTGAGGAGGCATTGGGGAGCGCTTTCTCCAGTGCTTTCCTCTTCTTTGGAGACCGGTGATGTCAGCACCAGTGGTGTTGGACTTCGCCACTGCCACATCTCTGCACTGGAGCCACAGGACAAGCCGGATTTGGACCTTACATGCTGGAAGACCTGTGACCATGGGATGGACCGGTCAGGAGAGGACTCTGGAGAGAGGGTTGAGTACTCACCCTCTTCCTCTCCAGCTCCAAATGGAGAGGAGTCAAGGCTCTCTTTGAGGAAATGCCTTGTGTGGGGTCCCTAGACCGTGGAGTCAGGGAAGCCCTGCACAGTGCAAGGGAGGGACTGTGGTCATCCTGAGTGCTGCGCCGAAGGGCTTATGGATATGCCCTGGTGCCCGGCCACACTCTGGTGCTGGATCCTGAGCCTGGGATTCAAGTCTCAGTGGACTCCCAAGCCCTGAAAAGGAATGCTGGTTTGCTCTTGGATTTGTTCAGCTTCAGCGATGTGGCAGCTGGGATCTACAGCAGGACTTTTGCAGCCTCAAAGCCCTCCAGCATCAATGGAAGGGGCAATGGATCTTGCCTTCACCCCTGCAACAGTGTCAGTGCCAGTGATCCTGTCTTACCTGACATGGAGCTGGTGCCAAGTCCGACCCAAGTGGGATTTCTTCAGGAGCTCTGGCAAACAAAACCATGGTGATGCTAGTGCCAAATGAGCACATGATGCTGGTAGGCCTTTTCACGGAGTTCGACGTACTCAGTGCTGACTGCAAGGCCTGCTCCCATGCCATGTTGCACAGCCTCTGTTCCTTGTCCTTTTGAGTTCTCCATTTGAAGGAACAACAGATCGAGCATTTATCTACCTGGTGGGACTCGCTCAAGCATTTCAAGCAGTTCTTATGAGGGTCACTTCACAGGAAAGCCTTACTAAGGTTGTGCAGGGCTTGAAACCTGGAATTGGTGGTAAGCCAGTGCAGGGATTCTCCTCCTGGCTCTGGCTGAGCTCAGTGGTGTTACCAGATCTTGGAGTGATGAAAATGAAAAGATCCTCAAAGCTAATCATAAATCCTAAATCAATCAAGAGACAGGCACTTGCATGAATGCAAGGGTGGGCTGTTCCAGCACCGTCACTGAGGCTGGAAGAAGGAACTGGAGCTGGTCAGGGTCATATATATAGCTATGGGTGCACGGTGCAGTGGGGGCATTGACTACAGACCCTGTGCAGACAGACTAGGGCAGAAGTTTTCTGGCTGACTGTGCACTGCAGCACATAGACATCTGTCACAGGATGATGCAAGCAGCACTCAAAGAAGAACTATACAGGATGCTTGCTACTGCTTCATAGTTATTAGCAGCCCACGTGTGCTAGCTTGACAGTTGCTCAGCTTGATAGCTAAAAGGGGGCATGACCATGATCTGGAACCAGGAAACAGCCACTCTGTACAATATGTTTCCCCAACTGGTAAATGTGGCCTCGAGACGTCAAAGTAGTTAAACAGATGCTTAACCCGGTGCTTAAATCAGACTGACTTCAAAGGAACTTAAGCACATATCTAAGTGTTTTCCTGAATTAGAATTTTATTATTTAGTTTATTCATTTCATGGAAAATTCCTATATTAAATTAATATTTATTTAGTATATTAAATAGCATACATTTAATACATAATGTTAAAATATTTCTTTCTTATCAAACTGTTTTTCCAACAACCTCAAAGGTGAAAGGTGGAGAATATGGTTACTTTCATTTTGCAGACAGAGAAACCAAAGTATGGAGAAGTGAAGTGACTTTCCCAAGGTCATATGGCATATTACTGGCCAAGTATAGAACACTCATAGAATAGAAACCATGACTTCTGACTTCTGGTCTTGCATGTTATTGGCTTGGTAGATACATTGACCTCTTCTTCTTCCCTTGTTACTTGGACCTTATTGTCCTGACTCAGATTTGCCTCCATATGTGAACATCTGTGTGCTCATTACAATTATTATAGCTTTGTAATGTTTTCCACCCACAGCATCCAGAGCAGACTGGAACTGAGGAAGAGCTTGAAATGTCTGACCTTCAAGTGGTACTTGGAAAATGTTTATCCAGAACTTAGGTAATGTCAATTGTTAAATTTTTCTTCCTAAAGATTTAGGGAAAGCTAATTGATATGGGACCAGCCCATCACAAACCTCGGTTTCCATCAGTGCTTTCAGGTTCTGTGTGAAAGGGGAGAGTTCAGAAGTCACTGAGAACCTTTTTTTAGGAAGTTGTTTTCTGTGTATAGGCAACAGCAGCTGCCAGAGGGCTGCTGAGCCAGAGTCCGTCTCACTCTGAATCATAGGTTTTATGCTAAAGTGTATTTTCTCAGCCACTTTCAGTCGAATCTTCCACAGGCACCAGAATTGTCACAATTCTCTTAGTGGCTGCCATCCGCAGTCTTAGGAGACTGTGCAAAGAATTGTGGAGATGCATCCAAGAACCAGTTGAAAGTGATTGAATGTGGAGTTGGAGAGAAAATGACTGAGGGTTAGGCCTTGTCTACACTGAACAGTTAGGCTGACACCACATTGTTGCCCAAAGGTGTGAAAAATCTACACCTCTAAGAGATACAGTTAAGCTGACCTAATGCCTGGCGAAGACAGCAGTAGGTCAAGGGAAGAATTCTTAGCTACCACTTCTTGGGGAGGTGGATTACCTATACCAATGAGAGAACACCTCTCATCATTGCATGTAGTGTCTACCATGAAGTACTAACCTGTAGCACTGCTGCTGCAGCATATCAAATGTAGATGAGCCCTTACTGTATAGGATTTTCTTCATACAGACAGGCATTGCACTGAGAATGAAAGACTGAGGGGTGTATTATTTGGGTTTCCTCACTCTTGTGAGACAGACAATTAATAGACTCCCAGCTTTTGACTGTTTGCTGTTATTTCCCTTATGCAATGCTCTTCGTCTGTCTCTTCCCTTGTAGTGATGCCATTGTGAGACACCTTTTTGCAATTGAAATGTCCATCTTTTTCAAAGTTCGTAGCAACTCATTGCTTTGTTGGAGTTGCAGTTCTTTGTTTACGGAATTAATCCATTTGACTTAGTTAACAGCCCCTTTTCTCTGAGTGGCAGGCATGACTACAACAGGTAGTGTAATATCATCTTGGGGTTATTTCCCCAGGATTCCAGAAGAATCATTGTATCAGTCTGGAATGATCCGTCAAAGACAGAGATGTCTGGAGTCCCAGATGGCTGAAGGCCGGGAGTTCCCAGTCCTGAGCTTAAATCCCTGCATGAGCAACAAAGGTGTGGTAGCGGTGGCACAGGTAAGAGGTTTAGGCCATACTGCCTTGCAGACAAAAAGAAAGCTAAAACACACATAGGAGTTCACTTAGGTTCTTAAAGGTAATCCTTCAGGGGCACAGAGCCTCCAGTGTATGGAGCAGATTTGCCTGCATAGTCAGCCACTAGAAGATTTCCCACTGCAAGGCAATCTTTGAGTGGCACTGAACTGCTATCATTTCCCTTCCCAGTGGCTGGGAAAAGGGGGTAGAGGTGTAACCAGTGATTCCTTCAGCTGTGATAACCCCCAGTTGCCAATGAATAAATCAAAATAACTGGCAACCACTGGCAGCCTCTGTCAGTTACCTCAACCTAGCCCCAGAATCAAGTGAAAGCAAAGGTGGCTTAAGACTGCCTTTGGCCTAAACCACCTTCCATGAATTGCACAGAACTCTTGTCATTGGAGCTCAGGAACTGAATTTTACACCCAATTCAGATGCAGAAGCCGAAAATGAGAACTATAATTTTCTTTCATCTTTTTGATCGATTTACTCCTCTATTTCAAAATATACTGAACTGCAGTGGTATTTATAACTTCATAGACTTCATTCATTCTTGCCTATTAAACTATCATGACCTGATTTATTTTTAAAATTTCACTGAGAGAAGAATATACAATCAATGTGTGTTCTCTCTTCCAGATTCTCAGCCATGTTAGAACAAGGCAGATGGTCTTCTGAGGAAGTCCATGCACTGGACTGAGGAGATCTCAGTAGTCTGTGACAGAGGCTTCTTGAGCATGTCACTTAATTTCATTGTGGCTCAGGCCTGTTTTATACGAGAGAATTTTGTCAACAAGAGTGAGCTTGTGTCAACAAAAAAGTGTTGGTGAACACACTATAATCACCCCCCACTGCCAAAACTGCCTTGTTTTTGCAACAAAATAAAACCACCTAGAGGAGAGGTACAGGGCCCTTCTCAGAAGAGGTAGGGCAATGTAGTGTTAGGATAGACATTTCGTCCCCTCATACCAGTGGAGGGACTGTTACAGGGGCGTTGCTGGATAGCAAAACGACCCGGGGCACAGGCCCACAGGCTCTGCCTGTGCTAGACCCTGCCCCTGTCATGGGTCTGCCCCCAATAGGCCACACCCACAACAGACAATCTCCCCCTCCCCATGATCCAACAGGCCCTACCCCATCCTGGGCCCCCCTTGAAATTGGAATTCACTTGAAATATTTTGAAGTGGGGAAATTCCACATGAAATGGAAAATTTGGAAACATGGAGATGTGATGTTTCTGAAAGGAAATATGCTCCCTGGGGCCATGCCAGCTGATGACTAAAACTAAAGCTGTCAGTTTCTAACCAGCAGCTGTCTAAGGCACCAATGCAGTCTGACCATGTACATTACCATGGATTGTCCTGGTCCAGAGTGTTTAGCCTCTGTACCACTCTCCCACCACACAGAGGCCCCATGCCATGTTGTGATACAACAACTCCTTCATACCCCTCTGCATTAAAACGGTAAAATGAGCAATCATTTACCTCCAGTGTTCCCTACAAATGAATCAAGGTGCTGGCAATATGCTCTTAACAGCTCACAGACCATGTGAGGACAACATATAAAAATTCTCCTCCTCTGACAAGGCATATCATTCCCTATCTCCTACAGGTTTCTGTTGCTAAACATCAGGAGTCAGGGCGATCAGAAAATAGGAGTGAGAGGGAGGGTGGTGGATCAGACCATCCCTGGGACTTCCAGTCAACTTCTTTAGGTTCTCCAGGTACTGGAGAAGTGGATGGCATCTAGATACCCAGATGAAAGATGACACCCTGCTGACCCAAGCTGAAGACACCTACCACTGCAGTTCTCTAGCTTTTAAAAGAGAGCCCATGCCTTCCCTGAACTTTACTGTAATGCTTTGCCCTCCACTTTGAGTGGCAGCATGAGATTGTGGAGCAGGGGAGTGGAGGGATGGCAGCTCAGCAGCTGCAATTTGCCATGCTGGGTTGCTTATACCACAGGGCAGGAAATTTAAAAAGGCTCTGACCGTCTCCCAGCTTCCAGCTATATGCAGTCCGGGTAGGGGAAGTTGGGGGAACTCATGAGGCAAGCAGGCAGGCTGGATGGGGCTGCAAGTGCAGTGCTGTGAGCAGGGTCACACCAAACTGGCAGACTCGGCCACGCTGCCTGCCTTCTGCCTCCCCAGCAAATAGCCAAAGAGAGGACAACAAAGTGAACTGAAAGCAAAGCAGAGAAGCCTCCTGCAATCTCTCTCCCACCCTGGACTTAGCTCCTACCTAGGGTTACCAGACATCTGGCAAAAGTCCTCCGTCTTCCAGGCATTTCAGAAAAAGTGCAGTTTGCCCGGCTTTTTGCCAGATGCCTGGGGCAGCACTGTAAAAATACAAGGGTCCACCAGCCTGCAGCTCCCAAATGGGTTCCCCTGCTGCTCAGCCCAGCAGCTGCAGTGCCTGGTGGGGTTCTGAATTTGGAAATGGTCCCTTGCTGGCCCCTGCATGTCAATAGGCAATGAAGAGGGCCAGCTGCCTGGGGGTGGGGCTGGCTGCAGCCTGGACATGGTTTTGCTTTGCCTCCTTGCTTTTGCTCCTCACCCCTGGCTTCTTTACAGGCTCTAGCTCAGATCTGCTCACTTCCCATCCCCTGGATTTTGGGGAAGGCTTGATCTTATTTTTCAGAGGGGCTGGGGTTTTCTACAGCTTGATGGGGTCCCTGTGGTGCTCTGTGGCTGCTTCTTCACTTTCAGCTTTGCTACCCTGCGTGGCTTAAAGTTTCTGGGGAGGTTTCTTTCTCTAATGGCTCAGCTAAGCCAGATCGTTATTCCTCCTAATAGGGATTGGCTTTTTGTAACAAAGCTTTTGTGTATAGGTCAAGGAAAGTTCACTGTGGATTGTGAGGAGGTTTGAATGCTTATGATTTTCCTTCTTTCAATCTGCTTCTCCTTTCCAAGATGAGATTAGTGCACTATAGATGTATCCTTAAATTTTATTAAGATGCACCGATGTACAAGTATTATCCATGCTAAAGTAGGTGCTGAGCTGGGCCAGATCCTGTAGTTTAAATGAAGTCAGTGAGAAATTTGACTGAGCAAGGATTTCAATATTTGTCCCTTTGTTAGTAGTTTATCAGCTCACAGAAAACAAGCAGCTTGGCTTTGCCTTTTCCTTATATATTCTATACTATTTATTTTACTTTTAGGGAGAATGTTTCTTTTGGTATTTTTAGGAAAAAACTGATCATGGCATCTAAGAATAGTTTTGTGTGGACTATTTGTTAGTCAAAAACATCTAATTCTACTCCCCCCCCCCCATTTGACATGTATTTCACATAAAAACAAACAGAAAATGTCAACTGTCATAAAAGAGATATATCTCCATCTGTGGCTTATGGTGGACATAGTAGGATATGATGTCTAGAAATTTGCATTTTATATAGAAGTTTGTTTCAGACAGGTCTGCACATAAAAACCAGCAGCTCTCACTTGATTTCTCCTTGCCTGTGTGTGTAAAACTTAAACGGCTTGTCTGTGATTTATTTTTTAAATACTGCACAGTGAGGCTCAAAACTGAGGCTAGATGGGGATTTCCCTACACCCCTTCTGCACCTGCCCCTAGTAACAGTGTTATACCAAATCAGTGAACACCCCCTATCTCCCCCTGTACCCCCCTTATTTCATGTGTTGGGAAGAATACTGCCAACAGAGATTAGTTTTCCTTTAGAAGCCAACACCTCAAATTCAGCTAGACTTCATGGAGTCAAGGGCTTGCCTCTCCATGTGTCAAACAATGAGAGTGAATTCTGTGAAGACCTTACTGTCTTAAAACTGATTTTAATCTTCTCCCTAATTACTACATTAAATTTATTGGAGGTTTCCTTCCATCTGCAACTCATAATGTAAAAATATCAATCTGGATTGGAGTTCCGCAGTGTGATTCTCCTTGCACCTTGATATAAATATTAAATACTTAATTTTGAGATGCCTTAAAGTGGCTGGCTTTATGGTTACTTTAATGTGAAGATGACAAATACTTAAGCCATTCATTTGATATTCCTGAGATGCTGTTTTTGCAATTAATCTCACACAATAACTAGGGGCTAGACAGATTTCTCTGGAGTTGGATGATCAACGGGGCAAGCATTTGGTGGGGTGGGCGGTGGCTGGATGGATGAAGGGGCCCTGGGCGGGGCCCCAGACGTTTGTGTCCTCCAATGTCCTCCTTTTTGTACTTCTCTCTCCTCCTTTCCATGCTTTGGTATCTGGTAACCCTACTCCTGCGAGACTCCCTATCCCACATGTGGGGAAACAAAGCAGAGAGCAAAGCAGCAAAAACTAAGTAAGCCCACTCTTACAGGAAAGAGCAAGTCCAAACCAAAAATACAGCATTACTAGGATCACACTATCCAATGCAAGACAGACAACATTACAGGAATTCCCATTAAAGTATGGCAACTGTAAAACAAGCAAGGCACTTTCAAAGTGTAACAAATTTATTTATTGCTAAAGCTTTTGTGGGTGCAATCCCACTTTGTCAGACACTTGAAAATGATTTCCAAATGGATAAATAAATGTGTTACTCTTTAAAAGTACCACAGGACTCTTTTCTATTTTTACTGGATTAGACTAATATGGCTACCCCCCTCTGGAACTTTTCGGTAAAAGGATGGTTAACTTTGTGGCATGCTGGCTGGTACGTGTACTTATGCTGTGCACAATACATAGGAGGGCAAAACTGAAGAGAAGAGTAAATAGTGACATTTAGTAGCGACATTATTGGTAGGTCAAGCCTCACTCATGATCTCCCAACAGAACTCTCAAATCTCAGGAATTTTTTCCCCAGGCCCAGTCTGCTAATATTTGCTCAGTCTTTCATAGCCACGATCAGTGGCGGCTTTTGGGGTAGGCAAAGCAGGTGGCCGCCTAGGGCCCCAAGCAATAAGGGGCCCATCTTCAATCTGGTAGACAGAAATGAAAACAAAAAAATATATAGAAATTTATCCCATCTAGCAGAGCTAGTAAGGCTGGAAGCCTAAGCACTTTTCACTCTTGGCTCATCAAGACAAACTATCGTTAGGATCTGTGCTTCGTCTGAATTGCAGATTTCACCATTCTCTGCCCATCACCTTCACACTGACATGCTAAAAAAGCAGGAGCAAGCAATAGACAGCACAACATTGCTCTGTTCCAGGCCAGCGGTTCTCAACCACTGTGTCAGGACACATTAGTGTGTCATCACATAGTTGAAAGGGTGCCACAAAGAGCCAGAAAGTTGGCTGAATTTAGCCAGGGGTGCAAGGGAGGAGGCATATTGCAACGAAATGTGTCATGAACTGCAAAAGACTGAGAACCATTGCCCCAAGCTGGAAGTGAGGTGACAAGCCAGGTTCTCAACTTCCATTTGGGATCAGGCAAGCTTCCAACAGCTTGAGCCCAGTTCTGACTGCAAGCATGGGCCAAGCTGGACATAGGGGTGGCCAACTGCTACATGCTAGGAATCAGGACATGGCAGGATGCAGGTGATACTAGTTTTCCCTAATATACAACCTAGACCTTCCCCACTGCAACTTGAGACCATTGTTTCTTGGTCTGTCATCCACCACCACTGAAAATAGCCTTGCTTAGAGACCAGCAAACTATGGTCCATGTACTGGATATGACCCCCCTGGGCCTTTCATCCAGCCTGCCAGCTGCACTTCTTCCCCCCAGCCCCTAGTACCAAAAAAAAAGGGCACAGAAGGGGGCATAAAAAGAGAACAGTAGAAAAAAGTGCAAAAAAAATTGAGTAGGTTTGATGTTTAGCTATGTTTCTTTATATTCCTTTATGTGTACATTAGCTGTAGTAGTGTGGGAAGAGCTGGGGCTACAAGGGGTGGCTATTCCTCTTCCAAGCCCCACCCCCTCTCACTGCATGTGGCCCCCTATACAGTGGATGTGCCCCTCAGGCCAAAAAGTTTGTCCATCCCTGGCCTAGCACTCTCTTCTATGGCATGCCTCTTCAGTAGTTGCATACTGCTATTAAATGCCTCTTAACTCGTATCTTCTACACACTAAACAAACAAAGGTCTCTGGGTGTATCCACATGTCTCTTTTATTTCAAAATAACACTGGTTATTTCAAAATAAAAAAGATTAGGTCCACACAACGTTTTCTTATTTCAAAATGACGGGCTCTGTCATTTTGAAATAAGAACCGTCATTTCGAAACAGCTTAAACCCCATTCATTTTGAAATGGCTGTTATTTCGAAATGGCTATTCAAAATAACACCATTTGGACATGTTTCGAAACAACACCAAATGGCCTTATTTTGAAATAACCATTTCGAAATAACAGCTGTTTCAATAGCAGTCTTTCCCTTAATTCGAATTAACTTATTTCAAAATAAGGACTTTATTTTGAAATAACTCATTTAGAAATAACTTATTTTGAAATAACGATGTATGTGTGGACATAGCCTCTCAGTCTCTCATAAGTCATGTGCTCCAGCCCCCTTTGCTGGATTCTCTTTCTGTTGTGGGATGCCCAAAACTAAAAACAATACTCCAAATGTGACCTCACTAGTGCTGTATGGGGAGAATAATCACTTCCCTTGACCTGCTGGCAGTGCTCCGACTAATGCAGCCCTACGTGCTGTTAGCCTTCCTGGCAAAAAGGGCAAACTGTTGACTCATGTCCAGCTTCTTGTCCACTGTAAACCTCGGATCCTTTTCTGCAGAGCCACTGCCTTGTCCGCTGGTTTTCAAACTATGGGTCAGGACCCAGCACTGGGTTGCAATGCCCTTTGCTGCCACTGCCACAAGACTGGAATACATTGCTCAAAGATGTAATTGTTGGGTCGTGGGCATAAATGATTTCTTTCAATGGTTTTTAGTGTGTAGCAGTGCATGGGATTCGTCCATCCTAAGGCAGGACTCTGCACTTATTCTTGTTGAACCTCATCAGATTTCTTTTGATCCAACCTCTCATTTGTCTTGGTCACTTGATCCTATTCTTACCTTCCAGTGTATCTACCACTCTCTGCATATTACTGTCATCTGCAGATTTACTGAGGGTACAGTGCACTTTCTCCTCCAGACCATTAATAAACACACTGAACAAAAACAATCCTAGAACCAATCCCTAGAAAACTCCACTTGTTACTGATTACCAATTAGACAACAAGTTGTTGATCGCTACCAATTGAGCCCGAAGATCTAGTCAGCTTTCCATCCACCTTACAGTCCATTCATCCAGCCCATAGTTCTTTAACTTGCTGATGAGAATACCTTGGAGACCATATCAAAAAGCTTTGCTAATGTCAAGACATATCACATCCGCCACCTTCCCATAGCCACAGAACCAGTCATCTCTTCATAGAGGAGATCTGGGGTGTTGCTACATATGAAGATTAGCTGGGGCCCAGGCCCCTACCAGTTCCAAGCTCCACCTTCTGGCCTCAGCCCTACCCCCATCCCCACCCTCAACCTCAGCCACACTCCCTCACCCCTAGCCACACCCTCCTAGCCCAGGTTTAGTGTCACAGGATGCACATCTGTGCACCCAGGATTATGATCTATATAATTTTTTGTTCACTTATATACTGGGATTGTGCGTTCTTCTTCAAGTGCTGCTCACTTCATTTAGTTACAAGTGTCTTCATGCCGCAGTGCACGGTTGTCCAGAAACTCTTTTGTCCTAGCCTGTCAGCAGAGGGTCAGCGGCGAACGCCTGCTCTGTGCTGTCACTGCAGCGATATATATGACCCTGAACCTGACCCCTCTCAGTTCCTTCTTTCCACTCCCAGTGATGTTACTGGAACAGCCCGTTCTTACCTTTGGTGCAAACACCTGTCTTGTCTGTTTCCTGAGCATCTCTCTGACTTTGGCAGAAACCCCTCACCTGGAGCTTGTTCCCATTCCACTGCCAGCAGTGCCCGGATTCAAGCCCTATGTGAGATGCAGTAAGGCATTCCCGATGGATGATCCCCAAGAGAAGTGCCTTAAATGCCTGGGTGAGTCCCACCAGGTGGATACATTCTCCATCTACAGATCCTTCAAATGGAGAACTCAGAAGGACAGGGAGAGAAGGCTAACATCACCTGAGAACGGGACCTGCAGCTGGCGCCAGGTTTGCCCGAAGCACCTAAGGATTCACCGGTACTGCATGCCAGGTCAGCATCCACTCAGAGCCGCTCTCTGGCTAAGAAAAAGCCTCTGAATCAGCATCGTCTTGGCACCATGTGACTTCATCACTGGCACCTCTGCCCCAAGGAAAGGGGCCAGAGCATCTGCCCATGCTTTCAACTTCAGAGGCCTTTACTGTGGCAAAGGTGCTACTTAAGCTGCCGACCCCCCATTCTGCCAAAGCCCATACAATCTAGGGGCAAACTAGCCTTCCTATCAAAGGAGTGGGTGGCTTCAGCATGCGAACCGTTCCCCTCCAGCACCAGGGTCTGGCACCAACCTGGAACCAGAGCAGGGAATGGGAAACGAATATCTCTCCTTCCCTGAATCTCCATGCGAGCCCTCAGGACTCTGCTCACAGGGATCCAGACATGTGAGGCCTGATTCCAGCTCATCTGCCTCCTCCAACACCAAGCCCTGGCACTGCCGTTCTCCATCAACTCTGGCACCAGCTCAGACCACTTCAAAACCTGCTGGGAAACGCCGCGTAAGAGCTCCCCAGTTCTCTCTCCTCTGAAGGACTCTCCCATGGGCCCTTAGGTGTGGACAACTTCAGCACCAACTCCATCCGTGCTAACCCCACCGGCACCAGCAAGGTCTCAAAGCCGATTGAGCAACCACCAATGCAGTACCGACTGCCTACAAATAGACAGGGGCCACTCTCCAGCACGCCATGACTTAGCAACACACTCTTTCCAGGCATGGTCTAGCAAGTGGACGGACTGACCCACGGAGGACAAACCCACGTCCCTAGGCCCTTTGGTAGCGCCCTCATCTAGGACCTCCTTCACAACAGATGCCTCGGACAAGGAACCTGACCTTGGCACCATTTGGCGCAGCAGATCGTGGCTCCCCTTGTCCTCTTACTTGGATGAAGCTACATACTGGAAGCCTCTGGTGTACAGGGATGGCCCCCACACCAACAGAATCTGCTGCAGCGCATGGTGGTGAATTTGAACTTGGACCTTGAGGTCATCAAAGAGGACTTTCACCCCTTTGACATGGGCAACATGGCCCCTCCACCAGAGTCTCTGTTCCCCTACATGAGGGGGTACACAAGATCATGAGGGCACGGTGGCAGACTCCCTCATCAACTCCCCCCGTGTCCAAAGCTGTGGATCAGACCCATGTTCCATCTGAAAAGTTTGCTTTCCTGTTTCACGACCCCACTCTGGGGTCCTTAGTAGTGGCACCATTAATCAGAAGGAGAGACAGGGCCAACAAGCCTCCACTCCCAAAAATAAGGAGGCAAAGAAGTTGAACCTCTTCGGGAGGAAGGTCTACTCCACCTCAGCTCTAGAGCTGCATATCGCCAATCACAGGCTTTCATAGGGCAATGCATTTTCAGCCTCTGGAGATCTATGGAACGGTTCCACAATTTAGTCCCCAGAGACTACCTCCAGGACTATGAGGCCAAGGTGGCGGAGTGTGTCTTGGCCTCTCGCAATACCCTGCTGACCTCCTGGGATGCATCTGATACTGCCTCTTATAATAGCACCTCCACAGTGGTGATGCAGCAATCTGCCTGGTTGCAGGGATCTGGCCTCTCACAGCAAATGCAGCTAGAGATACAGGATCTCCCTTTCGAAGGCCCTGTGCTGTTTGCAGAATCTACAGATTCCAAACTGCACAGGATAAAGGATTGTAGAGCCACCCTGAAGTCCCTTGGCATGTACATGCCACAAGGGACCAGATGCTCCTTCAGGCCTCAACAGATGCAGCAGCAACCCCAACAGCTGCAGCAATAGAATCAACTACAGGGGTTGAGCTCAAGCTCATACCAGCAGCCTCATTACGGGGGGGTCTGACAGGGAGAGGGGCTGAACAGGCAGGGGATCCAAATCCTAGTCTACAACGCAGGTGCCCAACCAGGGAGGTGGTTCCTCTCACCCTGCTTGCCAAAGACAGTGTTTTTCATGGTCCATCAGAGGGCCGCTATGCTCCCACCCAACCCCTGGTCTTCAAGAACTGTTTGATCCCATTCCTACACCCCTGGGCCAACATCATGTCAGACTGCTGGATACTAGACACAGTATCCACTGGGTACTCCATGTAATTCAAATCCATACTCCGAGACAGAAAACTGCCCCCCTCACCCAAATCTCGAGGATCCAGAGCTCAACCTGCTACAGAGGGAGTGCAAGAAATTGCTGTCCCTAGGAGCAATAGAAAAGGTCCCAAGAAAGCAACAGGAAAAGGTTTCTACTCCCACTACTTCCTAGTCTCCAAGCAGAAAAGTGACCTAAGACCCATCCTGAACAAACACTTAAGGAAAATAAAATTCCACATGGTTTCCCTATTGCAAATCATCCCAGTGCTAGATCAAGGGAACTGGTTCGTGGCCCTCGATCTAAAGGACTCTTACTTTCACATAGTGACAAGACCCAACCACAGAAGATTCCTCCAATTTGTGCGGGGGGTGGGGGAGGAACCACTTTCAGTTCACATCCCTCCCTTTCAGCTTTTCTCTAGCCCCGAGGGCATTCACTAAATGCGTGGTGGCTGTGGCGGCACACCTGGGGAAACAGGGCATAAAGACTTTACCTCAACGACTGGTTAATGGGGTCAAGACATCAAGTGCAACACAGTGTCAGAGTGACAAGATAACTGTGCTATTACCTGGGGCTTTACATAAACCGGGAAAAATCAAAGCTCTCCCCAACCCAGAAAATAGAGTTTATATATTTCTTACAGTGTGAAGCATGGATCCACATAGACAGTCCTTGGCACTTGACTGTTGTATTGGTGATTAACAAAACCTGGAAAAGACTTTTCCACCATGGCTCCCGTGCAGGCGTGTGCCACCGAGTTGGAGGCTATGACATACTTCCACTGGTACTTGAGATTGTGTCCTTTACCTTTAAAACATTTTTTCCCACCTTTGCCACTGATTGGGGATGATAAGGACAGTGCAAATGCTGAAGAATGCATAGAACTTTGCAAATGTTCTTCATAACTCTGTTAAGAGTCACTGGAATACCAAACCTTGGAATGAATTCTTTTAGAAGCTTTTTCCTGACAGTAACAGCATCAGCCTTAACACAAGAACAGACTTCTATCCATACTGAAAAGGTACATACAACTGATACAAATTTATAAGAAGCACACTTTGGCATTTGTATAAAATCAATCTGAAGATTTACAAAAGGTCCCAAGGTAGGGGATTGTACTACCCCTTTTGTCTTCACAGGTTTGCCAATATCATG
This sequence comes from Podocnemis expansa, assembly GCA_007922195.1. Taxonomy (NCBI): domain Eukaryota; kingdom Metazoa; phylum Chordata; order Testudines; family Podocnemididae; genus Podocnemis; species Podocnemis expansa. Next base: position 46,621,969 of record ML682004.1, read on the forward strand.
GGCTTGACAAATTGGACAGGCATAACAATACTGATCCTGTAAAATGGGTTACTTTTAAGTGCTGTGTAAACAGAATAGCCTGGGTTACACAGCTTAAGCTTAATAAGCAGTACTGCAGCATATTCACAAAAGGACCGCATGGTGGAGGTTGTGCTGCTCTCTTGCTTCTAACAGGTTTCCCTACACTGTGAGCCAGGCAAGTAGAACAAGAGGCACAAAATGAGCTGACATGGCTGTACAAATTTGGAACATACCAATCCTTGGCCATCAGAGTGGCCATGGCTTCCTTGCCTATGTGTGCCAGACTGTGATAAGTGATTAACAGATTAGGCAGGAAGCTCAATGGCATGACAGGGCGGCTGTCCCCATCTCACCTTATTTTGTCTGGGTGCAAGATACACCCTGCCTTCCTCCATTTTACCTTTTCATCGTCTGGAGCCAAATCTTGCATTATGCTAAGGTCCTGACTGGAATCCTCAGTAGGAGGAGGCATCTCTTGTTGAATTAACAAGGCAGCAGCCTGGTCAGCCTGAAACTGGGTTACAACAGCTTTAGCGGCTGCATCTGCTAAAGCATTACCCTTACTCGTTTCATCTTTCCCATTTGTATGTGCGGTACAATGCATGATAGCTACTTCCTTAGGTAGTCATACTGCTAACAAATGGCTCACATGTGTGCCATTACTCTTTTTTTTTCCTGCAGAATTCAAAAAATTTCTTTTGACAAAACCCATCTTCATATAAGAAAAATCAGGATTTTATAAAGGAGTATCTTTAAAATCTACTTGAGGCATTGTTAACTAAGTGGTGACAGATAAGAAAAATTTCATATTTGATTAACCTAGTCTGAAAAAAATGCTATATTTAGTTTATAAAAGGACAGCTGCGACAGAGTGTCAGAGAGCAACCTTTAGTGGATTTTCCAAAACAAAATTTTTAACAGTTTTAAATATTAATGCAGTTGCTGCTACAAATCTTAAGCAAGGAAAAAAAAGAAGCAGGCACAGAATCTAAGGCAGTCCTATAATATGCCAAAGGTTGATGTTTCACCCCGTATTTCTGATTAAAAACACCCAAGGCAATTTTTTATAAGCATAATAACTGCAATTTTTTCCTAGAGGCTTTATGACCCTTAAGGTAGAGCAGCTTGCTTCTGTATCAATTAAAAATGTAGTCGGGGTACGATCAACCAAACGTGACACAAAAGGTCCTTTTTGATTTACATGTAAAGAAAGTGCGTTAATAAAGTCACCTTTCCCCAGGCTGGCCTCATGAGAAGGAAATTGAGGATTAATGGGTTGGGGCATGGGCAGTGGAGGCATTGTTGCAAAGTCAAGTGTCCCTTCCTGCTGGCCAGGCTGGTAAGGACACTTTGCCTTTCAGTGGCCCAATTGTCCACAATAGTGGCATATGAATTTTTTTTCAGAATGCTGGAATCTCCCACGCCCCATACCACATCCCCCTAGCAACTGGGTATCCCTTGCATGTCTGCAGATGACCCTGAGATAGTTTCCAGCCTCCTATATCATTTGAGGAGAAGGCGGGGTGATCAAGCCCGCTTTTTCTTCACACATTCAGGCTCAAGGCTAAGACAGCTTACAGAAACAGATAAAAAAGTACATCACAGACAAGCCTTGCAAACAGCAAAGCAGGCCCTAGCCAGTTCCTACAGGAGACTGACCCCAGTTAGTGCTTTGGGCATGGAGCCCAGCATTAGTTTACTGTTGGGTCGCTCACAGGAGTGGTGTAAATGCCATGCTACCTTTCCGTCACAAAATCTTCCGCTTCTGCCTGATGAGCAAAAATAACCTGATTTACAAAACATTTAACCAATTAAAAATGGCTGCAGAACATTCAGCAGGATGGCTTATGCCATTCAGTCTTCACACCAGTCACCCCCCCTTTGGAGGCTGAGCAAACTGTTTCTGGGACTCTGGGGAGTTAGTAGTAACAATCAGTACTGCAAAATTTAGCTACCCTACCATCTGCAGTTTATTTTACAAAACCCAACCAAAATTACACAAATATCCATATTTACATTAACCACACCAATTTGTAGTCCCAAAATAACCAGATTGCATGTGTCCAGTAAAGGCACTACAGGTAATATTTATTAACTAAAGGACATGCTAACCAGTCATGCCTCTTGATGGGGGAAACCTCTGGAGCAGCTGCTCTGTCATTATCCTGAATTGATGGATCTGGGTCCCAACCTCATTAACTTTTGAGGATCAGGTACACTACAACAGCCCCCCAGTGCCAGCAGCAAAACTGGCAAAACTTTATGCTCTCATTCACTCTTTGCTTGTACTGCATATGGAGTCCTTGGAACTCCACCTGGGTGTAATCTTGCATGATCTGTACCTGTTAAGGAGCCAATGTAGGTAGTCCCTTAACTTCATTTGTAACTAGGGAGTCAAATGTCCTACACAGAACAATCCCCTGGCTCAGCTTCTTTCTTCTTCCACCTCCCTACCATTATTGCTGGAATTCCTTACCTTCCCATCACACATTTCAAGGTCCCCGTCTTATGCTATCAGGGCCTGAACTTTCACTTCAGACATGATGGGGTGGTGGTTCTGTGGAGGGCAGCAAGGGTGGATTGTTACTGCCACCCCCTCTTTCCTACTGGCTCTCTGCTGGACAGCTTCCAAGGGCATAGCCTGCAAGGAGTTTTTCTTCAAAAGAGCTCTGATAACAGCCTGTTTCAGTTCTTCAACCTCAGTTGTTAACCCTTTCACCACAACATTACTTTTACAGGGCGCACACCTTTGCCGTCAAAACAGAAACCTGGGCTTTATGCTTAAGTTGGGGAGACAATGGCACTTGTACTGGGCTTATTTATCAAATTTGACTGGCCAGTAGTATTTTGGGATTTTAACTCTTAAACTGAGTTTTCAGCTTGTCCTAGGAGTCCTTTAGACTCCTGACAACTGATTTTTGGCTCCTTTTAGACATTTTTTATACCAATTAAAATACATATTTCACTGTTTTGTGGGGTTCTGCCCCCTTAATTTTTTTTAAACCCCAAGTAAATAAACAATCTTATCTGGATCAAAAGTTTTTTTCTGAAAGAAACTGCTTTAAACGATTATCCCTGGTATACCAATTCCATTTAAATAAAAACAAACAAAAATCAGGCCCATAATGGGTATACATATAGTACCCTGGAGTCCCCAAAGGGGGAAGCAATTTTAGTTCCACCTATTCCCATTATTCTTAGACCACTCGCTTCACAATTACAGCACGCACTTCCCACTGGAGCGCGAACAACCCGCTGCCTCCCTTGCTATCAAGACACCACCAGTCATGACCATTAAGTTCACAGTGGGCTTGGTGCAGCTGAAACAACAAACAGCCAGCTCTGGTCAGCGGAAGGAAATAAAAATGGAACACATTCAGGCATTCATCTCTCATGCATACATACGAAAAATTCAAAACATACAACAATCAGGATCCTTTAACCAGGGAACCCTGCTCCTACCAGTGCTGACTAAACACAGAACCCAGGCATTTTCTCATTTTCTTCAGACAGGGAGCCCTGCTCCAAACACAGTTGACTAAACACAGAACCTGGGCAGTTTCTTCAGACAGGGAGCCCTGCTCCAAACAGAGTTGACTAAACACAGAATCTAGGTACCTCTTATTCAGACCAGACCAGACCAGCGAGCTCTAATAACTTTCTAAAGACCCCAGTAAGGCATCCTTACCAGAGCTGTTGATGTCTGGTATGTCTGGTATGCAGACTCCCTGATCCCGCCCCCCCCCCCCCCCGCCTCTCCCTGTCCACTCACCAAGGGGTCCGGCTGCGATCAAGGGTCACAAATGGAAGCGCCTTCCTGGACACGGTCAATGGGCAGCAGGGAGCAAAACAGCCAGAGCAGTCACCAGGCAGTTGCCATCCAAGTTCCCGGGTTTCAGCACCAAAACACTCAAAGGGTACATCTACACTGTGTGTTTAAGTCAACTTAAGGGTCCTTTAGCATCAGGTAAAGTCGACTTTATTACTTCCACTTATAAAGTTGACTTTACAGTTAAGTCGACTTAAGGCAATGTGGAGTTACTAAGTCGACTTAATAAAGTTGACTTAGTGCAGTGGGGCCATTAAGTCGACTTTATAAAGTCAAATTAAGCCAGGACACCCATTTAAAGTCGACTTTATAATGTAGTGTAGCCTTACTAAGTCAATTTAATACGGTCTACTTAAAGTTGACTTTAAGTAAACTTTATTAAGTCAACTTAATAAAGTCGACTTTGCTTTTATAGTGTAGATATACCCAAAGAAAAACAGCTGAACCCAACTCTAGTGCAAAATCAAGCAGCTAACAGTTTTATTACAGAACAAAACAAAAAACACACTGCAGTGGGGAGAGAGCAATTAGGTGCTGGTCTCTGTCCCTCTGATGTATTACAGAAACTTTTATAGCTTAACAGCAACGTTAACATACTATGCATATACATACGTGCAAACTAATATTATTCCATAAAAGGGACCAAGGTCAGGAGGGGTAAGAATCTCACATAACATTGCTGATAATGTCAGGATTGAGGCAGCTCAGACCGGTATGATAAGGCAGGATGGTTATATGTCAAAGTTATTTGGAACAAGGGGGTTACAGAGAGGCACCAGTCAAACCCTTAGGCTTGCACTTTATCACAGCATTCTTAATAACATTCCATTTATCTCTGAATGCATTCTTTTACAACACCCCCCCCCGGCCCACTAAGTCATCTGTGTCTCAATGCTGTCAGGTCTTAGCTACGAAATTCTTCCACATTGGTAACCCACCATTTTTATGCCAATTACGCCATACAGTTTCTTTATGGATGCTCATAACCTATTCTACATGATTACTATGATGATATGTGTCCTGAAGCCCTGTGTGAAAACAAAGACACACACTTGGAAGAGTTCCTTTGATTTTACTCCTCATCCCTCCCTTTCTGGCAGAGGTGATTTCTTTGTCTCCTTGAGCCACCTCAATCAGCATACCTGTGTTACCTCCTTGCTCACAGCTTTGGTTGTTTACCTCTTGTTGGAAGAGAGTTGTCTTCCCCCCACCTCCCTGAGCCACGCTACACATCTGTACATGTATTATTAGCAATGCTGCATAAGATAGTACCATTGTACTTCACTCAAGGAATTCCTTTCCCTAACCGTATTCATCCTGCTAGTGTTGGCTCAAGGCTTCTGTAGCCACAATGAAGGGACACAGATAGACAAAATGAATAGATTCTACTTTTAAAGCACCTGTTAGGAAACACAGTATCTGTTCTTTAATATCATAACTAAAATAACTCAGTTTAATAGACATGATGACCAATGTCCAACAAAGATCCATATTGTGAATGTGGAGCTCCATTTTGTAGTCTTGAAACTTGTTTTAGGTGTATGCTTTGTAATTTCATTTAAATGTGTGAACAGGATGTGTGAATAAAGGGCATGTGTGATGGGATCAGTCAACAGCAGCCTTTCCTAATGAGATACAAGTACCACCTTAATGGCTGAATAAATGGCTAAACAAATCCCTGAAAAGCAAGAAGGATCCACCCCAGAGAGAAAAGCACAAACTACAAGATGAAAGTCATGTCTGCCAATGGCTGGTGATCAATGATCACAGGAGCAGTGAGGCAGCAAGACACAGCAGCTCCCATAGACTTATGTCAGAGAAAGGAAGTATTAAAAAATGATGGGTAAAAAGATGAAAATCTTGGGTCTTGTTCTGCAACTGTTACTCTGGAGCATCAGATACATGAATGTCAGAGGCCTGGCTCTCTTCTCTAGACTGGCTCAAGCAATACATAAAAGAGCTGGAAATAATATCATACCAACTTCAAGAATATTGTGGTTATTAACAAAACAAAGGAGTCCTTGGCACTTCTAAAGACTAACAAATTTATTCATTGCATGAACTTCCATGGGAGAAAAATCTCATCTTGAAGCATCTGATGAAGAGGGATTTTTCTTCCACAAAAGTTCATGAGATAAATAAATTTGCGGCATTCTTAAAGACTAACAAGACTCCTTGTTTGTTTCATTGAACTAGACTAACTTGGCTATTATGACTGTAGTTGTGTGTGGTTTTTGGTTTTTGTGTTTTTGTTTGTTTTCTATTTTTATATTTACAAATAAATGTGGCATATTGCCTTGTCCCCTGAAAAGATCCTGCTGCTAGTATTGTGGGGGAGGGTTAGAGCCACCCATCTGGGCTTGGGGGGGAGGGGAGAAGAGAGGACAGACCCAAGCCACATTGCCTGAGCTGTGTTAGGGGGGCCCCCCATAGTCCACCTTTGCAAAGTGCTTTGAGATGAAGAATGCTATAAGGGCCAAATCTAACAGGAGCAAGGAATTATTTCTGTGTCTATTTAGCAGTTTTCAGCTGTAGATGTCAAAGCACTTTACAAAGGGAGGTAAACACCATCATTTTTATTTTGCAGGTGAGGAAACCGAGTCCCAGGAAGGAAGAGTGACTTTCCCATGCAGGTCAGGACAGAGACAGAAAGAGACTTTTGGTCTCCCAAGAGCCAAGCTCAGTGCTCTGGGACATGCTGTTTCTCTGAATATAGTTTAAGCTCCCCCCTCCCTCAATAAATCTAGAGACAATGCCATTGTTTTTAAACCAGATCGTGTTACCTTAAGCAAGCACTGGTATTCTGCCCCCCCCCCCCAACAACCACCAAGGGGAACTAGATGACACAGCAAGGGAAAAGAGACTGTTATATGTCTGATGTCACCAGCCCAAAAGTCTGTGTCCTCCCTCTTCATTACACTGACTAGATAACTGTGCTCAGATCCAACCATATCTACATAGAAGTGACTGCTAGCAGCTGGGAGCATCAGCTCCTAAATATCCAGTGCCCCTTGCTTTCCCTGTTCTCCTTGTTTCCCTGGCCCTGAAACTGCAATCCCAAGAGCCCCAGACTTATCCTTGGCTTTCCTTTCTTCGCTTCCAGTGCTTCAAAGTGCCTGAGGATCTGATTTTTCTGGGAACTGAGGGAGGCTGACTGGTCAGTAGTTCCTTGAATCCTCTCTCTTTCCTTCTTTGAAGATAAGTACTACATTTTCCTTTCTGCAATCATCCAAGACCTCCCCCAGTTGCAATGAGTTTTCAAAGATAGTGACTAATGGTGATGCAATCATATCATGCAAGTCCTTTAGCACTTGTGGACCACAGTTTAAAAACCACTCTTTTAAAATGTAGGTTTTAACCACAAAAATGTTGGAAATTACTCTGTGCCTTAAACAGCTGCATTTGGGACTCCCATTAACTGATCACACAATATAGAATAGGCAATAATCTAAAATCTTGCTTAAGTGCAGTCCCTTTCAATTATATTTTATCATCTTAGAGTCAAATCTTGTTTAATCAAAGCTCGATTATCTGGAAAATGGGTTTATCCAAAACATAGATGTGTGTCTTGATGTGCATTAAATACATTGAAAAGATCCTGGCTATCTGTGATGTTCCCCTCCTGCAATCTGGACTGGAGTGTCTCTGTGTTACCCCAGTTCTCCACTCCTGGGCCTTGACTCCTCCCGCTTTGCTAGGTGAACCCCCTAAAACTGGGTCAGCTCATACCTAGCCTCATTTTTGTAATCTGTTCCACACCTAATAGAGGAGTGCTTCTGGCCACCCACTTATGAGATAGGTGCCCAGCAAATGACCCCAGTTCCACATGCAACCCTGGGAACTACCATCTTGCAGGGTTCAGTGCTGCACAGTACACCCTGCTAGCTCATTTACACTTGTCTGTCAATTTATCAAAAAAATTGATATGCACCAGCTCTGTCACTTCTCATGAGGTCTGCATACACTGCAAACAAATAAGTTTATTGCCTATAGTAAGATTTTAAGTGTAAGTAATATAAATCAGAAAGATTATTAAGTCAAGGATTTAGTCACAATCAAATAAAAGATAACCCTAATTCTAAGCTAAGAGTACTGTTCCAAACTGTAATTCAGCTTACCACACAGCAGGGGCATCACTGAGCTGAGGCTAGCAGGGTACAGGCCCTGAATCTCTGGCTGGCAGCGCAGCTAGAAGGGATGAGATCTGGCTCCGGGCCACTTCCGGCAAGTAGTGGAAGCAGGGAGATGGCTCCGGCTGCTTGCTGGCAGCAGCAGGGACCCAATCTGGCTTTGAGCCTCCTGAAAGAGGCTCAGGGCCAGAGATGGTCCCTGCCACTTTTCACAAGTGGCAGGAGCAATCTTCGAGCAGCTACCACTCAGTGACAGCTCCTGCCACTTGTGAGGAACCGCAGGACACATCTCCCTCTTGGAGCCTCTTGTAAGCAGCTCAGAGTCAGGGATTGTCCCTGTTGCTGCCAGCAAATGGCAGTGGTAGTGCCTGGATTGGGCCCTGGAACAGGATCCAGGCCAAGTGGGGGGGGGGTGTTCCCCAGGTCCCGACCCCCCTCCAATAATGCTCGTGCCACACAGGTTGGCTTTGATATATTGTGCAGCCCTGAGCCCACTGTCCCTTCTAGTGGGTAGATGCTCAGTCTCTGGTGTTGCATAGAAGACGGATTCCATGAGAGAACCCCTAGACATGGGTGTCTCTTTTAATAAGTGTCCTTGACACTCCCCACCTCACCCCCAAGGTTCAGGTGATCACCCATGTCTAGCAATAGGTGTAATCTCTCTCTCATGACCCAAGGTGCTCAAAGGTCGGTGGGTTACTTACCAGTAACCGTCCTTCTTCGAGATGGGTGCCACAGCATTATCAGACAAGGGGTTGGACAGAACTCAGTTACAGCCTAATGATGGGCTCGTGAGTGTAGTAGATGCAGGAGCTGGTATCCCCAGCCTACGAGGCCTCCTTGTTTTGGCCTATCTGACCTCACCCCATCAGGGAGACCCATCCCACAATGGGGTCAAGCATGGCTCATTGCCACACAGAAGTGTTCATCTGAATCAGGGCTCCCTTATGAGGCACTTTGACAGCCTTAGATTAAAGGGGCTATAGAACACTATTTCTAATGTTACATTGCATTTTTAATACTAATAAAATAATTATTAATAAATGGAGGTCATTCCATGCTTCTTCAGGAATGCTTTGCTTTATCTTCTCTTTACTTTGTTCCTTCTCCAGACTTAGGGCACAGATGTGCTCTTCTTTTTCAATGATAGACCCTTTGCAGGCTTCCTCCATTATCTAGGGCTGCCAGCTGGCTGCCCTCTGATTGGCTTTTTACGTATCAGCCAGCCTAAACTAAGTCAGAGATGATGATTTAAAACAGGGGTCTCAAACTTGCATTCGGCCCCTGAAGTTATCTCCTGTGGCCCACAATAACACTATCATTATCAATATTTGCAATATCATTGTATGACAAGGTTTCAGTGGTGCAGCCCTCAGGCTAACGTACTAGTTTTCTTATGGCCCTCATGTTGATTTGAGATCACTGATTTAAAATGATGTTTTTAATTCATAACAATGGTAGCAGTGTCAGATGACTCTGTGAATGATGATAAAGTTTGAAAACTATTCCAAGCCTCAGCTGGATTTAGCAAAGGTGGGATTTCAGAGAAAGGCATTTAGCATATGGAGTAGATTGTGATTTATTGTCACCAGCTGGTGACCCTCTTTGTTCCATCTGGCGCCATTCCCCTCCCCCTGACCCATCACCACACTAACAGGCACAGCCCACCACCTTGTAACTGGTTTGTCTGTGAAAAGCTGTAACTAGTCTCTGCATTACCTCATAGTTGTTGTGACTTCCCATCTGTGATGGGCACTCAGCTAGCCAATCTGCTGCCTTTGTATCTGTTACGCTCTGGGAGGGAGGGGCTCCCCTATTGCAGAGCTAACCCAAAATGCTCTGTGCATCTCTAGCTCTGAGTCATGTAAGTGTTGATGCTTTTATTCAGTCCTACTGTTTACCCACCATTCCCTGATCCATTAAGAACCTGAGATGGGTTCTTCACAACCTGAGGAAAGATAAAATGGTATATTGTGCAGAGGAAGTATATACACTTATCTGAGGTAATCCAGACAAGGCTTGGATGGGATAAAATAAGAACCCACAGGGGCCTTTTCCCAAATTCCTAAACAAAGTATTTTGCATGTTCAGAAATGTTCAGTTCACTTTATTTTTCCAGTATTTTTCCTTTTCTTGTGTCTGTCTCTCTGGGTTCTGACTATGGCTGAAAGTGAAAATGCCATAATGCCATGAGAGAGCAGTTCTCAGAGGGTCTGATTTTTTTTAGTGGACATCAGATGAGGTTTTGTGCAATCATCTGGTCTAAAAAATTAGGCCTATGGAGATTCTGATCAACCACATGCAGAAAGAACCAATTCTCTTGAAATTTCCAGCCTGATTTAGAGAGAGTTCAGAATCTTTGAATATGTAAGCCCTGCTTTGAGTTTAAATCACCCTCTATGTCAGATGACTGAAGCATAACAAATACAATGCTGATTTTTAAAAGGCAGTTCTGGAAATTACAGGCTTGTAAGTTTATCTTCAGTACCAGGCCAAAATGGTTGAGACTATAGTAAAGAACAGAATTATCAGGCACATAGATGAATATGATATGTTGAGGGAAGAATCAACACAGCTTTTGTACAGAAAAATCATGCCTAACTAATTTCACCAAATTCTTTAAGAAGATCCACAAACATATGAACCAGGGTGACCCACTGGATACAGTGTACTTGGGGTTTCAGAAAGGCTTTAACAGAATAAGTAAAATAAGCAGTCATACAATAAAAGGGAAATTGCTGTTATGCATCAGTACCTTAAAAATAGAAAACAAAAGGTAGGAATAAACAGTTTTCAGAGTAGAGAGGTAGATAGCAGGATCCCTCAAGGATCTGTACTGAGACCACTGCTCTTCAGTGTATTCATAAGAGATCTATAAAAAGGAGTGAATGGGTGTGGGTGGCAGAATTTGCAGATGATGCAAAATTACTCAAGGTAGTTAAGTCCAAAACTGGCTGTTCATTGTTACAGAGGGATGTCACAAAACTGGGTGTCTGGGAATGAAATGGTAGATGCAATTTAATGTTGATAAATCTAAGGAAATGCACACTGAAAAACATAATTCCAACTAAATACATAATTATAAATAAAATGATGGGGTCTAAATTAACTGTTAGCACTCAAAAATAGAGCTTGGAGTCATTGTGGATAATTCTCTGAAAACATCTTCTCCAAGTTCAACAGCAGTCGAAAGTGTTTACCTATCCTTTTCCTATTGTTCTTAAGATAGTAATAAGAGAGAAAAATATCATAATGCAAATATAGAAATCCATACTCTGCCCACGCCTTGTATACTGCATGCAGATGTAGTAGCCCCATCTCAAAAAGTATATATTAGGATTGGAAAAAGTGCAGAGAAAAACAACAAAAAGTGATTGGGTATATAAACAGTTTCCATTTAAAAAAACTTGGGGCTGTTCAGCTTAGACAAGAGGCAAATAAGAGGGGATATGATCAGGGGTTAAAGTATAATTTGGTGGGCCCCATAACCCTCCCACATGGGTGGCCCTGCCTCCTGAACGTCCAGGCCCCCTTCAAGCTACTGCCCCCAATATCCATTCCCCTGTCTGAAAAATCCAGCCCAGCTCCCAATACCCACCTCCAAAATCCACCCCATCCGCCAGTACCCACTCCCCTGTCCCCAGTATCCACCAAGCCTGCTGGAATGCGCAGCAGAACACCATTCTAGGGCCTGCTATTTTTAGGGGCCCAGCGTTCGGACCCCTAAAAACAGAAAATGGAACCTGAAGGCTGCATTCCGGGTCCTGCTGGTTTTCAATGGTGGGCCCTAGAACGCAGCATTCTGGCATCATTTTCTATTTTTAGGGGGCCCAGGATACTGAGCCCCTAAAAATAGTGGACCCCAGAATGGTGACTGGGCCATTCCAGCTTACTTTAACCCTGGATATGATAGAATTCTATAAAATTGTGAACGTTATGGAGAAAGTGAATAATGAAGTGTTACTTACCCCTTCACATAACACAAGATCCTGGGGTCAGCTAATGAAATTAATAGGCAGCATGTGTAAAAGAAACATAAGGAAGTACTTCTTTATGTAGCACACAGTCATCCTGTGATACTCATTTCCAGAAGATCTTGTGAAGGGTAAAAGAATAGCTTGGATCCAACACACACACACACACACACACACACACACACAAAGTTAAGTTCGTGGAAGATAGATCCATGAATAGCTATTAGCCAAGGGGGTCAGGGATGCACTCCTATGCTCTGGGTGTCCCCAAGCATCTCATTCCAGCCACTATCAGAAGATAGGGTACTAGGTTAGATGGACAACTGAGCTGATCCAGCATGGCCATTCTTATTTTCTTATACTCCCATTACCAATTCTGTCATTAAGGAAGGAGCTTGGTTCAGGATGATTTTGAAACTGGTTCCTATTGCCCTTCTCCTTCCCCATCACAGTTTCAAAATATGGTTTTCAGTTGTGCAGAAGGGTTCACTTCTACAGCCTTACAATTAGTAGTAGGTGACAATCAATGGGGCTGCTTGTGTAAGTTAAGGAAGTACTCTGTGAATCAGTAGGGGAGCAGAGTGATGAGCTTTGGATGCAGCATTAACATCCCTAAAGTTAACAAGGAGTCCTGTGGCCCTTGTAAAAACTAACAAATTTATTTGTCTCATAAGCTTTCATGGGCACAATCCCACTTCATCAGATGAATTAAATGGAAAATATAGCATGTTAACTGTAAATATATAGATACAGAGAAGGGTGGGTCACAGGGTTAATTCAAACATATCTAAAGGGATAGAATGCTAGCCTATCTCTTTAAAGTAAATAAGCTGTTTGGATTCAACTGTGGAATAGTGAGGCAGGAGCTGAGAAGGGTGATTTAAGGAAAATTACTTTCTGTAATGTCTCAGCCATTCAAGATATCTATTCAAACCGAGTGTGAAGGTATCTATTTTGCATATGAATTCCAATTATGCAGTTTCATGTTCCAATCTTTTTTTTTTTTTTAAAGTACTGTAACTAGCATGTTTTTTACAGAATGTCCAGGTACATTGAAATATTCCTCTACTGGTTTTTGAATGCTACCATTCTTGACATCTGATTTGTGTCCATTTATTCTTTTGGGCAGAGACAGTTCAGTTTGGCCAATGATACAGCAGAGGGGCATTGTTGATACGTGACAGCATATATCACATTGGTAAATGAGCAGGTGAATGAGCCCTTGATGAAGTAGCTGACCTGGTTATGTTTTATGATGGTGTCACTTGGGTAGAGATGTGGGCAGAGTTGGCAACAGGATATTGTTGCAGGGGTAAGTGCTTAGCTTAGTGTTGTATGCTGTGTAGTTTCTGGCGACTATTTGGGGGGAAATCTCTAAGAGATGAGTGGCCTACCTACCAAGGCTAGAGAGAATGAGGGATTTTATTATAGGATAGGTTATAGATCCTTGACGATGGAGTTGGAGAGGTTTGACTTGGGAGCTGTAGGTGATGACTAGTGACATTCTGTTGTTCTCCTTGTTGGGCTTAGGGGTGTTCAAGGCCATGGTTTTGGCCTGGGACCACCTTTATTTGAAAGAAGGATTGGTTAAGAAGGCACAGGTGTTGGATTTGGACTCTTAGGACTTGATCATTGACAGGTGCAGGACTAATCTGACACATAATATCCCAGCTTACACAGCAGCTATAGCTTACACAAGCAGCTGACAGCACAAACAGTAAGGTGTTTGGAATTCAGTAGCTGTAGGATCAAGCAAACTCTGACAAAGAATAAAGAGCTGCCAAAAGGCCCTTTGGGTACAGTACGTGTCTCCAGAATGCATGCTTATTGCTTCTGCTGAAATCATGAGCAATCTCTCTGACAAGCCTGCAGACAATCTGTTTAAGCAGCCAGTTTTGATTTCTCTTGAAAGATCAAGGAGGCTGGTCCTAAGAATCACAGGAAAATGAGCCAAAGTGTCAAGTCTTTGTAGGTTTTGGCCTTTTGTACAATGCATATTTTCCTTTGTAGGTGGCTAAACACCAAGAGCATATATAAGCTCAGGAACTAAAAGTCTGTAGCTGTCTGTCTTGAAATCAACCGCCCTGTGTTGCAATATTGAGGGCAGAAGGTATTTACCCTCTCTAATGATGCAAATTAATGCTTCACTACAGGCCAACCCCAGTCTAGCTGCTCTCATATACTGAGTGATAGATAAACAGCTGTGGCTTTTCCAGCTTCCAAGTCAGAATTTGTCCCACTCACTTCTTCAGTCTTGTTACCTGCCTCCTTAGGGATTTCCATCTCTCTCCCCTTGCTTCCGATTTAGCTCTAGTCTATACTGAGGCAAATTCAGTGGCAGTCGACCACCTGTTATGCAACGAACGTAAAATTCCTTGCATAACTAGCTGTGGCTTTAAAAGCCGCCGCTACACATTACGGAAAAGCCAACCGCAAATCACTTGCAGTCAGCTTTCCCCTACGTTCCTGGCCCCCAGAAATTCTGGGGCTGACTTCCAGGAATGGCACAGTGAGTTCATACTCACCGCCAACTGCTCCCAGAAGGGCAAACTGATGGTGGCAGAATTGTCACCATCAGTACAGACATACCCATAGAGTTGCCTTCTAATTCTGTTTGTCAGCCTCTCCCCTGCCATTGCTGTCTCTGTCCCACTACTATGGCTCTCCCACCCTCCAGCTCTCTATTAAAGCTATTTGTCCTGTGCTTTTGCACATCACATTCTTCAGCTCCTTATAGCTCTTGCTGTGGCCAGTGATTCCATTATACTGCTTCGGAACCAGTCCCTTCTCACACTGCCCAGCCCTCTCAGCAACCCACTTCCTGTTGCTGCTGATTTTATCTTTCTCCATCCAACTTGTCTCCGAATGTTTTTGTGTGAATTAAGCCTAGTGTAAAGTTATAAGCAAAGAACATATCTACTGAGTCACAGTTACAGTGCAGAATGGTAGATTATGTCCCACCAGATTCAGTCAGTTTGCAGTCCATCAACAAACATTCATGTGTGGAAGGAAGCCATCCCTGCCTGGACAATTTCAGCCTTAGACTTTATGGTCAGAAGTGGCCATCATGATCATCTAATCTGATCTCCTGCACATTGCAGGTCAGAAAACCTCATTCATCCATGCCTGTAATAGACCGCTAACCTCTGGCTGAGTTTCTAAAGTCTTCGAAACATGGTTTAAAGACATCAGATTACATATTAGTTGGTGTTGATCCTGCTTTGATCAAGGGATTGATCTAAATGGCATCCTGGAGTTCCTTCCAACACTAATAGTTTATGTTTCTATGATCTTGTCCTTCTCCCCCAATCCACACAGCAAGGAAAATATCCTATCTCCTTTAAAGTAGATGGCACCATTTCTGTCTCTCTTCCTCCACCAGAGAGACTGGATCATCTTTTCTACTATTGCCCCTTTCTCTCTTTTGTGTTCTCTGAGTTCCTCAAAGGTCCTTTCCCCAGCAGCTCTCCCCAGGACTTGAGGTTCTCCCTGTGGTTTATGCAGATGTGTGTTCCCAAATTTATGAAGCACACTCCCAAGAGTCTGTAGGTGTGGTGCCCCCATGTACCTAAAGGGACTGATCCTGCACTACTGATCATTGGTGCAGTGGTAAGAAAAAATAGTGGGTAAACTAATTAAAAATGGAACTCCATATTTCCTAAAGACAAGTGGGTAAACATCAGTTACCGTTGACTACACTGCTGCTGCTAATGCCAATGGAACTTTTGCCCTTGAGTTTAAAAAGATTGAGCTCTGGGCCAAATTGTTTAACCTCCACCTTTCTTAATGAAAGGATGCTAAAAAGGAAGTTGGATTATGTCCTGGTTTCTCCGCTCTCTCTTTCCAGGAATGGACATACACATACAACCATCAGGTCCGCCAGCAGCAGCTGTGTTTGTCAGTATACACACTCTTCCCAGGCTCTCAAGTGCTGCTGTCCCCCTGCAAAGAAAGTGATGGCAAACAGGTGAGCCTTTTACTGATCTATTTCTTTCTTTGACAGTCCTGGGGGCTGTAGTCTTCTGTTTACCCACAGAGCAGGTACAGCACCAAGTGCTGACAATGTGAGCTTCCCACACATCCCACCAACATCCTGGAAATACAGCTGCTCATGGTAGCAGAGTCTCTATGGCCCATTCAGTCCATCACTTCTCAGTTGAGTGGGTCAATCTGCATGGCTGTTAAGCCTCTGGCATTGACGATATTGCTACTAGAAACTGAACTAAAACCAGCAGTTCTCCTTTGAGCACTGCTCACATCATTCAGTTACAGGTGTCTACGTGCAGCAGCACACAGTAGCTTGGAAAGTCTTTAGCGTTAGCCTGTCAGGTCAGAGCACACGGCCAACACCCCCTCCATGCTGCAACCACGGCTATATAGGTGACCATGATCCTGACCCTCCCAGTTCCTTTTTCCGCCATCAGCGTCTGTTCGGATCAACATTATCTTGCAAAATGCAAGCGCCTGTCTTTCATGCAAAACTCAAAATGTCAGGTTTCAAGCCATGCTTAGGATGCTGCAAGGCTTTCCCGATGGATGACCCGCACAAGAAATGCCTCGCCTGCTTGGGTGAGTCCCACCTCATGGCGGAGTGCTCCATTTGTCGATCCCTCAAGCGAAGGACTTGGCTGGAAAGAGACTGCTGTCTCCTCTCAGTTTCGGGGAACGTTATGCCCGATTGCCTGTGCCGGAGTCCTTGGATTTCTACGATGACAAGCCAGACCCTGATTCTACTCAAAATAGCAGATCAAGGGCCCAATCATCCTCGTCTCCCGATGAACGCCTAATTGATATTTCCGCCAACTGGGAAGGAGATCCCCGCGTCGAGCAGGACCTCCTCTGCCGCATGGTGGCAAATCTGAAGTTGAAGCTGGGGGTGATCCAAGTAGAAGATGATTCCCTCTTCGACGCGTGCCATAGAGCCCCGCTGGCTAAGGTCGTGATTCCCCTACACTCCGGGGTGTTCTGCATCATCCAAGAATGCTGGCAAACACCTTCCTTGAGCCCGCCAGTGTCCAAAGTGGCGGATAAGAAATACTCTGTCTCCTCGGAAGGATTCCCCTTCCTGTTTCACAACCCAGCTCCACGCCCAAGAACAGAGTGGCAAGGAAACTCGGCCTATTGGGCAGGAAGGTTTCCTCCTCTGCCACCCTCCAGCTGTGCGCCTCAAATCACTCAGCCCTGATGATGCGCTACACCTTCAACTTGTGGGAGGCTCTACAAAATCTCCACTCAACCATCTCCGAGGAGCGCCTGAGAGACTTCAAGGCAATGCTGGACGAAGGAGAGAGAGTGTCCAGGGATGCGCGCGCAGCAACCTGGGATGCAGTGGATACAGCAGCACGTATAATGGCATCAGCAGTCATTATGTGCCACTTGGCCTGGCTCCAGAACTCTGGCCTTTCCATGCAGATGCAACAGATTATCCAGGATCTCCCTTTCGAGGATCCTGATCTCTTTGTATCTTCCAAAGACATGAAGCTGCATGGTATGAAGGACTCGAGGGCTACACTTTGGTCCCTCAGGATTTATACTCCTCAACCCGTTAGGTGCTCCTTGAGGTTGCAGCAGCTACAGCAACTGAAACAGCAACTGCAGACCCAGTACCCGAGATCCCTCCAGTTTCCCCAGGGCCATCTTGGGGAGCTAGACAAAGATAAGGGCTGATCAGGTGAAGGCGGGAAGCTCAGCACCTCACAGTCTGGATGGTGCGGACAGGGATCAGACAGCTTATTGGGCTGCAAATAGCATTTCTGATGGTCCCCCCGAGGGCAGTGCTCCACAACCCCTGTTCTCCCCCCACTGTCTCCACCACTTTGATGGACCCATGTCATGTCAGACCAGTGGGTTCTCAACACAGTGGTGAGAGGATACCGCATCCTGTTCCTTTCAACCCCACGGGACAGGAAAACGCCCCTTCCCACAACACCAGAAAACCCAGATCTGCTGGGCAAGCTCGAGGTTGAATGCCAGAAGTTACTCTCCCTTGGAGCCATAGAAAAGGTTCCCAAAAGAGAGCATAGAAAAGGGTTCTGTTCCCATTACTTCCTAGTCCCAAAGCCCAGTGGGGACCTACGACCCATTTTAGACCTCAGAGCACTCAACAAACACATAAAGAAAATAAAATTCCAGATGGTCTCCCTACCACAGATTATTCCCTCCATGCCCCAGGAGTTTGGTTCATAACCCTCGACCTAAAGGACGCTTACTTCCACATAGCCATTCGGCCCCATCACAGACATTTCTTCAGGTTCATGGTGGCACGATGCCACTACCAGGTCACCGCCCTCCCCTTCGGGGTATTGCTAGCTCCCAGGGTGTTCACAAAGGGTATGTCCACACGGCTTTTATTTCGAATCAACACTGGTTGTTTCGAAATAAAAGTCCCTATGTCCACATGATGTTTTCTTGTTTCGAAAGGAGGGAGCTCCTCATTTCGAAACAAGAGCCCTCCTCGGCCAGTAGGGTCTCAGAGTTACGAGCCCTGTCCTCTGAACCCCCATATACAGTTTTCTTCCTGGACAAGGTGGTCCTGCGTCACCACCCCTCGTTCTTGCATAAGGTTGCCACCCCTTTCCACAAGAATCAAGAAATCTGCCTGCCGGGCTTCTATCCAGACCCTCAGGTGACAGAGAACCAGAGATGGTGACACACTCTGGATGTGAGGGGAGCACTCCTAATCTATATTGAGTGCACACAATCTTTCTGCAGGACCTCCTAATTGTGGCAGTCACTGAGCGCATGAGAGGCTCCCCAATATTCTCCCAATGTATCTCCAGATTGATTGTGAACTGCATTAAAGACTGCTACGGAAGGTCAAACATGCCTCTCCCAGAGAATGTGAGAGCCCACTCTACCAGAGCTCAGGTGTCTTCCACGGCCTTCCTTGCTAAGGTCCCGATCCAAGAGATCTGCAGGGCTGCTATGTGGTCATTGAGTCATACCTTCATGACGCACTACGCCATTGCCCAACAGCCTAGAGATGATGCCACTGTGGGCAGAGCTGTACTCAGTGTGAGTAGACTGTAACTCCTCCCACCATCCTTGGGTATGGCTAGCAGTCACCTGTAACTGAATGATGTGAGCAGCGCTTGAAGGAGAACGGTTGGTTACTCACCAGTAACCATCCTGCTTCGAGATGGG
The DNA here is from genome assembly GCA_007922195.1 of Podocnemis expansa. Lineage (NCBI taxonomy): Eukaryota > Metazoa > Chordata > Testudines > Podocnemididae > Podocnemis > Podocnemis expansa. The sequence continues at coordinate 46,641,066 of ML682004.1, forward strand.
CTGCTCACATACATTCAGGTCCCTCCCACCGTCCCCGCTAATGGAGTTGCCGAAGGTATATGGGAGTGGGAGGGTCAGGGTCACGTTCACCTATATAGCTGCAGTCTCAGCATGGAGGGGGTGTTGGCCGTGTGCCCTGACCTGACAGGCTAACGCTAAAGACTTTCCGAGCTACTGTGCACTGCAGCACGTAGACACATTTAACTGAATGTATGTGAGCAGCCCATCTTGAAGAAGGATGGTTACTGGTGAGTAACCAACCGTTCATTTCACACAGGCTGCCAGCTAGCCATAAGATGTTAACGTGTCTCAGCAGTTAATGACCTGGGTGTCTGCAATCCCCAGTGGGAGCTGTGGTGCTCAGCAGCTCCTTGGATCTGGCATTCAGAATTGATTATGATTTCCTTGTTTAAATATCTTCCACCATCTTCTGGTACCTGTTTCAGCATGGGTTGGGCCAGCAGTGTATCTAAATGTTATGAATGTTATACAGCTGTTGATGTCATTAACACAACCCCATGAAGCCTCACTCATATCCCTCTTCCCATGTCTTCCTGCACAGCGATGGGGTAAAATTGGTTCACACATTGAGCACATGGCCTCACACTTCTGCCTGGACACCGAAATGGTGGGAGACATGAATGAGAGCACCAGTGAGTTCATCATCAACCCTTGTGAGAGCACAGCCATGAGTCAGCGCTGGGACATGGTGATGTCCTGACCACTCATGGCATCAGAAGAGCAAAACTAGCCATGAGGGCTTCATCAGGAGCAGCCATAGCGCACAGAAGAGGCTACTCAACAGCAAGATCACTGGGGCTCTTGTTCATTGTGAGTCAGGAACAGGAAGAAAATGGGTGAGGCCAGGACGCTCCAAATTGAAGCGATGTTGACTGTGGGACCTGCAGTTAGTGGCCTGTTGGGGGCTATATATTCAATGAGTAAGAATCGCAAACAACCAATTGTTAAATGTCTTTCAATAACATTGAGTCCTGCTGGGGCTCCTCAGCATGGCCCTACTGCAATATGGTGTGTACTGTATTTATGTTTTTACTGCAGAGATGAAAACCCTGGTGGAAGAGCCTTGGAGAGAAAGTGGAGACTTTGACACAGCAAGACAAGCATCTAGTTGGCCGCATGGGTGGTGGGGAGGCTGGTGGGTGGGTGAAGATGATGCTAAGGAAGACAAAAATGGTCACCTTGAGGATAAGCCAGAAAATTCCTTGCACTTTTAATTGAGGTGAACAAGCTTGTCTTCTGCAGGCAACTAGAATGAAGCTATATCGTGGTTTATAATTGGAATATTGTCTGCGTACATATTGTGTTCTCCACTGTGCAGAGAGACAGTGCTGTTATTTGGTGGACAAAACCAAAATGACAGGGATTTTGCATTCATGCACGGAAGCACCAAACCTCCAGCAAACCACATTGCAAATGTGTGAGTGTGCTAAATCTACAAACCCCTTTGATGATGTGAGGGGAGTAGTCATATTTACTTCAGTCTGAGTGCCCCGGGGTATGCTAGGATTGTAAAATGTTCCTCATTAACCTCACTACCTGCTTCAAGTCTGAAATAACTCAAATTTTCACAATGTGTCGTCAAAGCAGTATTTTTGTGTTTTAAGGTAACTGTGCCATATTTGCTTTTTCCAATTTCATTAATACAGAAGCTGATTTTAGCATCAGACCCTAAGTACTATTGGGATGGAACTTGCTCCTGCATGGTACAGATGAACACAAGAATAAAAAAGAAAACCCAGACTCAATTCACAAACATGTCAGTGATGTTTCTAGTTACCTTATTTCATTGAGCCAGTTTCTATTGTAACTGCTTTACCTGCTGTAAATGACAGGTTGAAATAATTCACTGTCTTATAGAGTATGTTCACACACACTTCTTATTTCAAAACAACAGAGGTTGTTTCGAAATAAGAACTGCCATGGCCACATGACGCACGGCCATTTCGAAACAAGCAAACTGCTTGTTTCAAAATGGCCTCCATTCTTTTGGAACGGCTAAAACCTCGTTTCGTTTCGAAACAGCCCTGTGTGGACAAAGTGTTCCGAAACAACATGTGTGCCAGGGTGCTGAGGGGTGTCCACTGGCCAGCGGAGGGGACTGCAGGCACCCGCAGGGTGCAGCGCAGAGGGGCGCTGCACCCCGCGGGTGTCTGTAGGGGACAGCGGACACCCGTGGGGTGCAGTGCCTGGCTGTGCTGCACTCCGCTGGTGCCTGCACAGGGCTGCAGGCACCAGCAGGGTGAGGCATGGGGCTGCACCTCACCCCATGGGTGTCTGCAGGGAACTGCAGGCACCCGCGGGCCGAGACGCGGGGCTGAACCGCACCCCGCGGGTGCCTGCACGGGACTGCAATTCCCCCTCTCCCCGGCCATGCCCCCAGCAGGAGCGGGGGTACCGGGGAATCCCAGGGCCAGCGCTTACTCCAGCCCCTGCAGCAGCGGGATCCAGCCGGGTGCCCGGGACTCTGCCGCCAGGTTTGGGGGCAGCCGGGGCTTTAAAGCCCCCAGGGTGAGGCTCCCCGCTGTGCCTCACCTGGCAGGTGCCTGCGGCCCTGTGCAGACACCTGCCAGGTGAGGCGCAGCCCCACGCCTCACCCCGCGGGAGCCTGCAGTCCCCTGCAGACACCCATGGGGTGAGGCGCAGCCCCGCGCCTCGCCCCGCGGGTGCCTGCAGCCCTGTGCAGGCACCCGCGGGGTACAGCGCAGCCAGGCGCTGCACCCTTCGGGTGTCCGCTGTCCCCTGCAGACACCCGCGGGGTGCAGCACCCCACTGTGCTGCACCCTGCAGGTGCCTACAATCCCCTCCCCAAGCAAAATAGCTTGTCCACACTGTGGACATGCTATTTCGCTCCCTTATTTCGAGGACACTGTTTTTGTTCTTTGAAATAAGGTGTTTCGAAATACAGACTTATTTCGAAACAGCTTGTTTCAAAACAAGCCCTCCCTGTGTGAACATAGCCATAGTGATGGGATGACTCAACAGGTAAAGCAGCTTCCAAAATCTTGGGTTTTACCTTGAACACACTTGTGCCATGTTTGCGCTCTGATATCTTTTTGTTGGATTGTTTCTCCTCCCTGCAAAATAACACTGCCTCTAACTCTGCATTTGCCGTTTTGGAAAGAACTCCTGTTGCTTCACTCCAGTGTTCTCTGGGCAGTAGATTAGCAACTTAACTTAAGGTTCTAAATCTGGCAGTCTCTGTTTTAGCTGCTTTACTGTGGCTTGGAACCAAATAAAGAACATATTGTACATCTAGCAAATCATTTATCCTCCTTGGGTTAAAAATGGCCATTTTACTGATTGCCCAAAACCGTTTTTTTAGACAACAAACACTATTCCTCACCTTAGCAGAAAAATTAAAGCACTACTTCACTGCACATGTGTATGCATGCATATGTGTACGTGTCTATATATGTATCAGCATATATATGTCCATATGCGGGCATGCATCTGTATATGTGTGTGGGTGTGAAATGTATGTGCTTTTGCACCTACATCTGTGAGCATTTGCTATTCCTGATGTAATTTTGCAAAGAAATTAAAGTTCTTCATTAAAAAAAAAATTAAAATTCTCATAATAGGTTAAAATTCTGCATATTTTATCTGGAGTCTCCATCATGGCAGTGGGGAACACAGGATGCTGGCTACACGGAGGAGGGAGATTTCTCTGCAGACCATACCCCCTTCCCCCCCAAGACACAGGCTCAGTGATGAGGCTGCACCATACCATACAGTGCAAGGGCTGGGCCTGTCATAGAAATGCTCGAAGGCCCTGCTGCCCTCCATGCTAGATGCATTAAGATAGCAAGTGAGAGGAACAGAGTCTCACACACATACCCAGCCTTGGCCCCATATCCAGGTATGTGGCAGGCATGCTCAGCACTGCAGGATCCAAGTATGGAGGAGTGAGTGTGCAGGATATGTGGTAAGAGAGTCCTATATGCGACATTCTGGGTGGAGATGCTGGGGGGCCTGGCTGTAGGGGACATCTGGATGCACAGGGGGTTAGAATCATAAAACCAAGAAGATCAGCGTTGGAAGAGACCTCCAGAGGTCCATTAGTCCAACCCCTACTTGGGATGCAGGGGGAATAGTGTTCTGCAGGGGGTTCCAGTTGAAGGTGGTTGGAGCTCAGGAGAAGAATTTGGGTGTGGGGAGCTCAGTGGATGGGTCCAGATGCTGGCGGAATGGGGTTCAATGAGGTGGCAGTTGGATGCAGCAAGTGGGTTTTGGGTTCAAGTGCAGGAGGCTCAGTGGGGGTTAACTCGGTACAGGGGTGGCGAGTCAAGTTGGGGGGCTTGGTAGGGGTCTAGGTGCAGAGGTGGGTCTCTGTGTGAGGGGGGACAAGGTGTGGGATTGCGGTTCAGTGAGGGTCTCTGAGTGCAGGGTGCCTCCAAATGCAGGAGGTGAGGCTCATTGGCAGTTTGTGTGTGGGTGGGCTGGATGCAAGGACTTGGGTGAATCAGGGAACAACTTTTCATACAGTGACCCCTTCCTTCCTCCGTGGCTGAGGAGTGATGGCCAGAAAGCAAGGGGCTCTGAGAAGCTTCCTACAGGCTTCTTGGGATGGGTCTGACCTGGCACCAGCCACTCCTTGCAGGAGAAGAGGGAAAGTCCCATCATCCCCTGCCCTCAACCTAGCAGGGACTAGCAACTGAGTCTGGTGTATGAAGGTAGGAGCCACCAGCTGGGGCATCCTGACCTTGGGCCTCACCCTTTGTGGTTCTTTACTTTTCTGCCAGCTACTCTGGGTGCCTGAAATGATGAGCCAGTGCTGCTAAGGAAGGGAACATAGCCACTCTTGCAGCTTCCCTTTGGTTGCCTGTCAGAAAGTCAAGGAAAGGTGCAGGGGACATGAATCCTGTATTCATACAGTGGGACAGAATTTCCCCAAAAGTAATGTGCACTTCTATGTAAGTATGTAGATGTGTGTTAGAAGGCATTCTGTTCAAATTCATTTCACTTCCTTGATTTTATGAGGCTGGATCTGAGGGCTAGAGCTTCTAGGGGACAAACTCTCAGGACAAGATCAGATTTGTAGGAGGCTTCAGTTTGCTCTGAAACTGCTATGAGACAACTGGGGAACAGGCGATTGAGCACATAAAGATAGGGTCTGTGGCCCTTGTGACCGTGCAGTCCTTTATCTGATGCATGTTTTGTGGCCCAGGGCTGGAGATCAGCCTTTGAGCAGCAACATTTTTAGAACAATATGTGAAGTATTAGCATGCCTTTCAATATGAGCAGTCATACACCTCTCCAGCACTTTGAAAATGTTCTCTATACTGGCCTCATGAAAAGTCTTGCATTAGGTGCCAGTAGGAAAGCCAAGTATGGGTGAAATCAGCCCCATGGATCTAATTAATTAATTAAAATGTGCTTGATACTGATTAACTTGCTTTTCTTTGTTTATTTTCTCCCTTAATATGTATTACGATTCTGCCTGCCATAAACTGGGAGCTGGTATCTCAGAGTCCGTTGATAGTGTGTCTAAATTGGCTCTAGTATTTATACATCTATGCTCACAGCAGCAATGTGATTTGGCAGCTTTTTATGCTGATCGAGGAAGAAAAGATAAGGTTCTGATCCTGGCTGGGCTTCTGACCTTTGAATAAGTCACTTGTGCTCATGCCTCAGTGAAAGCCACCTGAAAAACTGAATCCAAAGCAGGAAACTCAGAGAAGGACAAAGCCTTATGCTGTTTTTAATTAGTAACTTGGGGGTGAACAAATTATGTTATCAATATACAGTAATTACAAAAGCTAGTAAAGTTCCACTGAGACTAGATCTGAAAGATTTTATGTGAGATGAAACAAACACACATACCCCCCCCCAAATTGTAATTTGGGTCAACTTATTTAAGATCATTTGGCCTTAACCTTCAATCACAACGACTGAGTTGATGGCACAAAGCATTGGCTGAAACACCAAATTTTACTTGATTATTGGGGAAAATAAATGAGCATTGGAAGTGTGATTTGAAGGTTTATGTTTCTCCAATCACGGGAAAGACCTACCATGGAGCAGAAATCTGGGCTGGAGGAAAGCATCTAAACACTGAAGTGCTGAGTTCTAATGTTGCTTCCACTTTGCTTTGAACTGGTAGTGTGCTAGCTAAATGGTCAGTATTATTAATCATATTGGCAGCCATCTCCTTGTCCAGCACATTGAAGTGTACATGATGAGCAACTTGCAAAGCTAAAGTATGCCAGTTGCTTATCTTGAGCTAAAGAGTCAGGCTGTATAGCTGCAACAGCCACACATCTCCATGGACCAGACAGATTGAACCAATTCTGCATCAGATTTGACACCATTACCTTAGGGTTAAATAGGGATTTGGTGTTCTTTTTCTTGTTACAATAGGTGATTTGACCTTATCTCCCTCTAATATGCTCTTCTCCACTGTTTGAATCCTAACAACTACTTTGATTTGTTGCAACATTCTCACTGATCCTATGACCTATGCTTCCCTGCCTTTGTAAGTTCTCCATCTTACGCAGTGGGATTGTTAGTGTTTAAAAGTGCTACCAGACTCCTAGACAGAGCAGAAGGGCAGCATTCATAGTGCAAGCAGTGCTTTACTGGGATTAGCAAGCAAGAACAACTCACAGTTCTCAACATCAGTAAGGCGTCCTTCCCCGCTTTCCTCCTCCTTGGTAGGCTTAATTATACTTGTAGTGCACAGCTGTGGTACAATGGTCATGTTCCATTATGAAGTGCCTTAGGTTCAGAGGCTTAGGCACCACCTTTTTTTGTACCCTAGAGGAGAAGCAGGGGAATGAGATTATGTTCCAACCATGGTCACTTTTTTCTTTGGCTTTAGTGTTTCTTTCTTATATCCCTCTTGGTCCTCCCAACTGGTTGTTTCCTTGTTCTGGCATCTGTTTTGGGAGAGGCTTCAGGGTAGAAATGTCCTTCAAACTCCCACTGTACCTAGCAATATTTTAACGATACTCCTAATCTTTTCTCATAGGCTATCATAGAATCATAGAATCCTAGGGTTGGAAGGGACCTCATAGGTCATCTAACCCCCTGCCAGAGGCAGGGCCACTCCCACTAAACCATCCCAGTCATGGTTTTGTCCAGCCAGGCCTTAAACACCTCCAAAGATGGAGACTCCACCACCTCCCTTGGCAGCTCATTCCAATGCTTCACCACTCGCCTAGTAAAAAAGTTTTTTCTAATATCCAGCCTCGACCTCCCTAACTGCAACTTGAGACCATTGCTCCTTGTTCTGTCCTCTGTTACCACCGAGAACAGTCGAGCTCCATCTTCCTTAGAGCATCCCTTCAAGTAGTTGAAGGTTGCTATCAAATCCCCCCTCAATCTTCTCTTCTGCAGACTAAATAAGCCTGATGCTTTCAGTCTTTCCTCGTAGGGCTTGTGCTCCAACCCTTTAATCATTTTGGTTGCCCTCCTCTGAACTCTCTCTAGCATGTCCCTGTCCTTTTTGTAGTGGGGAGCCCAAAACTGAACACAGTATTCTAGATGTGGCCTCACCAGTGCAGAATAGATGGGAATGATCACATCCCTTGATCTGCTGGTAATACGTCTTTTGATGCAGCCCAGTATGCCATTGGCCTTTTTGGCAGCAAGAGCACACTGCTGACTCATATCTAGCTTCCCATCCACCATGACCCCCAGGTCCTTTTCTACACTGCTGCTACATAGCTGAATGTTCCCCAGCCTGTAGCAGTGCATGGGGTTTTTCTGTCCCACATGCAGGATTTTACACTTGTCCTTATTGAACCTCATAAGATTTTTATTGGCCCACTGTTCCGATTTATCTAGGTCTCCCTGAATCCTGTCCTTGCCCTCCAACGTGTCTACTGTTCCCCCCAGCTTGGTGTCATCCACAAACTTACTGAGAGTGCAGTCTATTCCATCATCCAGATCATTGATGAAAATGTTGAACAGAACTGGCCCCAGGACCGACCCCTGGGGCACACCACTCGTGACTGGTTGCCAGCTAGACGTGGAACCATTGATTCCTACACGCTGAAACCGTTGATCTAGCCAGTTTTCTATCCACCTTATAGTCCACCTATCCAACCCATATTTCCTTAATTTGCCAATGAGAATGCTGTGGGAAACTGTATCAAAAGCCTTGCTAAAATCAAGGTATATCACATCAACGGTTCTTCCTGCATCCATCTGCTCATAGAAGGAAATGAGATTGGTCAGTCATGATTTACCCTTGGTAAATCCATGCTGACTGTTCCTGATCACTTTATTTTCTTTTAAGTGTTTGAGGATGGATTCTTTAAGAATCTGCTCCATAATTTTTCCAGGGATTGAGGTGAGGCTGACTGGTCTATAATTCCCTGGATCCTCCTTTTTCCCTTTCTTGAAAATAGGCACTACATTTGCTTTTTTCCAATCCTCTGGCACCTCCCCTGTTCTCCATGAGTTTTGAAAGATAACGGCCAGCGGTGCTGCTATCTCATCGGCCAATTCCCTCAGCACCCTTGGATGCAGTTTGTCCAGCCCCATGGACTTGTACACATCCAGCTTCTTTAAGCAGTCCCTAACCTGACCTTCCGTCACCAAGGGCCTCTCTTCTTCTCTCCAATCTGCCATACCCATGGTAGTGGGCTGGGAGCTGACCCTGCCTGTGAAAACTGAAGCAAAAAAAGAATTGAGCACTTCAGCTTTTTCTTCATCCTCTGTCACAAGGATGCCTGCCCCATTCAGCAAGGGACGTACACCATCCCTGATCCTCTTCTTGTTATTAACATACTTGTAGAACCACTTCTTGTTATCCTTTACATCCCTCGCTAGCCGCAGCTCCATTTGTCCTTTGGCCTTTCTGATTTTATCCCTGCAGTCCCTAGCAATATCTTTATATGCCTCCTTGGTCATCTGACCAACTTCCACTTCCTGTAAGCTTCCTCTTTATGTTTAAGCTCAGAGCAGAGTTTTCTGCTAAGCCATTCTGGCTGCCTCACATGTTTATTCTTTCTCCTAATTGGAATGGCAACTTCCTGTGCCCTTAGCAGGGTTTCTTTAAAATATAACCAGCTTTCTTGGCCTCCTTTCCCCTTCAGATTAGCTTCCCAAGGGATCCTGCCCATCAGTTCCCTGAGGGACCCAAAATCTGCTCTTTTGAAGTCCAGGGTTTTTGTTTTGCTTCTTTCCTTCCTTCCTTTAATGAGCATCCTGAACTTAACCATGTCATGGTCACTACTGCCTAGCTTGCCATTTATCTCTACCTCCCTGATCAATTCTTCCCTGTTTGTGAGCAGCAGGTCGAGAGATGCAAGGCCCCTAGTTGGTTCCTCCAGCATTTGTACTAGAAAGTTGTCCCCAACACACTCTAAAAACTTCCTGGATTGCCCATGCACTGCTGTATTGGCCTCCCAGCAGATGTCAGGGTAATTGAAGTCCCCCATGAGCACCAGGGCCTGTGATCTACAAGCTTCCGCTAGTTGTTCATAGAATACCTCATCTACCTCCTGCAGACCCCCACCACAACATCCCCCTTGTTGCTTTCCCCTCTCAATGTAACCCACAGACTTTCTACAGGCACGCTTCCACTTCCATAATGGAGCTCTGAGCAGTCATAGAGCTCTTTTACATATAGTGCTACTCCTCCCCCTCTTCTTCCCTGCCTGTCTTTCCTGAACAGTTTATACCCATCCATGGCAGAGCTCCAGTCATGCAGACTATCCCACCACGTCTCCGTTATTCCTATGATATCATAGTGCCTTGTCTGCACTAGTACTGCCAATTCCTCCTGTTTATTTCCCAGGCTCCTCGCATTAGTGTATAGGCACCTAAGATACCCGGTCACTTGCCCTACTTTGTCAGTTTGGTTTTCAATTCTATTACATATACCTCCTTGCATTTTTTCTTGGAGTCCTCCCCCCCCCCCCCCCGCCACTCTCCTCATGTGTTGGCGCTTCAGTGGAACATTTCAAACAATTATTTGATTCCCCCCCACCATGTTCCAACTACCTTCTCTTTTATTCCTGGTACTACAGTCCCAACACCCCCCACGTTCCATCCCTTCCCCCAGATCTCCCACATTGCCACTTACCTGTGGGCTTTGGTCTACTTCCCCCATTGAACCTAGTTTAAAGCCCTCCTCACTAGGTCAGCCAGTCTGTGCCCAAATACACTCTTCCCCTTCCTGGACAGGTGAAGGCCATCTCTGCCTATCAATCCTCTGTCCTGAAACAGGACTCCATGGTCAAGGAAGCCGAATCCCTCCTGACCACACCATCCTCTCAGCCAGGCATTCACCTCTAGGATGCACCTGTCTCTCCTCAGGCCTCTAACCTTGACTGGAAGGATTGATGAGAACACCACCTGTGCTCCAAACTCCTTCACCCTCGCTCCCAGAGCCCTGAAGTCACCTTTGATCTGCTGAGGATCACCTCTTGCAGCATCATTGGTACCCACATGGATAACAAGCATGGGCTAGTAGTCTGAGGGGTGGATGACTTTTGACAGTCCCTCCGTAATGTCTCTGATATGGGCACCTGACAGGCAGCATACCTCCCTAGAGGCCTTGTCAGGGTGACAGATGGGTGCCTCTGTTCCTCTCAGGAGGGAGTCCCCAATCACCACAACCCTACGTTTCCTCTTAGGTGAGGTGGTTATGATCTCCCCAGCCTCTGGGGTGGATGGTCTCTCCTCTACCTCCTTCATCGTGTCCAGCACCGCATAACGGTTCCTCACCACAATGGATGGTGGGATGTGAGCAGGTGTGGAGCACTGTCTGCTCCCAGAGTTGACCAGCTGCCAGTGTCCTCCCTCTGCCATAGGCATCCCATCCGTTTCCAGAGCTGTGGTAGTAGCCCTTGGCACCGGGATAGGGACCTCCTCCTTGCAGGTCTCATCGTGGACACTGTCAAGGAACTTTTCCAGGGCATAGATACCCCTGAGTCGTGACACCTCCTCCTATAACTCTCCTACCTGCTTCCGGAGAGATGCCACTAGAAGGCACCTATCACATAGGCTTATCTCCCTAGCCTGATCATCAGTGGCAGGAAAATGAAGGCCACAGTCCTTGCACATCCACACCAGGATCTGGGTGGAGATCTCCAGCGTCAGACACTCTGTCTGGCTACAAACAGTGGCAAAGGAAACAGCAGGGGCACTGGCACCAGCAGTGCAGCTCCTCTTCACCATCTTGGCCTCACCAAACTCCTCCTCAAACTCCGTCGCAAACTCCCCTGTTTGCAGTCCCCTGTTCGCAAGCTCCCTCTGGTCACTCTAGTAGTGGCTTTTAAAGGCCTTCTCTGCCTAGGTCAGCCCTTGCCCCTTGCTAATCACACAGGGGGCAGGCCAATCACAAGGCTGCTAGAGGCTGCTAGAGGCTGGTGATTAAAGGGGATCAGGGAACAATGGTGCAAACAGCCCCCACACAATCACAGTCCCACAACTAACAGCAATCACCTAGGACGCACCTGGCACCAACTCCTTCCCTCGCAAACTCCCCTGTTTGCTGTCCCCTGTTCGCAAGCTCCCTCTGGTCGCTCTAGTAGTCTATGTCTACATTGTGAAAGCTAAGTCGACTTTATTAAGTCAACTTAATAAAGTCTACTTAAAGCTGACTTATATACATCAATAAGGGTGTAATGAACGGACAACTGAAGCTGGAAGACCTTAGCACTCAAGTAGGCAAACAGGCCTAGCTAGGTGATACAGCGCTCCTGGAAGTTGCCATCCGGGGCAACTTCACTCATTATCCCTGCCCACCCAGAATTACCCTTTGTCCTATCAAATATAACCTGAACAGCTCAGCTTTTGGACAGTGAGTCTTCATAGGTGGTCTTCTCGGGGGACAGGCTGGGCATTTGCCCAGGGCCCCACTGGGAGTGTGGGACCCCCTGGATGGGACCCCCCCCCCATGCCGTGGCTGCTCTAAATCTCCATGGGGGCCGCAGAGGAGCTGGCCGCAAGGGGAGTTGGGGGGGGGCCACCACCAGCTCTGGTGAGGCAACAGGGGGCTGATGGTGGGGCAGGTGGGGGGCCCCAGCAAGGCCAGCGGAGGCCTTGGTGGAGGCCCGGGCAAGGCCAGTGGGGGGGGGGCAACAGTCAAGGACAGGGCCGCCTGCACAGTGTGAATTTTGCCGAAGGCCCCAGAATCCCTAAGACCACACCCTAGGCATCAAACTCCAGCCCAAGGATTGTTCACAAGGGCTCAAGTTAATAGCTTTCTGAAACCAACAGAAATGGTTTTGGAGTTTTTGTTTTTGCTCATTTTTGGGAGGACGGAAATGATTCAGTGGAAGTGGATATTCAATTATGGTAAACAAATCTCTTTGCAACCCCAAACATTACAGCATTGAGCTAGGGCATGATTAGGAGAATCTAAAAATGAAATGTGTTATAAACAAAAGGGAACTGACAACTTCATTTCCATTGGTCAAACCCAGACACCCCAAAGATGTACAACCCGTTTCAGAGGAAAACATGGTAAAAATGGCTTTGTTTTGATAATTGCAGAAACACAGCTCAAGCATTTGTTTGCTTTTTAAATGCAGCATTTCACTTGTTATTCTGGCCTATTTTCTGCAGCAAAGAATCATGGGTGGGTAGGTAGGTGGGTCTGTGTGTTTGCATGTGTGCATGGACATTGCATCAAGCAGTACCATCATTAACATACCTCTGTGCCATGCTAAGGCAATGCAACAGAGCGACACTGTCACAGACTCCATCATGTCAGTTACAGTTCCATGTATTTTGTTGCTTTCAGTGTGTGGAGTGGAATAGAATTAGCCTGAAGATACTCAGAGGGCATGTCCATTCGCTCACACACCTTTCATAGCACTTCACAAGTCCAGGCTTGCAAGTGAGGGTCCTGATGAGCTGTTCCTTCATTGCTCTGCTCAGCACAGACTCAGACTAGGGATGAGATGGCTAAAGATGAGCCAAACCCCTGAGCAGCCATTATTCTGGGCCACTTACATAGTGGTAGTCTTTGGCTCCTCACACTTGTAAAGTACAGCTGGGACAGGCTGGGCACTTGTCGGAAGGGTTTAATGCCTGGGAGGCTGGGGGAGTGTCAACAGGACACTTAGGAACCTGCAAAGGATTTTTTTTAATCCAGATTTTTACATCACATTCAACACCAGAATTAGGCATCTCTGGGAGGGGACCGAGCGGGGAGTGCATTGCAGGTGGGTTTCCAAGTTACAGAGCCTGCTGGGGAGTTATGGGACGGCACTGCAACAGGGAAAGAAGGCAGGGGAAATCAGTCTTTTGTGAGTAGAATGTGGCACTTGACAAATGAGCATGTCAGCTGTAAGCTCTGTGGAGCAATGATTCCACATTGTATGTTTCCATTCATCATCATGAACAGTAGGGGGTCTGTTCCTAATTGGGCTTGCTGGGTCCTACTGTAAAATTAACCAACAGTAAATGCTTTTCTTCACAGCTGAGCTGGTTGCCATGTGGCATTGTAGGGGTTAAAACCCATCTTGGTTCCTGGAAATGGCTGTTAGAGTTGTGACAGTTTATTAGGCACATTAAAAGCTAAATCCTGATCTAAGCACAGCATGTGTACGAACACACACTTCACACATTCAAGCTATGAAATGCTGCATCCTGACTGCCTAGCACATTTGCAATGGATCTTTAATTTGAAAGATCACAGCCATTGCAACCTGAAATTGATTTTTTTCTTTGCAGAGAGAAGTTTGAGGCAAAAACCAATTTAGCTTGTATGAAGTACACTAGTTATAACATGATATCCCTCAGCATGCAGGGGATCACCATTGAAACTGTCTTCACTGTAGTGTGAATAACAATTTGCACAATAAAGAGAATTTCTTACAGCTAATCTAATCTCTACCCATCCATAAGCCAACTCTAAAACTAGGTGCACCTATTTGTTCTGATTCAAAATGTACATCATATTTACTGATCTTATTACAAAGATTCATAATGCCTGGTGTTGCAGCCCAGAGAATGTGGTGGTTTGACCACAGCAAGATGCTGCAACAAGCTCAGCTCACTAGCTTGTTGGAACAGCATGAGCTTCCAGTCATGACATTTGGAATGAGAAAGCGAGTGAGTCTGGTCTAAATCAATGTTCCATCTAAGCTGCCTGGCCCAGGGAACGCTGCTGGCTGCACACGGCTGGCAGCTGCAATCCCTGTCCAGACAGAAGACAGTCTTCTGGCTGACTGAGAGCTGCTCTGAATCGGGAGTTTTTAAAATTCCTGCTTAGAGTATGCTTTCACTGAGCATGCACAGAGCCTCTGTGCATGCTCAGTGACGGCTTTCTCTGGCCAGAGGAGCAGGCAGCAGCCAGGCCATATCGTTCCAGTGGTGGGGTAAAAGGATGATCGGGGACAGGGCAGGGGCAGCCAGCCATGAAAGGGGGCGGAGGGTTGGAGGGCAGATGGGGTTGGGCCGGCTGGGGAGATTTGTGGGGGGCAGGATCAGGTCTACTGAGGGAGGTAACAGGTGAGCAGTGGGGGCAGGACTGGGCCAGCGGGGAGGCAGGATCAGGCCCATGGGAGGGGGGCCACGCAGTGAACATAAATTGCTCAGCTGCCTTTGGGCCTGAGAGGGAACATTGGTCTAAATTACTAGAAATTCTTTGAAAGATTCATATAAGGGCAACTAAGGAGGGTCATGTACCTGTCCTGCTCATCTCCCACTTGGATTTGTGCCATCTTCTCCTATCTGCCTTTCCTTTTTCCATACCCCAGCTGGCCAAAAGGGCTGCTGCTAGGGTCACCTGCCTCGCCTCCTCCTCCTGCCACTCCAGCCTTATCATCCTATTTAGAATCCCATTGGCTTCCTGGGTTTCAACATAGTTTGATTAAACCTCCTTGTCCTCAAGTTGCAAGTGTTTGCACAACCTGGCCCCAATCTCTCTCTGTTCTTACTTCTCACTTCCCAATCTCTCATCTTACTCCTCCAGCTTTCTGCTTGTCCCACTCATCTTTGTACTTTTCTGCTTGTCCCACTCATCTTTGTACTTTCTGTAGTGCTACCTCCTTTTATGCAGGGGTTAAAGTATGGTGGGGGGGACCCTGTAACCCTCCTAAATTGGTGTGCCCACCTCGCACCTCTGTAGCCCCCCCCCCATGCCAGTGCCGGACACTTCCACCAGCCTGATCCTACCCCCCTCTCCCGGTCACCCCCTCAGCCAGCCTGATCCTGCCCCCCCAGCTCTCCCATCACCCCTTGCTGGCCCAATCCTGCCCTGTAGTGCCCCCCTGTCCCCTTACCTGGCCACTGGAGCAGCACAGCCTGGCCACCGGCTGGTCCACCAGCCAGAGGATGCTCTCACTGAGCATGCACAAAACCTCTGCACGTGCTCAGTGAGAGCTTACTCCAAGCAGGGGTTTTAAAAGTTCCCAGCTTGGAGCAGCTCTCAGCCAGCAAGAAGACTCAGCTGCCTTTGGGCCTGAGAGGGAACATTGGTCTAAATTACTAGAAGGTAATGCTAATAATGAGCATACCCCAAGTTGGTGAGCAATGTTGGTAACAAGCTGTTTTGGCTGGCTCTGCTCCCTGCTCCAGCAAAGGAAATAGTAGGGACAGGCTTGGTGAGGGGGTAAGAGGAGTGGGGCAGAGGGTGGGCAAAGGCATAGGCATAGGCTGGTCAGCGGCTTTGCTGGCTTTAGGCTGGCCTGTGGTTCAGCCCGATCCCTCACCCCAGGACCCCAGATAACTACCCTGCTTCAGCCCCCAACTCACCCATTCCACGTTCCTGCTCCCCATCTCTCAACCCCATTTCCAAAGCCCTTCAATCTCAAGCAGCCTCCAACCCCTCAGCCAATCATCACCAGACCCTGCTTAAACCCATCCCCAAATAAACCCCCCAAACACTGCCCCTAAATCCCAAACAAACTCAAACCCCACAAAAGTTATTCCTGCCCTATGGCCCCGACCATTTCAACTCCCATCACAGCAACTTCCACTTCCCTAAACAAGCCTAACCTCTGTTGCACAGCCCCATACATCAGCCTGTCCAAAGCATCCTCCCATTTCCCAAAGCCTTACATCCCCATACCCAAACTCTCCTCCCACTGCTCACCATTCCTCCATATGCCACTCCCCAAAAATCCTTCTCTTAAAATTGCTCCTATTTCCCTATCCCCACCTTCAGCAAACTACTTCCCTCTCCACAACCTCCCCCTTCACTCCTGTCCCCTGCCACTCCACTCATCACTGTGGCTACATCTACATTGCACAGTATTTTTTTGTCCTATTGATGGAACGGTGGTGGGTGGGCGCAAGCCCACCCACTTCTAAAACCCCCTCCCCCAGCCTAAGGGGAGGTGGCACTGGGCCATTCCTCAAAAGATTTCAGGGGACAAGTAAGGAAAAAACAGGGATGGGTGTGAGGGTCAAACGTTAATCAGCAGCGTTTCAGATGGGGACACCGATTGCACAGTATTTTTGTGTAAGGCAGGCTTAGAAGCTGTGCCTAACAGCTTCTGGGGGGGGGGGCACCTAATCTGCATGGGTTCCGTATTAGCATGAGCACAATTAGGTATTAGCACACTGGGTGCAGGGCACAGTGGGTAATGGTATTTGGGGTTAATCTGATGACAAATCTGTCAATATCTTTAATTCTACTGAGGGGAAAAATAAAATACTGTCTTTTTGTGAATTGCTACTCTCTGTTTCAAATCTGTCTGGGTTAGTTAAAGGGTAAAAACTACCCTTAGTTAAGAAGAGGCTTGTAGGAAGGGCAACTGCATGTTGCAACCTGAAAGAAGTTGAAAGTTGGTGGTGGGGTTTGAGGCTAATTCTGCCTCTCCTCTTATTGCTTCCTCTGTCTAATGATCACTCTGGCTAGGCTTCTTCTAAGGCCTTTGTCATTCAAACAGAGATAGCTGTTTGCAGCTACTTAAAGAGCTGGTATTATTAAAGAGAGAAGCAATCTTCTTTTCTGTTAACATCACTAGAGATAGAGGAAATCCTCTCTCTGAGCTAAAAATCACAAAGGGGAGCAGCAGATGAAGGAGCCAGTGGGTGGTGTGAGTGGTTAGTGGGCCAAGTCAGCAGATAGTGGGAGCAGCAAGCTGGGTGGCATGAGTGACTCATAGGTGGAGCCAGAGGCTGGTGAGAGCAGCCAGCAGTGAGCTGGGTGGTGTGAGTGACTGGTGGGCAGACCTGGCAGACAGTGGGCTGTTGGATGCAGTGAGGGACTAGTAGATGGACAGTTGGCATGAAAGGCACTCCCTGCGTACTCTAGGGTTTGTTGGGAGCCTAGTTAGCACTGATTCCCCAGATCGGTGCTGGTTTTGCCATTAAGTTTTGTATGTTCTGTTATGAGGTGCGGGTTGTTGGGAACTTTGCTCTGTACTGATTTGCTGGATCAGCAATGATTTCTATTATTTGGCGTTTTACGCTCTGTTTTACTACTATTATAAGTTCTGTTTACTGCACTCAGACTCGTGCTTGCGAATGGGGAAGCCTTACCCCTTTGGAGTACCCAGGGAACAATGCAGGATTTCTCAGAAATCTGCTTGGGGGTCGAGCCAGTTGGTGATGCTACATTATTGGAAAACCCCTAGGTATAGAACCTGGCCCTTGTTCTGCCAGCCTGCCCTGGCAAAAAGGGTTACATTTGAAAAAAACTTTTTTTGAAAACAATATTTCAAAATATATTCAGAATAATTATCGCAAAATAACTTTTTTCAAAAATGCTATTTCAGGAGAATGGTCCAAGGACGGCTCTTGTCCTGAAATACCACAGCTTTTTTTTTTTTTTGAAAGTGAAAGTCTACACCAGACTTTCTTTTTCAAAAAAAAAGCAAGCCAATGGAAGAGATAGGCAGACTTTTTTGAAAAAAGCTTTTGCCCCATCCAGTGATGGCTTTTTTCGAAAAGCTATCTTGAAAAAGGCTTTTTCTTTTGAAAAAGCTGTGGGATTTAGCTTTTTCAGAAAAGCACACCAGTATCTTGATATACTGGCATACTTTTTTGCCAACACTAAACCTGGCTATCTTTCAAAAGCAAGCCTTTTTTGAGATAGCTTTTTGAAAAAAGCCATCGCCAGATGCAGCAAAGGCTTTTTTTTGAGAAAAACCTGCCTCTCTCTTCCATTGGCTTTCTTTTTTTCTAAAAAAGACATTCTAGTGTAGACTTTCACTTTCAAAAAAAAAAGAAGAGGCATGGTATTTTGAGACAAGGAGCTGGTCCCTGGACCATTCTCCCAAAATAGCATTTTTGAAACAAGTTATTTTGAGATAATTATTCCAAATATATTTCAAAATAATTTTTTCAAAAAAAGTTTTTAAAAAAATGCTGTACAATGTAGACATAACCTATGCCTCTCAGCTGCCTCAGGGCCTTCTGCTTTACAGATCAGCCCAATAAGCCTCAACTGCTAGGTGCACAAAATCCCTTCACCCTTCCTTCAGTTCCTCCCTATGACTTGCCCATGAAGCGCCCCTCCTCCTATAGGACACCTTATTCATTTTTGCCCTGGCATCAGCATCCTCTCTGCACAATGAAGTATTATACTGCACTGGTGACCACGGTCTTCCTCTGCAACTTATTTTTCTGTATATTGAATATGGGGCAGGGGAGAAGATGCCAAAAATCAGAGTTCACCTAGGGTGCCAAAACCTTTGGGCTAGCCCTGGGTAAGAGCTGTTGGGGTTTGTGAGGTTTATCTGTTTGTAGAGTGTTGTTGAAATTTACTAACCTGCACAAATGCTTCATAAATAATAGTTGCTCTCAACAGGTACCTGAAAAGTGTAGTGTCCAAGAGGAAGAAGGAAATTTTTATGGTGGTTAAAGGCTGAGAAGTGGGTCCTTAAGTGGACATTTCATAGAATAATAGAATATTAGGGTTGGACTGAATTTGTGAAATTCCTGTTCATACACATGCTAAGCGCAGATCAAGATTTACTATATATACGCATGTATAAGCTGAGATTTTTGTGACTGAAACTTGGCTTCAAAACAGGCAGTCAGCTTATACATGGGTGAATACAGTAGACAGATCCAGCCCAGCAGTTTCACTGACCATGCTCCAGACTGGAGCCCCAATGTGGCTGGGGTGGCTATCTTTGGCAGTCTCCCTGGGCTGGGGCTCGAGTAAGGAGGGGAACCCAGTGTCTGGAGCAGCCAGGTAAGGGGGTTCTCAGGTGGCCTGGGCATTTGGGGGGGGAGGGTTCAAGGAGGCCAGGGAAGTGCAGCAGGGCCTGGGGGTTTTGGGGGGGTCACTGAGTCCAGGGAAAGTGGTGGCAGGTCCTGGGATATAGGGAGGGGGTTGGGGAGGCCAGGGAAGTGGTGGCAGTGTGTAGGAGCTAGGGAGGGGATCGGGAAGTCTAGGGAAAGTGGCGGGAGGGCTTGGGAGTTTTGGGAGGGATTCAAGGAGGCCAAGGAAGCAGCGACAGGGCCCGGTGAGTTAGAGGGGTGCCTGGGAGGCTGGGAAAAGCAGCAGCAGGGATTGGGGGTGACAGGGAAAGGGGTGGAAAGGGTGTTGGGGAACAGGAACAAAAGCAGGAACCAGAGAAGGCAGCAGCGAGCAGGGGGCCAGCAGTGAGGAATGGACAGAGCAGGGGCAGCAGGAGGAGCAGAAAGAGCAGGGGGAGCGGACAGAGCAGGGGGACAACAGAGAGGAGAGAGCGGCAGGGGACAGGGGAAAAGCAGCAGCAGGGGTATGGGGATTAAGGATGGTGTCAGGAACTCCAGGGGAAGCCAGCATCACTGGGTGGGAAGGTCAGGGGCCAAGGCCAAAAGGGGACCTTGGCTTATACATGGGTCACCCATTTTTGCCTCTTTTTGGGCTCAGAATTGGGGGGGGGGTCAGCTTATGCATCGATCAGCTTATACCCAAGTTTGTATGGTAGCGTTTAATGTGCCTGATAAACTGTCACAACTCTAACAGCCATTTCTAGGAGCCAAGACCCTTACAACACTGCACGGCCCCCAGCTCACCTGCAAAGAAAGGCACTTGCTCTTGTTTAATTTTACAGTAGGGCCCAGAGAGTTGTCTAGTCCAGCCCCCTGCTCAAAGTAGGACCAGCTCAGGGTATATCATCCCAACCAAGGTTTGGTCAAGATGCACCATAAAGATTTCTAAGGATGGAGATTTCACCACCTCCCTATGTAACCAGTTCAAGTGCTTCACCACTCTCCTAGTGCAAAAGATTTTCCTAACATCCAACCTAGATATCCCCACTGCACCTTGAGACCACTGCTGCTAGTTTTGTCATCTACTACCACTGAGACTGTCTTTTAACTACCCAAAAGGGGGCTCTAGGGAGGATGGAACTAGGCTGTTTTCAGTGGTAGTAGAAAGCAGAATGGTCAAAGGTCTCAAGTTTCAGAAGCAGTGGTCCACTGAGCCCTGCTTCAGGCCCTTGATTTTTGCTCTATTCACTTCAGTAATGAAGTTGTAAGTTGCCATCACAGTCTGATATCTACAGAGCACACTAGATTCACATAGACCCTACAGGCCATCCAAAGGCTTTTTATTGCCTAATTTGAAATGATTACCATTGTAGTGGCCTTGGGTACTGGTTTATCTCCTAGTGTTTCCTGTAACACAGAATAGTCTCATGTGAGCAATAATGCTTTGGTCTAATATTGCTTATTGGGTTTAACATGGAGGTTTTGAATGTTGGTAGTGGGCTGTGATATAGGAGGTCAGACTAACTGAAGTAGTGGTCCTGTCTGACCATACATGCTATTATTCTTACTCAGATGGACTCTGGTGCTTCAGACCAAAGAGTGTTAGTGAGCAGGATGACAAGTAAGACTTTTACCAGCCACTTTATAAAGCCAGCTCCTCAGAAGTCAGTGGAACCATAATTAGATTTAAGATAATGCGGTTTTTTTCCCCACACTCAGTAGCAAATCAAGGGAAAAATGAGAGCACTGAATTCCAGTAAGATCAGAGCTTGACTGCAGGCTGATACAGCTCAAGATCAGGTAAATTTGGGAGATGGGGGAAAAAGAAGAGCATTTATTTTTAACAACAACAACAAAACCCCACAGATGTCAGACTGATATGTAGAGCTCTGCACAGATACAAAAATATGGAACCGCATCTGATTCACATCCGCTCAGTGATAACATTAATCTGACAGGTGCAACTGAGCTTGGGCTCACATACAACTATTCAGACTTTGATTGGGTCATTCCCCCCTATGGGTCCCACCCACTTTTCCTTTCTTTTTTTTGGTTCACATGCTGTGCTATCAATCAGATTTCTTTGCCCACCTCTGAAATCTCTGATTGACAGCAATGGCTTGCCAACTGGAAGCAAGAAAAGGAAGAAGCAGGCAGGGGAATGAGCCAATCAAAGGCTAGCAGTGAGTCTCCAAGTCCCATCTTGAGACTCTGATTGGCTGGCAGCTCACAATCTAGAATTGATTTAATTTGATTGGCCAGAGCGCTTCCTGCTTCCCCTGTGCAGCAGCTTCTGCAAAGGATCCCACTGTGATAAGGTAACAATAGAAGCCTCATCTATGATTTGATCCACAGCAATGGGTCTGCGGTTCTCTGTACCCATGGATGCAGATGCAGATACCCACAGATTTGCAGGGGTCTACTGATATGCCGTGGCACCATCACCTTTACAAATGACTAATAACAGGATATATTAATAATGGAAACCTAAAAACAAAGGATAAACCAGACAGTGTTTTGTTAATGGCATGAAATGAGCAAACTAGCTGGGGGAATAGCCTATTTTAGAGGCCAATGCATCTGGTTCATGCTGTCTTTATAATACTAGCTAAAGTTTTTGCAGCCCAGGAAGAGGAATTATCCACGCTAACCAATGCACGGAGCAGCATGGGGTTTATTAGAAGCAGGCTATAACTGAACAATGTCAGGAGTGTATTTATTATTAAGCAGTACACTACACAGTGTAAACAAAACCATTATTCTTCCTAAGATGCTGAACAAGGTGTGTTTTTAAAGCTGAACAGCTAATATATTCCTTGCTTACATGAAGGCAAATATAAGGTCCATTTTATTGGACTTCTGGGCTTTCTGTGTTTGGCTAGAGCCAAGTAAAACTGAAAATTACACTATTCAGGAACAAATTTATGCACTGGAAATATTATGTTTGGTCCTGTGAGTGGGCGATAAACCTCTGTGTCAATTCCCATAATGACTTCATGAGAAAAAGAACAAATAATTCTTGGTACAACACACAGAGATTGTTGGAAGTGGCTGCATGTGAGCCAGGGTCTGTAAAAATGACAGACAAGGGGAAATTGAACCTAAGCCTTCCATATCCTATGTCAGGGGTCTGCAACCTGCAGCTCCAGAGCCGCATGTGGCTCTTTGGCTGCCCCCCCGCAGGTGGCCTGCTTCTGGCTCCACCCCCCCCTGCATCCCAGCCAGGGGACATGCAGCAGGTGCCCGCGCCCAGCTCTCAGCTTTCCTCTCCCACCTTGGCAGGAGGCCACACCCATTGTAGTTCTAAAAACACTTGGTTATTGAAGGCATTTTTTTAAAATGGCTCTCTTTATCCTTTGAGTTGCTGACCCCTGTCCTATGTGAATATTCTAACCAGTGGGTTAGAAGTTATAAAGCCAGCACTGCCACTGCCACATTTTGAATGGGGCCTGATCCATTAGGTAGTGCCTCCACCACACTGGGCTCCATATGCAATTAGGCAGATGACTAGATGGATTCCTCTGTAACTTAGGCAGGAGATAAGTGGTCAGATGCCTAGAGGGAGGCAGCAGTGCACGTGTTGAAAGGCAGAAATATAGGCATCAAGATAACTTTTACCCTGAACATTTAGACACTGAGTCTACAGGCTTACAGAGGAACGAAAGCTGGGACTTTGGCACCTAAAATGCTGATGAAGTGGAATTTTCTCCCTTGAAAGCTCATGAAATAAGTATATTTGTTAGTCCTTAAATGCCACAGGACTCCTTGGCTTGTTTGTTTTACTGAACTAGACTAACACAGCTACCCCTTTGGATCTAAGTACTTTTAAGCATCTAGACCTTGTGAACTAACACTACCCTGAAATTCCTACCTAGCCCCTGCCCAGACAGCTGTCAAAACTGGAATTCTCCCTTGTCCCTAGTACAATGCATGCCTTCCACACTTTCTTTCCTTTCAGCTCTAATGAACTGGAGACCTGGGAATGGAGGGTGCTCCCCATGTGAGTGATGATTTAACATTCCCCATGCATCTGTGACTGGTAGAGGTCTGTAAAATTGTTCAAGAATGCTTTCCTGTCTGCCAGCAGGTCATAGAAAAAAAACCCAGGTCTTTTCGCAGTGTTTCATTTCTCTTTCTTTGATGGACACTTGAGCAGAGTCAATGACCAAGCAAGAACATTTAAAACATCTGATGAAGTGGGATTTTTTCCTGTGAAAGTTCATGTGATAAACAAATCTGCTAGACTTTAAAAGTACCACAGGACTCCTTGCTTGTTTTAAGGAAATGAAAGTAGCTTCTCATCAATTAGTGATTGCCAAGTCCATCAACTGAGTTTGCTTACGTTGTTTACTTGGAACATGATATCATGCCAAATTGCAGCTGAGATCAGACATTTAAAGTCAATAATCTAATATGGCAGGCTTTGTGACTCATACTGGATTTTGACCTCAGCTTTTCTAGTAAAGCTCTGTCACTTGGTATCTCACTGACCTTACACTGCCAGTGCAGCTCTCTCTCAACTGCCATGATTAGCAGCAGCATGGTTAGATTTGTAATACAGGTAGTCCTCACTTAGTGACCGGGTTCCGTTCCTGAAACCCGGTTGATAAACGAATTGGTCACTAAACGAGGAGCAGCCCTTACCGGTATTTCAGGCATAATGTACTTTACTGGTAGTGGGTTTTTCAACCATCGGTAGATAGTTTTAATGTCACCTTTGCATCATTTATAACATTTTTCATATATATTTTAAATGTTTTAAGCTCTAATGTACTGAACTTAGTTTGCATAGTGTACTGTAAATATAGGTAATCTGAGAGAGTTGATGCGAGTTCTCGTACATCGCCATAATACCAACTCATCAGAGAGCCGGTCATAACTCTGAGGGGTCACTAAACGAGTAGGTCACTAAGTGAGGACTAGCTGTACTGTCTTTGAGAACCTTCCACCTGATAGCTGATGCTGAAAACAGGATGTATATCCTCTGAAGTTCTTCAAAGAGTGATAGAGAGTCTAAAGAAGATGAAACTGCATCAGACACAAGCAGGCTGCAGGAATGACAGCCACAAGACACAAAGAAAGCTCTCGGGTTCAGTGCAAGGATCTTTGCCTGGATGCCACTGTTTCTACCTTTCTTGCTGGTACTCTTGTAGCCTTGGCTGCAGCAGTCCTGAAGCGTTAGTATATTTTCTTTCAAAATGTTCATAAACAAATCTGTTTAACCTTTTCCAGTAGAGTTGTCCACGTGATCAGCAACAGATGAAGTGTTCCTTTACTTGGATACAGCTGTCCTTGTTGTCAACAAATCATATGGGTAAATTACATCTTTTTACTCCAACTTATGTCAGGCGTGCAGTCTCTTATTACAGCGCAATACTTCCCTTTGTTGAATCACATTGATATATTCTTGTACTTTACTGACTTTAATGAGTGGCAATGCCCTGCCCCTTATATACCCACATAGGCATATCTGGCAACATTCTAAGAAATTCGAGGATAATATAATGCTCAGAAAGTCTGGAAGGTTCCAGGAAATTCTAAAAAGGTCCAGAAAATTCTAGGAGATTAGTGAAAAATGAATTCACATCAGAACACCTTAAGCATTTCACTTAAAACATTCTATTTTCTCTTTTGTCACAAACAACAAAACAACATCTTGAGCTCCATGCCCCGTGCCTCCCACCAAGCCTGGCACCCGAGGCAATTGCCTGCTTGCCAATTCCAGCTGCCCCTTCCTCCACTTGTTTTCTTTAGTATGGCCCTCACAGCCCGGAGGACAAGATGGAAATTCCCCCAGTGCTGCAGAGCGAGCTGCACCCGGCTCCTGGCCCCACGAGTGTCTGCCAGGAACACACGCAGCTCCTCCCACAGTGCCATGGGGTCCAGGTCCTCCGGTCAGGTCCCCGTGACGGCCCCAGGGCCAGCCAGGGTGGAAAGCCAGGGCACGGAGCCCCGTCTCGGCGCCGATGTCATGGGTGCCGAGTCACCCGGCACAACAAAAGGGTGGGGTGGAGGGAAGACAGCAGCCCTGGGGACAGAGGGAGCCACAAATGCCGCACCCCGGGAATCGGTCAATGGAAAGGGGAAAGACACGATCCCGGGGGCGGCAGCAATAGTGGATGGGGATGGAGTAGGAATTGGGGTAACATCTGAGGGAGAAGTGGGGACAGGGTCGGGATCAACACAGGTAGAGACAGGGGAAGGGGTAGGAGTTGGGATAGGGTCCCCAGTGGTTAAATCACCGGGGTGCGGCTCCCCTTGACTGGGCGCAGGATTTTCCAAGGAGGAAGCAGGGACAGGGTCCGTGCTGATGCTGGGCATCGGGGTGGGAGTAGATGGATTATCTCTGTCCTCAGCGTCGGACACAGGGGAGAAAACAAGTGGAGGAAAGGACAGCTGTCCTACTGGGGACAACACCCCAGGGCCCGGCTGCTCGGTGTTGGCCGTCACCTCGAAAGGCTCGGCGGCCGCAGTTGGAATACCGACAGCAGCTGGGCACGTGGAGCAGCCTGGGGGTGTCCCCGGAATAAAAGTAGGGACAGCAGGCAGAGGCTGGGGTTCAGGCTGGGTCTGGGGCATGGAAGGGGGTGGTGGAAGATCATCACCACCCAGATCGAGGCCCGCTGGCAGAGGGTCATCCTCTCTTGGGGCTACCAAGGTCAGACCCAGGGCCTCGATCTCTGCAAAGATGGAGCCTAAGTCCCCCCCGCCTCAATAGATGGTGGTGGTGTAGCAGGTTCAGCAGGGACAAGCGGCTCCATCTGCAGCCTCCCCAGGAGGGGGCTCAACAGGGGCCTCCTGCAAGGGTGCAGTGCTGTTTCTCTCCTCCACTGCGTCCATCTCCATGGCTGGCACCTCCCGCTGGGCCTCAACAGAGGGCGCAGCAAACGGCTCATGATTAATGCTATTTTGGATGGTATCAGCCGCCCGCAGTGACTTTCGGGGGGCCTCCTCCCCTTCTGATGTGATGGGGAGGGACTGAGCCTTCTTCCGCTTGCTGCACTTCCTCTGCGGGAGAGCCTGGCCCGCTAGGATGGTATCAGAGGGCCGACCAGCGGAGGCAGGGATAGGCGGCAAGGGCGAAGGCTCTTCAGGGGAGAGGATCAGGGGAGGGGCATCATGGGGACGGGAACCTTCCCCCTAGGGTGCGCCCTCTCCCATGTCTGGGACCACCATGGCCGCTGCCCTCTCCTCGCTGTGCCCCGTCCCAGATGGTTTGGTGGGGGCAGCAACGGGGCCCGGCGTCTCCTCCGGGCATAGTGGGATGGTTATCCCCACGTCCCGGGAGGCAGTGGCAGTTGTTCCCTTTGATGGAGAAGGAGAGGCAGCTTTAGTGGCCTGGTGGTTGGGGTCGCCGGCGGTGGTGTGGCCGGCACCTGTTTCCACCTCGGGGGGGCCCAGTAGCTCCCTCTTCGTGCTGGGCCAGGGGGCAGTCCCTCCGGACGTGCCCCGTGGCCCTGCAGAGGAAGCACCGAGCCTCCCCCGAGGAGTAGAAGATTTTATAGTGGGCCCCTTGATGGGGCACCAAAAAGGACCCCTCTAGAGTCACTCCGTCACGTGCCCCCACCAGCGGCAGTTGGAGTTGGACCTGCCGGCGGAAGGACAAAACGTGACGGAGGATGGGGTCCTTACAGCCCAGTGGGAGAGGGCTGATGACAGATATGGGCTTCTCCAGGGTGGAAAGGAGGGGAAGGAGGGCGGCATTAGGGAGGAAGGGAGGGACGGAGGTGAGGACCAGCCGCACACCCAGGTCCTCCAAGGGTTCCACCGGAACTTGGACACCCCCCACCACAAGGCCCCTAACAACCGCCTCCTGTGTGGCAGCCTCTGATGCAAGGAAGAACACTATCTTACCATACATCTTCGAGGCCGCCACAATGGCCGAGGGCCCCACCACCCTCACCATCGCCCGCACATAGGTTTCTACGTGGGGCGAGGCAGCCACCAGGAGGCAGCAGACACCGTGCCTCCTGGTCAAGGAGGGGAAGGGGCCCCGGCCCCCCGAGATGTTATTCGAGGAGGCGGTGTGGGCAGATGGTACGGCGGTGGGTGGAGGGGTGGCAGTCACCTGGGCGTACAATCTGGGGGCAGAGGGACCCCCAGAACTGGTGGAGGGAACAGCAGGGGAAGAAGGGGCCGCGGCCGATGGTGGGGCCGCGTGAGCAACAGGGCCCTTGATCGCCTTTTTCCCCTTGCCTTTTTTGCCAGCCGAGGAAGTGGTGGCAGCAGCAGTGGAGGTTCCAGCTGTGCTCCCTAGTGCAGGTGCCCCGCTGGGGTTGCCAGAGGTGGGAAGGGCAGCAGCCACGGCCAAGGGAGCAGCCACAGGGATAGCCTGGGGAGCAGGCTCAGGGAGGGGTTCAGCGGGGACTGGGGAGGCATCCATGGTGCTATAGGAAGGAAATCCTGGGATGGTTGGACAACGTAAGGAACAAAGGGAGAAGGGGGGACCAGGGGATACCACTCCTCCCCGCTAAGCAGCAGGCTGGGGAGGAGGGCATGAAAAGGGGAGAGGGAAGAGACAAACAATGGGAGAGGGGTGGACTATTAAGGAATAAGGGGCAGCAGACAACTCATTCCTGCTAGGCTGCAGGCAAGGGAGGAGGGCGCCAAGGAAAGAGGGATAGGGAACTTTAAAGATTAAAGGGCCGGCTCCTCTGGCTGCACTGGGTGAAAATGGTAACTACATTCACAGGGGGTGCAGTGCTCAGGGGAAAAAATCAAAAAGCTAAGGGGTCATGAGGTCTGGCCTACTCTGGTTGTGAGGGGGATTCCAAGGGTGGGGCTAATAGGCACTAGGGGTGGGATGGAAAGGCAATGGAAAGAATAGGGCAGGGCAGGGGAACCAAACAAACTTTCAAAAATAGGGCAGGGCAAGGGGAAACTAAAACAAACTCAAGGGTTGGGGACCTGTCGGGGGGGGGGGTGTAATGGAAGGGGACACTGAACCAGCTTGAGAGCGAAAAATAGGGGTGGGAAGCCCTCCAGCCACTGGGGGTGGGGAAGAAAAAAAACAGGGAGGGGACTAGGTAATGGGGAGAGGGGGAACTGCTACTGCTGGGGGGAGGTTCTATGGCCCCTGCTGCTCAAAACAGTCCCAAGGTGTTGTAAAGGTCTGGGGAGCCTGCTGATCTCTTGAAGAGAGGGGAGGCCAGGGGGGCAGCAGCTGGGGGGAGGAGGTGGCAATATAAAGTTCTCAGTTCCTAGAAAGCTCACCCCCAGCTGCAAACAGAAAAGTCTTAGTCCTTGAGGCCTCCCCTCAGTGTTGGTGGCTTCTGGTGGAGAAGCAGCAGGCTCAGGAGCAGCAGGGGCTGGCTGGCCGGCTGGAGAGGTGGTCTTCTCCTTTTGGTGGTAGTGGTGGAGTTCTCTTCTTCTGAAGCTCTCCCCCCACTCCCCACAGAGCAGGGGAGTGGGTGGGAGGAAGGCCAGCCAGCAGGAGGAGGAGCAGCAGCAGCAGAACAGGAACAGCAGTGGGTTGGGGGGGGGGTGATAGGTAGGAGCAGGTCAGACCCAGGAGCAGCTCCTTCCAGCAGCCAGACACACACAGGCACTGGGGCCTGCCTCCGAGTCCAGGCTGGAGGAATGCCCGGAATGCCCTCTCTGGCCACTACAAGGACTCAGCCCCAGAAGCAGAAGGGCATGGCCAGACCAGGAAAGGGTGGTATAAGAGCTCAGGCTGGGAGCTCAGTTGGGGCTGATCTCCAGAAGGGGAAGGATGTACTGGCCCAGAGGGACCAAGCCAGGCTAGGCCAGGACCAGACCTGCTTGCTAGCCCCTGCCTCCAGGGGTGCCCAGCCCTACGGCCCACCCAGCCTCCCAGGACCAGGTGACTGACTGGGGTGGGCACCTAAAGGGCTGCCGCCCCCCCCCCCCCCCGCAGCCTCCCCACTCGGGGGTGACCTGGGGAAGTGGACAGCCCGACTCCTTTCCAGGCCTGCGACCTAGTGGAACTGCCCTCTGTAGAAGAGCTGCCAGCTGCCCCAGGCCCCTGCGAGTTGGAGGAGCTACCCTCAGCCAAAGAGGAGACACCAGTCCCACATGGACCCCAGGGCCTAGAGGAGCTGCCCCTTTCAGAGGAACTTGCCGAGTATCCTGACCTGCCACCAATGGATACTGAGGGGTTTGCTGGGGTGCCACAAGCCGTCTACAAGGGAGACTCTGAGGACAGCTACCCCCTCTGGAGATAGGTACTCCGGGTGGGGGACGGAGCGGGGTCAGAGGAAGTAGCCCAGGGAGGGCAATGTGATGAGCCAGACTCCCGGGGCAATGTGTTTTGGAGGCTGCCCCTCTGACCCCATGGTGGACTACCCCACCATCATTTCCTGGAAAGAGGAAAAGCATACCGTCATCGCTAACCACCCGAATTGTCCTCTAGATTGTACTTGCCCACCCCACCTGGGGGCCGGGGCTCCAGACTTTGTACTTTCCTGCTCCACCTGGGGACCGGGGCTCCAGACTTTGCACTTGCCCGCCCCGCCTGGGGGCCGGGGCTCTAGACTGTGTACGTGGCGTGACCAGCCAAGGGATCAGGCAATAGACATTCTTTTGGCTGCCATGCAAGGCGCCCTACCGGCTATCTCCCCTTTACTGCCAGTAGGAGGCACCCTCCCGATGGGCCGATAGCGCTGTATGCCTACACATGGTGGAAAGTGCAGGCACTCCCCCCCGATGGAAAGGGGGGGGCCCCACCAGGCATAAGATAGTATCCCACTTGGAGGGGGTGGAGAGGTGTTCGATCACCATGGATCTTGATTAGTTCATGAAATGGTGGGTCAAACAGCAGCAGCAACAGCAAACGGAGCAGCTGCAACAATAGCAATGCCTCCTGCAGGCTCTGGGGGAACACCAGCAAAAGATGATCCAGGATCTAGGGGCCCAGCAGAGGGAGCTTCAGCAGCAGAGTCTGAAAAAGTTGGAGGCCGTATTGGCAGGGGCGGTCAACCCCACTTCCGGGGTTTCCCAGGCTGTGGTTTCTACCCCGCTCCCGCTCCGGCTGACCAAGATGGCCCCCGAAGATGATCTGGGGGCATTCTTGAAAACATTTGAGGGGTGGCCTTGGCCGCAGGGTGGCCCCAGGATCAATGGACCCTAACGGGAGCCTCCCAGGCAGCATATCGGTCCCTTTCAGACCAAGAGGCCTAGGACTACCAGGCCATGAGAGAAGCCATTCTGGATGTCTTGGATGTTACCCCAGAGAAGTACCAGCGCCAGTTTTGAGGACAAACCTACCAACCAGGTACCCGACCTAAAGCATTGGTCCAGGAGCTGAAAGAGGCCTGTGGCTGCTGGATCCAGCCAGACCAACATTCAAAAGAGGAGGTAATTGACATAATTGTGATGGAGCAATTTCTCCATATCCTGCCCAGTCAGGGGCAGACATGGGTCCTGAGACATTGACCCCGAAAGCTCAGTGAGGCAGTGAGCAGATTCGAAGATTTTCTGACTGCAGAGAACCCAGAGCCATTGCTGGGTCCCAACCCTGCCAGGGAACATCTGAAGGGACCACCGCCAGACATCACCATTCGGGGTACCCGACCTGGACAGGCCCAGGCACCCACGCCAGGTTGCCCACTGGCCGAGGGGATTGGAGGGGCACCAGGAACTCGAGATGCCCTGGCCACAGACCACTGAGGCCAGACCTGAGATAACCCCTGAGATGCTGTCTGGGGTTCTCTGGTCGGTGGCCCCTTCTGAATCCCTTTGACCCTCACACCTGTCCCTGTTATTTCTTTAGTTGTCCCATGGAATTATTTGAAAACTGGTGCCGTGCCACCTCCCCATAGGCTGGGGGAGGGGTTTTAGAAGTGGGTGGGCTTACGCCCACCCACCACCCTGGCTTTCAATAGGTACACACACACACACACACACACACACACACACACCCCCTCAAGTCCAGCTCTGGTGTTTCTGAGCTGGGCCATGTCTGTTTCTATGCATGAGAGGGCATCCACATTTGCACGGGCCTTACCTGAATGGTGTTGTACTGTAAACACGAAAGGTTGTAGGGCCAAATACCACCTCATCACTCTGGCGTTGGTGTCCTTCATCTGTTGCAGCCAGTGGCAGGGCGCATGGTCCCGTGACCACAATGAAGGGGCGACCTAGAATGTAGTAATGCAGGGCTTCTAAAGCCCATTTTATAGCTAAGGCCTCCTTTTCCAGTGTTGCATATTTCTGCTCCTGGGGAAAAAGTTTACGGCTTAGATACAAAATGGGATGTTCTTCTCCATTTATATTCTGTGTCAGTATTGCCCCCAAATCTACCACTGAAGCATCTGTCTGAACCACAAACGGTTGGTTAAAGTCCAGACTATAAAGGACTGAGGCTTGACACAACTGAGTTTTCAGCCACCGAAAAGCCTGCTCTCAGGCAGGGCCCCATCATACCCTGATTGGCTGGTCCTTGGTGAGCAGGTAGGTGAGACGGGCTGCTACTTTAGAGAAGTTGGGAACAAACCGACAGTACTACCCCACAAGCCCCAGAAATTGCCCCACTTGCTTCTTGGTGGTTGGCCATGGGTATTTCTGGAGGGCCTGGACTTTCTCAATGAGCAGCCTTAGGTCCCCCAGCCCAGGTTATACCCCAAATAGCGAGAAGGACCCTTATTATATGCCCTGGCCTGGGTCTCTTGGGCCGTCCTCAGGTTCTCCTGGGCTAACGTGCCCAGTAGGTGCAATCGCTCTTGCAGGTCTTGCATGTACTATAATAGTCCTTGGGATGGGGAAGGTGTGTGCTCCCAGTTTTCCTTCATCAGGTCCAGAAGCCCACGTGGCTGTCGGCAATACAGTAATTCAAATGGGGAGAACTGGGTCGAGGTCTGGGGTACCTCCCTGATGGCCATGAACAAGGGTGGAATTAACTGGTCCCATTTTCGGAGTTCCTCTAGGGAAAACTTCTGCAGCATGCTCTTTAAAGTCCGTTTGAACCTTTCCACCAATCCATTCATCTGGGGATGGCAGACAGATGTTTGGATTTTTCGGATGCCCAGGATGGCACAGACTTCCTTAAACAGCTGGGAGGTGAAGTTTGGCCCCTGATCTGTGAGTAGCTCTTGAGGTAGTCCTACTCTAGGTAACACCTTTACTAGTTCGGCAGCTACAGTCCAGGCGACGGTGTTTTTGAGCGGTATAGCCTCAGGGAAGCGGGTGGTATAGTCCACCAGTGCTAAAATAAAATGGTACCCTCCCGTGCTCCACTCCAAAGGCCTGATCAAGTCTGCTGCTACCCTTTCAAAAGGGGTTTCCACCATAGGGAGCGGCACCAGGGGAGCTTTAGAAGTTCCAGTGGCCGCAGCTTTCTGACACTCCAGGCAGGAAACGCAGTAATCTCGGGCCTCCCAATGTACTCCTGGCCAATAAAAATGTGTGAGAATTCAGGCCAGGGTCTTGTCGGTGCCAAGGTGACCAGCTGCAGGAATATCGTGGGCCAGATGTAGTACTGACTTACGGTGAAGACAGGGTACTACCAATTGCGCCTGTAGCTCCCCCATTTGGGTGTCCTTCTTCACCCAATACAACTGGTTTCGTCGCAGTTCAAACCGAGGCCACTGACTTGCTCGTCATGGGTAGCTCACACTGCCATGTAGCTGGTCATAGGCATTGTGTAGACTGGGGTCCTCCCGCTGGTCTGGGCAGAAGTCAGCTGTCCAGTCCCTCCCCTCCAGGGAGGTCTCCACTTGGGCCGGCGCCTCCTCGCTTTGGGTCTCGTAGCCTGGGGGTGGCTCCCCTTCTTGCTCCAGACACTCTGCCTCATCTGGTCCTGGTTCCTTCTGGCTAGGTGGGTCCTTCTCTCTATTTAGAGGTTCACATCCCCGCGACCCTTGTGGGTTCTCCTCTGGGTTGATTAGTTGTCCCACCCCCTGCAACACCCCGGCAAAGTCTGGCCAATCCCAGCCTAGAATCACTGGGTATGACAAGTGGGTCGACAGCCCCACGGGGATGGTTCATGTGCACAAGCCACTAGTTAGGGTCACTGGGAGGGTGGGGTAAGTTCGCAGATCCCCATGGATGCACCGCAGGTCTACTTTTCCAAAGACACATCCCTCCTCAGGAACCAATCCTCGTTCCATTAGAGTCTGTCCATACCTGGAGTCCACAAGGGCTTCCCAGGGCCTTCCTGCTATCGTAACCATAATGGTCCTTTTGGGGATGTTGGCCCCCGGGCCTGTCCTTCTCCCAAATACACAGACTCAAAGGCATTGCCCTTCACAGGGCACTGCCGCTGTAGATGACCCCGCTGTCTGCACTTAAAGCATGGTCCGGGACAACTAGAAGTAGCTGCCCAGAGGAACTCTGCCCGGAGATGTGCACGAACAAGGGACCGGAAATAGGCCCCACAGTCGCAGGCCCCTCCTCCAGCCAACCTCCTTACCCTTGTCTTATAGATGGCTACTTTGGCGTAGGCCAGGAGGAGGTTGGCAAGGCGGTACCGCGACTTTGTGGGGCCATAGAGAGGGAGTGGATAAGTGAATAAGCGAGGGGAAAAGTGCAGCCAGAACTTCAATAGGGGATTCTGGAGGAGCCGGAAAAGGTGCTGCAACCTGGCACACTCGAGGTATATGTGCACGAGGGTCTCCCTCACACCGCAATACGGGCAGGTGTCAGAATAAGGGGGTGAACCGCGCCAGGTACACATCCGTGCTCATGGCTCCATGCAGGAGCTGTCAACTGATGTCCCCGGTGGGCCAAGGGATGAGGGTGGCATATAAACTGGCCCACCGGGGATCCTTGCCCTCCACAGGCGGGATAAGATCCCGCCACTTTGTATCAGGGCGGGACACGAGGGTGAGGAAATGGATGGTATGCAGCACGAGCATGTACAGATATTTATGGGGGCGCAGTTCAAAAAAAGAGATCAGATGCAGATCTAGCAGCCAGCTCAGGGTATGGG
Organism: Podocnemis expansa; assembly: GCA_007922195.1. Lineage (NCBI taxonomy): Eukaryota > Metazoa > Chordata > Testudines > Podocnemididae > Podocnemis > Podocnemis expansa. The sequence goes on from ML682004.1 coordinate 46,675,039, forward strand.
GTGGGAATGGCCGGGGGTGGGGGGGCTCATGGGGCTGGGGCCCGATCAAAAGCTCCAGAGGGCCAGAACTGAGAGGGGGGTGAGGAGTACCCTCTCACAGGACCTGCTCAACGTAGGCTCGAGCAGTGGGGGGCAAGGCCGCCACCACCTCCTGGAGTAGGCATCGGGGGGGTGCATGTAGTGGAGAGTACCATGTGCCGAGCTAGCTCATGGGGATCCACCCAGTCCCCCCGCGCAAAATCCAGGAGGTCTCTGACCCTGGTGACACCTGCCAGGACCAGCCTCCGCCTCACAGAGGGGGCCTCTGCCACCTGCACACTGAGATGGGGGTTGTGTAGCAGGGGCTCCGCAAGGCGGCCTGCCCCCCGGCCAGGTGGTGGGGCAGGGAGCTCGCATCCCCTGCTTCTGTGGTTTGCTGAATGCTGGCAGGGCAGCAGAGCAGGGAGCTGGTGTGCCCTGCTCCTGTGGCTTGCTGGCAGCTGGCCAGGCAGCAGGGCAGGGAGCCTCGTGTGCTGGGCTCCCTACCCTATGGCCTGGCCAGCAGCCAGCAAGCAAGCCACGGAAGGAGGGCACTCCAGCTCCCTGCTCCACTGCCCTGCCACCTGCACAGAAGCCAGGTGTCTGGGCTTCCCTGCCTGCACCCTGGCCAGCTAGCAGTGGGGTGGGCCCCTCTGTACCTCCCAGCACCTCTCCTCCCTCCCTGGCCAGGGTGCTGATCAGCTCCGTGGCCAGGCTGCTGATGGGGAGGGGAGAATTCCTTCCAGGGTGCCATGCAACTGTTTTATCTATATATGGGTCATATCAATATAGCAGAGCCCCACAGGGTTATTTCAAAACACAGTTTGATATAAAGCTAGGTTTTATTATATCGAAATGATTTTCCTTATTTCAAAATAAGGGAGCTCCTTATTTGAAAATAAGGAAAAGTCGTGTGGACAAACATTTTTAAATTGAAATAACCAGTGTTATTTTGATCTAAAACGTATGTGTGGACATACACTAAAATTATTTAACATCTCTTTTTAAAAAAATACATCCATTTGAAGCTCTTCTAATTTTCAGCTTCAAGCTTTTTGCAACAGTAAGGTGGTGTGTGATTTCCTTATGTTAGCAACCACTCCGTAAGGAGACTTTACTGCCTTTGTTCCGTCTTTTATGTGTGGTTACCCAGAGAAAAGTCATTCAGACAACATCTCTGCGCCAATGGGAAAGATGATAAACTATCAAGACTCCCATACATGGCTCTGAACCAAGTTTATGGTATTGTAAATCTACCTTGGGAGAGGTTCATGCTTTGCATGTTTGCTTTGAAGTTTGGAAGAAAGTCAGCAATAACAAAATATAGGTTACAGTCATTTAAGTCATTCAGTTATGAACATTTATGCCATGTATTTCTAGCTTTTCAAAAGGCACTACTCTGTGCCAGCAAAAATACACCGAATAGATAGTTGTAAAATAAACTCTAACTACAGTTGACACCTTTTCTAATTACATCTCACCTTGATTAGGCTATTAAAGTGATAAATGCAGGTAATTACACCAAACTCCAGTGAAAACACTCTGGCTGTGACATGCACTGACTACACTGTGAGTTATTTGCAAAGAAGACCAGCAGAGATCCACTAGCGCAAGGAAGCAGTGAATAAAACAAAAAGCCAGCAAAACAAAGTACAACAGATCAGAGTGTGTATGTCTATAAATTTCATATCTGGTGTCAAACATTTTGGCTGAACTGACAGGTTCTTTTTCCTTTTAATTAAGTCTGCATGAAAACAAGTAAAGGGATTTGGACTGTACTTGAGAAGAACAACTGTCAGGTTTGGTTTGAAGCATAATAAGAAATCGCAAGTGCTCTCTTTCACACATGCACACTTATGCATTGTTCACAAGTGCTTCATGGAAGCACCCTGTCACACATGCAATTAAAGTATATTATAAAACAAGACATTGCTTTCCAGCACCTGAATCTGACTTAATATGGAGCAATTGATGAATAATTTTACAATTATAACCTAGATTGCTAATGTCTAACAGCAAGGATTCTAGGTGATGGGGAGAGAAAGAAGCACTGGACTCCCTCTTTCATTCGTCTCGAGTGGGCCCTTCTGATTGGGCCCTGGAAGTGCTAATGAGTGCTCCGAGAGAAGACAGCAACTTTTAGTGGGCAGTAGGATTTCTCTGAAGTGTTAACTAAAATCATGAGGTAGGACAAAAAAAAGAGACGTAATATCCATTACACCGAACAAGACCTCCTGAGCTGAGAAACCTGTGAGAAGTTCCAGTGCCATAAATACCGAGAGGAGACCAGAAGCATAGAATGAAGTGGGAGGGGAGGATGATGCTTTTGCCTAAACCAGTGGTTCCCAACCAGTGTGCCGGGGCACACTGGTGTGCCATGGCAACACCCAAAGTGTGCTGCGAGCATCCCAGAGAGCTGGAGTTAAAGTTCCCTCCTTGCTCAGCCTAGCCATGAGGGCTGTGCACAGCTGGGAAAAGGCAGGGGTCAAAGTAAGGGAGAAGCCACCAGGTGTTACATGTTAGCTCTGTGGTCTTGAGGAATCAGAGCATAGTATCTAGCCTGTGCCTCCCCCCAACACATCCCCCAACCTCTGCTTGAACTGAAAACCAAAAACAGTAGGAAATGGGATGGAGCTTCATTTGCACTGACTATGGAGAACTAGACTCCAAAGCAGGAGCCGCACTGAACTCTGGGATTGAAGAAGCAAGAGCCGTACTGAACTCTGGGATTGGAGAAGCAGAGAAGCATTGCCTGATGGGGGATCTCACACCAGCACGAACAAACTCAGCAATTATGAGACCATTCTAGTCACAGACATGATAATTGATACCCAAAATACTGAGTCTGCCTGACTGTATTGTGAGCTTCTCTGAACCATTACACCCAGCCAGGAATGTGTATTGGCCATGTAAACAAGTCCTTATAGAAAACCTTTAGCCACATCCAACAGAACAGTAGTGTAGTGTGTGTCCTGTGCAAGTCCTGATTGGATCCTTTCTGAACGCTGTGTGAATCTGGATTGAGTCCTGACTCCTGATGCTTGGATCTAAAGCTGTATCATTTCCACTGGGATTTGGCTTTTCTTCCTTGCTGATTGCTGTGGGAGCTTTGTTTCCATCCAGCCTCTGAGCCTGATCTGCACAACCTGGAAACCTTTCTGCTACACAGAGTGGTGAGACCCCCTGTCAAGGCTTTTTCCCCACTCTGGCACTCTGAGTGCAGAAGGTGGGGGCCTGTGATAGGCCTTAAAAGCTACTGGCCTTAAAGCCTGCTCTTAGAAGTCTCCAAATGCAAAAAACCTCTTGAGACCCAGGAAGGCGCACTTGGGAATTGCTCCCTGTGAGGTACTTGCAATCCTGTTTATTCCTCCTTCAGGAAAGTGACTGAACTCCAGCTGCAATATGAGCTGGAACTGGAACAGGGTTCCCTCTAGTAGCTGCCTGTGCAGTCCAAGGCACATGCACACAAACCTCTTACCCTACCAGGAACAGAACCAGAACTTATTAAAAGGTAAAATCTTTAATCAAAAAGAAGAGATAATAAACACAGAGAGTTGCTTCTCTGGGAATTAACTTAGGTAGTTACAGGGTAGTGGGGGGGGGTTACATGTGCTCAGCACAGAGAAATCCAAAAAACAAGCCAAAAACAAAGAAAATACCCTGACCGCGTCTAAGTAAACATTCCCTGTTCTACCCACGCCTGGTCAGTAACAAATTTAACTTATCTCTGGTAAGGATGTTGCTGGATTCTTCCTCAAGCCCCTCCGGCCTCCTCCTGATCCTTCCAAGAGCTCTGCTACATCCAAACAGGCCCAGGCCAGGCTGCTGTTTCCCTTCAAAAAGCTGTGCTTCATTCCTATTGGCTGTCCTGGGACTCACTGACCAGATAGTTAACCCCTTCCTCCCCAAGGGTTACTACACCCCCCCAACTTCTCTCTCTCTCTCTTTCTCTCTCTCCCCCCCCCCCCGCCTCTTTCCCTTTGTGTTAATTATGACTCTCTCTCTCTCTAGGCCTGATACAGTAGAATCTAGGTAATCCTGTAGCTGGCTGTTCTTCTTTCCTTGTATGTTTATCAATGCTGTTACTGGGTATTTTGGGGGTATTCTTCTCTCTTTTGTAATTATTATTAGTAGTACAAGTTTTAGATACCTAGCAATAAAATGACTTTTGTTATTAAGCCAGTTTCCAGACTCTTTTAAGACATCATTCCCTCTCCTTTGTGGTCTTGGTTTCTTTATATCACTTTGCAGCAATGCTTCTATTACCTAGCCAAAGATCCCTGTAATGCCCACAACCCTGTAAGGTTTGCTCATTGATAGGGATAGTAGCCTGATTGACTCCAGGGGCATATAAGGGTGACAGCTGACAAGTGCTGTTTTGACCCAGCCTGATTGAGTCCAGGGGCATATAAGGGTAGCAGCTGAGAAGTGCTGTGTGACCCAGCCTGCTCAAGATCCATAATCAAGCCTAGTTTGGTGCGGTACAGGGGCACAGAAAGGTAGCAGTAGAGAAGCGCTGTGTGACCCAGCCTACTGAGTTCAGGGACACATAAGGGGTCAGCTGAGAGTGCTGATAGACTCGGTCCGCTCAGACACACCTCTATAGAAACACAAGTCACACAAGCAGCACACTAATAGAAGTACCATCTTCCCCATAGAGAAAGCAACCCTAATAAATGAGCATACCCCGAGTCGGTGGGCAAAGTTGGTAACACAGGGGCCCCCTATTTTTAGGCAGGCAGCCTTCTGGCCCCATAAAAATAGAGGAAGGCACTGGAACATGGAGTTCCAGGGGTCCCCCTAAAAATAGCAGGAGCAGCCTGAACACAGAGTTCCGGTGGCTCCACCATAGGCCCAGTCAGCAGAGAGCTGTGGGAGGTCAGGACTGTGTGAATCTCCCCTGCAAAGCAGAGCAGCTTGTCTCAGGCAGCCTGCAAACAGACCAGGTAAGGGCTTGGGGGGGGGGGGGGGCGGTGGGGGGTGGGGTGTAGCAGAGGGTGTGTAGCGGGGGTTGTGGGGCAGCTGTTTGGTTGGGGGGGGGTGTAGCCAGGGGCTAGAGGCCTAGTTCTGGCCCCTGCAGTGATGAGAGTGTCCATTACAGGCAGCAGGGGGCTGGGGGAGGGGAGGATGGGACCCACTGGGGGAAGGAGCAGCAGTGGGGTGAGGGTTTGCCCTGGGTGGCAGGGAGCCTCTCTGGAGAAGGAGGAAGTGGGTGCTGTGCCATGATCCCATGCCCTACCTTCCCACTTGCAAGCTTCCCCCTGCCTCCACACAAAGCCACTCTTGTTCTCCCTTCCTCTCTTGCCACCCTTGTGCTGTTTCCCACAGAGCTCCCCTTGTCCTCTTTTCCACCCCTGCCCCCCACACTCACTCCTGCCATGGCACACGACTCCTGACCTCCCATGTTTTGCCACTCCTGCTCTGCTGATCCTACTACTCCACATAGGAGCATTTCTGAAACACAGTGCCATGGTTCATGAGTATTCATGAATAGTTTAAGTTAATCTGAATATTCATAAGTTTTCTAATATTTGTGTGCCTCAAAACATTTGAAGATATCAAGGTGTGCCATGGCAGAGAAAAGGTTGGGAAACCAGTGGCCTACACCCATTCCACTGAAGACTCTTAAACAGAGAGGAAAGCCCGCCTTCCTCTTGGGGAAATGTCCCCTTGCAAGCAGCACCACTCCCCAGTGCTCAGCATGGGCCCCCAGTACTCAGGGAGGAAGCATCCCCAAGGGCCCCAGGTGGTACTGCCCCAGGCAGGGCTTGGAAGTGCAGTAGGCAGCGCTCCATTTCTCCCCAGTGCCATAGCACCTCTGCTTCTCTGGTGCCATCTAAATGGACTGGTGCCTGGCTTCCATCACCACAAGAAAACTCTCGCTCACCAAGCGTGGAGGAGATCACCCCGTCCAGGAAAGCCTCTTACCAGTACCATCTTCATGAATGGTCGGTGCTGAGACAGATCTCTTCCTGGCAGACCCACTGTGGTACCAAGGTGCCCATCATTATAAACTGAGATAGGGAGCTAAACCCTAGGCCAGGATGCTATAGAGAAGACATCATGGCCCATTTCGATCTGCTGCGCAGGATTATGGGCCAGACAGGCCTCTAGGCTGAACCAGTCAAGGGGCCCAAGACTTCCTATTCAATCCAGGTGTTTCAGCTCCCTTAGATGCAGTAGCATTGCCCTTGCACCCTAGTGTACTGGGACTTGCCAGATCCTGGTGGCAATACCCTGCCTCAATTTCCCCAGTGTCCGACATGACAGCTGATAGGTACCTGGTCCCACTGGAGGAATTTTCTTTCCTCTCTTGTCACACCAGCCTGAGCCTGAGAGTAGTCGAGGCCATGCTATGGAGCGGGGTAGAACCCACTACAGACCCCATGCCAGAGTCCAGAGAGGCCAGGCAGTTGGAGATCTTGGGTAGGAAGGCATATTTGACGTTGGCCTTCCAACTTCGTATAGCCAACCACCAAGCTCTGGTGGCTAAATACACAGCTGATGTCTGGGAATCCCTTAAGAGATTTTTCAGGCCTTCCCCAAGATCAGAGGGAAGATTTCAAGTCCCTTCTTGAAGAAGGCTCCCTGGCATCTTGTAGTGCACTCCTAGCGACTTGGGATGCCACAGACACAGCAAGCTGAGGAGTCACCATGGCCACTGTTATGAGGCGCATGGTGTGGCTTAATGAAATTGGCCAGCCTCAGCCCATTCAACAGGCCATATGGGACCTTCCATTCAAGGAATCATCCTTGTTTGCGGAGAATTCAGAAGCCCTCCTAAGAGGTGAGATCTCCTAAGAGGTGAGATCCCCAGGTCAGATCTCCGGTCCATGGGAATGCTCCCCTCTCACACATTGAGCCACCCTCTTAGTAGTCCTCGTCATCCTAGGGCATGCAAGATGCCCTGATTGACTAAGCATCGAAATGAATGGCCAGCATGTGCGCAAGTCTCACCGTCTTAGTCCAGTGCACTGCCAGCCTGAATCTACAACACCTTCCTCTTAGAGAATTGCTGAGAATCATTGGATAGCCTCACCCCTTCCTCAAGCAGAAATTCCCTAGTGTTTACCAGGGGGGCTTGCAACTCGGTAAGAATGGCCAAACAATCTCTCTGCCCCTTTGCACCACCACATTACAACAGTTTGCTGGACCAGGAACCCCTAGTTCCCTATACGCAAAGGATCTCCGCCTCTGTGCTATATGTCTAATCTGGAGTTTTTTTTCCTAGCTAACACTGCTATCTTCTTGGCATATACGGGCACTTGTCCCCTCCACCGTCTGCTTTCTGCTTCCCTATAGATACTCGAAGCTGGTCCTCCAGGACACTAGGTCTTCTTAACTATTTCCTTTGTTCCTAAGTCTTTTCTCCACTTAAGTCCAAGGTGATTCATAGCCTTGCTCAGTGGGCTTAGTGAGAGCATGGCAAAGATCAGCCAAGCCATGGGTCAGCCCCGCAGAGCTCAATTACAAGGGAAGATGAGATTCTTGTGGCGTCCTACAGAAGCCCAAGGTAGGACCTGCACAATTCTTTCTTAGTGATTCCCAGGCTATAGGGTGAAACCGCTTATGAGTTAGTGCCTTTTGAATGCCCTCACCTCATTCATAGTTATCCACCATACACTGAGCTATGGGTGAGTGCTGTTGTGAAAGAATTCGCGAACTGACCAGGTTGAGACATGAATGGTTTAACAGGCCTGAATGAGAGAGGATTTAGAAGGAATGCACTCTAAGACACATAACAGTGTTATTAGAGATACGGTGAAGAACTGTAGACCTAAAGAATGTAATCAATGCCTCTCTGTGCCAGCCTACCATGTCCCTGTTTTTCCTTCTCCACGTGTTGTGCTGATATCCCTGACTTATTGTTTATTAAACCTGCCTAGAGTGTGCTAATTTGTAATACTGTTTCTCTTGACTGTTAGATGAGATTTTTCCCTTTTGACCCTGATTCCTTTTAGGGAACTGATATTAGTTTGTACCAATTAGAGAATGTTAGGTCTTGTTACATCTGCCTATGTATATGCATGTATGTTAATGTAGCTGTTAAGCTATAAAAGTTTCTGTAATGCATCTCAGGGGCAGCCACCAGGATCTTATCTGCTCTCTCTCTGCTGTAGTGTAAATAAATAATAGCTGTTGGTTTTTTTGCACTCAAAGTTGGGTTCAGCTGTTTTCTTTGACAGTTTTGGTGCTGAAACCCGGGAACTCAGATGGCAACTACCCGGTGACTGCCCCAGCTGGTTTGCTCCCTGCCACTTGCGACCCTTGATCACAGACAGACTCCTTGGTGAGGAGCCAGGGAGAGGCGGGGACGCATCAGGGAGTCTGCATACCGGACATATTTGTCTGAGTGCAAAGTCAACAGTTCTGGTAAGGACGCCTCATTGTCCTGTTTGAAGAAATTGCCCAGGTTTCTGTGTTTAGGCGACTCTGTTTGGAGCTGGGCTCCCTGTCTGGAAAAATGCCTGGGTTCTGTGTTTAGTAAGTGCTGGTAGGAGCAGGCCTCCCCGGTTAAAGGATCCTGATTTTTGTGTGTTTTAAATTTGTTGTGTGCAAGTGAGATGAATGCCTGATTTTTGTTCTATTTGTATTCCCCTCCACTGACGAGAGCTGGCTGTTCACTGTTTCAGCCGCACCAAGCCCGCTGCAAACTTAATGGTAATGACCAGCAGACCTTGAAAGCAAGGGAGGCAGTAGATGGATTTGTGCTCCAGCGGGAAGCGCGTGCTGTAATTGTGAAGTAAGTGGTTTGAGTAGTTCAAGAACAATGGGGGGGGGAGGTGGAACTAAGATCGCAGCCCCACCTTTGCGCACCCCCAGCTATAATATGTACACTCTTTATGGGCCTGATTCTTGTTTATTCTTGTCTAAATGGAATTGGTACACTAAAGATGATGACATATTTTTAGTTCCCTCTTATTGGGAGCTTTGATAGAGAGAAGATATTGTATTTGAGGGGGCCGTTAGAAGCCTTAGCTGCAAAAATCCCACAAAGATGATGGCAAGTGTATTTTTTATGGTATAATGAGACCTTTAAGAGGGAAAAAGAGTCACTTATTAAAAGCTGGAAGACTAATGTAGATAAAGTAAAAAAGCAATTAGATGCAGCTCAGAGCAGAGCAGTGCAGGGTTTATATCCCCAAATACCTTATGCACGGACATTTAAGGAGGATGAGGAGAATAATCATAGCCCTGACATATTAGATATGTGTTGACCTTTTCCACCATCTGGCGTAGGGGCTTCAGCACCACCCCCTGCAGAAGAGGGAGATAGAGAACCGGCTGAGTTACAAATCTCAGCTTCCATAATATACAAAGACTGAAGACGAGAGAGCAATCAGACAGTATGGGGGATACGGGATAGCCTGTAAGCAGTCACCGTAGAAAGATACCACCACGCCTTGCTGTCTGATGAGCCAAATCTCACACTAACGAATCTGCCCTACATACCCTTAGACTCAGCCAGCCCATTGGTTTTGTCATGGAAAGTGGCCTTCCTAGTGTCCATCACCTTAGCCAGAAGGTTTTCAGAGCTGCGTGCCCTTTCTTCAGCACCCCCGTACGCGAGGTTCTACCTGGACAAGGTTGTCCTATGTCACCATCCTGCTTTCCTCCCCAAGGTGACCACACGTTTCCACATGAACCAGGAAATCTGCCTCCCGGTAGTCTTTCCTGACCCTCAGGTCATGGAGAACCAGAGATGGTGGCATACCTTAAATGTGAGGCAGGGGCTCTTGACTTACATTGAGCACACGCGACCCTTCCACAAGACCGCTCAACTATTTGTGGCGGTCGCTGAACACGAGAGGATGTCCAGTCTTCTCTCAGTGCATCTCCAGATGGATTGTGAACTGTATCAAGCACTGCTGTGAAAGGTTGAACACACCCCTCCCTGAGCCTGTGAGGGCCTTTATTCCCTCTAAGCTGTGCGTGTGTGTGCACGCACACAGGTCGTGAAACCAACGCACACAACCAAATAAAGTCTGCACAAAATAAATTAAACAATGAAAATATTTTTATGCCACATTAAGAAAGCATTTTCAAGTAGCATGTTTCAAATAAGGTTTTGTAATTTATAAAATCTTTTCCATCACCATATCAAAATAAAATTTAGATATTATTTGCATCACACACACTTGCTTTGTTTCACTCACAAGTTTGACCACGCTCACTTAGTGGCTACTTTACATGCAGAAAGTCCTGGGTTCAAACCCCAGGGGATTGGACAAGATGATTGCATGAGGTCCCTTCCAGCCCTATGATTCAATTTGATTTGAAATTTGGACACCGGTTCTGAAAATTTGCATGAAAGAGTTTTTTTGTGCACACAGCCTATGAGCAATTAGCGGGAACATTGGTGAGTGCCCACGCTACCAAAGCTCAGGAGTCTTCTACAGCCTTCCTCGCCAAGGTCCCAATCCAAGAGATCCACAGGGCCGCTATGTTTTCATCGATACATACCTTCAGAATGCACTATGCCACTACCCAACAGGCTAGAGACACTGCAGCTTTGGGCAGAGCTGTACTCCATGTGGGTAGACTGTAACGCCTGCCACCATCCTCGGGTATGTCACCTGTATCTGAATGATGTGAGCAGTGCTCGAAGGAGAATGGTTGGTTACTTACCAGTAATCATCCTTCTTCGAGAGGGGCTGCTCACATACATTCAGGCCCCTCCCACCATCCCCACTAATGGAGTTGGCGAAGGCATATGGGACTGGGAGGGTCAGGGTCACTGGGCATCTATATAGCCGCGGCTGCGGCGAGCAGGGGGTATTGGTCGTGTGACCTGACAGGCCGAACCTGAAGACTTTCTGACCTGCCATGAGCTTCGGCATGTACCCCTATAATCTGAATGTATGTGACCAACCCATCTTGAAGGAGGACGGTTACTGGTAAGTAACCAACCGTCAGGATCTGTGCTTTGTCTGAATTGCAGATTTCACCATTACCTGCGCATCTCCTTCCCATTGACATGCTAAAAAAGCAGGAGCAAGCAGTAGACAGCACAACATCAGGAACTTTTCCAGTGGCCTCAGCTTTTAATTCCTCAGTATGGCCATTTATTTTGCCATTTTTTAATTTTGTGAAATACTGCTTTTCTTTTCTTTTTACCTGTTCTTTTGCCTTTTCCTTAGACTTTGTGACAATTTTTACTTTGGCTTTTTTTAGCTCAAGTTACCAGGTAGGTCCATATAGGCTGCTGCATCTAAATACAGTGCTTCCCTTAGGCAACCATTACACCTATGTGTGATCTCTGTGCTCTATGTCTTTCTTTTGATAAGTAGTTTTTTAGCTTCTTTTGTACTTAACTAGTTAATATTTTTGAGGGGGCCAGAATCTTATAAACTTGAGTATTTCAGAGAATTTCATTGAAATTTGGTGTTTTTCATTTATAGCTACACACTAGAAACCTCCTTTTCACTTATTTTTATTTCTTATAATTATTTGTGTTAAATATCTCTAGTGCACATAAACACAGACCTATATGAAAAATTTATAAGATTTGACTGCCAAAATTTTAAATGTGGTATTTTAGGTATTTTTCAGCCATCATTAATGTCACCACTTCTTATTTATTAATTAATGCTCACACTTTAAAAAAAAAAATAAAATGTTCACTTTAACTTTGTAGTTCAGCATTAGCTGATTTATGTTAAGTGAAAGATGTTCAACTTACAAGCTTCATGATGGGAAGATCTTTAAAAATACCATACCCAAGAATAATTTACGAAGTCCAGAGGGATAATCATATTAGTTTGGTTCAGCAAAACAAACAACGAGTCCTCTGGGGGTGATATGGGGCAGTTAAGGGTGCAAGGGGGACTGGGGCCACAGGGAAGATAGCAGTGGGAGCCAATAGTGGGCCCTTTATGGGGCCCCACAATGAGTCTTTGCCTAGGGCCCCCAATTGCCTAAGGCCGCCTCTGGCCATAATGTAGGGGTGGCTCCTTCTGTTTGCTTTAATCTGAGATGTCTGCATTGTTCGGCTTGTTAGATGGTAATTGTGGTCCATCGAGACAGGCTGGCAATTGAGACTGGCTCATTCACACATTTAAATGAACATACACAGCATATGCCTAAACCAGGTTTCATCAAGTATGCAAAATGGAGCACAATGTTTAAGCAGGAGTTCCAAACTGGCAATATGGAGTCTTGCTGGACATTGATTAGCATGCCTAGGTGTCAGAGTTACAGTAGCTAGCACCTCTGCTTAACATGCATAAGGTCCTGGGTTCAATTCCCAGGGGATTAGACTTGATGATCTCATGAGGTCCCTTCCAGCCCTTTGATTTGATTTGAATTATTTCACGTATGACACTAAAGGACATATACACAACATTAATTAACATGTACTTTAAAGGTAAATACAGTTAATTATCTCTGTCCCTCCATATTATCTGTCCCTGCCCCACACCTCCAGTCACTTTCTGCTTAAGGTAGAACAATCTCTCACGCAAGAGAACAATTTCAAGCACAGAATAAATACTAGGCACAGCATATGGTGGTGTTCAGCAGAGTTCAAGTTTACAAATAATAGCACTGTTGATGAGGTTACCCTCCCAGACCACCTGCTGCCACAGCCTCACAACTGAGGCAACAAGGCAAGGGGCAGAGACCCCACGGTTGTGCCAGGCCAGCCCCACTGCCATGTGAGACCCAGTGGTCAGACCACCACCTGGGCATGTGGTGAGGGCAGGAGACCCCAGGCCAGGCCAGCCCTGACACATGGGCATGGGCTGAGGGCAGGAGACTCTGGGTGGCACCCGAGCCTTGCCCCCTGGGGGCTCCCTGGCCAGGGCTGCGTCACAGCAGCCTGGCCACCAACCTGATCCCCAGGGACTGAGGGATGGTCCCTGGCTCACCAGCCTTCTGCTGGCCTGACCCTGGCCTGGACAGAGGCTGAGGAACATCCCTTAGCCCACCCGGGGCTCAGGTGAGGGGCTCCATTCCCAGGCCACCCCTCCTCCCGAGGCCCATACGCCATGGGGGGGGGTCCCCTGCAGGCAATGGTGAGACACTCATGGACCCAGCTGGGACCTAGAGGCCATGGGGGGAATGCCCCCACCAATCCCAGCTGGGCCCCAGCGGTCTATGGACGCCACCCCTGGTCCCTCCCAGGGCCCAGAAGCCTAGAGGTAGCCCCCTGAGTCCCACCTAGGCCCCAGAGGCCTAGGGACACCCCCACCAGTCCCACATGGGCCCCTGAGGTTTGGGAGCACCCGTGCCCATGCCACATGGGCCACAGCCCCACCCAGGTCCCAAAGGCCTGGGAGAATCTCCTCCTACACCTCGGGCCAAGAGGCCAAGGACTAATTCCCTGCTTCCACCCAGGTGGTGGAGCCCATGCCGGGAAGCCCCCCTTGGAGCCAGGCAGCCCCTCCTCTCCCTCCTGCCTGACCAGGGTTTCCGCACCCCCCCCCCTCCTATGTGCTCTGTCCTCCGGAACCAAGCCCATGCTGGAGCTGCTGTCTCTGTTTGAAACTCCCTCCCCGCCCCTGGCTGAGTTACAGAGGCTGCTGCAGCACGTGGGCAGGGGAGGGACAGCTGTAGCTCTGAGGCTCAATGAGCTACCTCTGTCCGTGCACTGCCAGGAACTGGCCGGCTTGCCCTGCCCCAGCACTGCAGGTCCAGGGAAAAGACTCGAGTCACAGCCCAGGAGATTCAGGACACAGTCCCCGAGTGCCCAGTGCCAGCAATGGCCCTAGATGCTACTACAACATAGACTAGAGAGCAGAAAGAGGGTTTCTGCTGCTAGAGAGAAGGGAAGAAAAGAAAATGGAAAAGTGGGGAAAAAAAAAAAAAAGCTGCAGCTGCTAGAGCCTAGAGTAGCAGAGGCTAGAAAAGCGGACTCTCTGGTGGGAGAGAGGAAAAAGGCAAATAGAGAGGAAAAAAGCTATTATGACTGAACAAAGCAAAGTCTGTCATACAAAAACCAACTAGAGGCTAGAGAGAAGAGAAAGGGGACTTCTGCTGCTAGGGAGAAGCAAAGGCTAGTTGGGGAAAGAGAGGTAAATGGAAAAAAGTAGCTGCATCGGTGAGAAGAGCAGCTTGATACAACTGTTAGAACCTAGAGACACAAAGGCTGGAAAAGAGGGCTAGCTGTGGGGAAGAGGAAAAAGGCCAAAAAAAGCTGTCCTTAGTGGTATAAATCAACAGCTGTCAGGCTATTCTGCCTGGGGAGGGGATTGCAGGCACCAGTGGGGTAAAGCATGGCTGGGCGCTTTACCCTGCCGGTGCCTGCAGGGGCTGCAGGCACCCACCAGGAGAGGTCGGGGGGGCACCTCACCCCAGGGGCTTTAAAGCCCCCCCCCGCCCCCAAACCTGGGGACGCGGCCCCGGTGCGCAGCTGGAGACCACTGCTGCCGGGGCCGGAGTGAGCACCGGCGCGGAATCCCCGCACCAACGCTCCTGCCAGGGGCGTGTCGATGGGGTGCCCCGGAGCCCCACCCCCGGAATCCCCGGCATGACGCTCCTGCCGGGGGCATGTCCGGTGCACAGGAGCACCTCTGTTGTTTCGAAATAAGAAGTGTGTGTGGCCATACCCATACTGAGGCAATATGGTTGCCCCCCAAGCCAGAGGAGGAGAAGCCATCCTTCATGCCCAGGTGGTCAGAGCCACACAAACTTTACCGTTCCCACTGGATCTAAGTAGGGAGAACAAGTATAATAAGCAGGGCCTCCAGTTCATTTGAGACCACTAGAGTAAGGAACATGAAGACGTCCTGCTTACTGTAGGCTGCTGAGTTTGACGCCCAGCCCAAAGATACCGGGAAGCCTGTGCCTGCGATAGAAACACTAAGACTGCTGCTGGCCAACTACCCCGGATTGTCATGGATGCCCTGTGGTCTCAGATACACCTTGCGGAGAATGGAAGCCGTATACTGGGGCAGGCAATTCCAGTCAGGCTGTAATGCATGGTCAGTGCATTATAGTTGGATTCCCCACTGAACACTCTCCCATTGTTAGGGCTCTGGGCTGGGAAATGCTGGAGTTGTGGTGGGTTTGTGACCCCCTAACCTCTTGTCAGCATGTTAAGGAAGTATGGTTTGTATGACTGGACCATAAGGTGGATAGAAAGCTGGCTAGATCATTGAGCTCCCCAGGTAGCGATCATTGGCTCACTGGCTAGTTGGCAACAGATAACAAGTGGGTTGGCCTAGGGGTCAGTCCTTGGGTCCATTTCTTTCAACACCTTCATTAATGATTTTGATGAAGGGAAAGATTGCATGCTCAGTAAGTTTGTGGCTGACACCAAGCTGAAGCAAACAATAGATATGCTGGAGGGTAGCGATAGGATTCAGGGACACCTAGACAAATTGAGCACTAGGCCAAATGAAATCTCATGAGGTTCAACAAGGACAAATTCAATGGCCACATTAAGATGGAAAAATCTCATGTACTGCTATAGGGAGTGGACCAATCAGCTAAGTAGCAGCTCTGTAGGAAAGAACATGGGGTTATGGTGGATAAAAGCTCAATATGAGTCAACAGTGTGCACTTGTTAAAAAGACCGCTGGCATATTGGGCTGCATCAATAGGAGTGTTGCAAGTATACACAATGGGTTATTCCACACAGGTTTTTTTTATTTTTTATTTCAAAACAACACTGCTGCAGGAGTGGGGGGGGCCCCGGCCCCGCTGGAGGCAGGAGCAGCGGGGGGGGGGCGCCAGGGAAGCCTCCTCACCCGCGGCAGGGGGCCCCGGCGAGGCCACCCACCCCCCGCTGGTGGGCCCACCCCGGCGGGGGGGGGGGCCAGGGCACTATGAGTAATGGTATTTGGGGTTGATCTGCTCACAAATCTCTCAATATTTGTAATTCTGCTGAAGGGAAATATGAAATACTATATTTTGTGATATGCTGCTTTCTGATTCTTCCAAATCTGTTTGGGTTAGTTAAGGGGTAAAAGCTACTCTACTCTAAAAAGAGACTTGTAAAAGAGGCTTCACCCTGTTTCAGCCTGGAAAAGGGAAGATGAGAGTGGGGTTTGCATAGCTCCTTCTGGAGCAAGTTTTGAGGTGTATTGCCTCACACCATTTCCCTATTGTCAAATGATAGGCTCCTTTGAGGCCTGTCTTTGTTATTTTAATGAAAGTAGGTGTTTGCAGCTACTTGAGGTTTAAGAGCTGAAATTTCTGAGAAGCAGAAATCTCTGAGCTGAAATCACTAAAGAGAGGAAACCCCCTCTCTGAATTGAATTCACTGAAGAGGAGCAGCAGATTGAGAGACCAGTGGATGGTGTGAGTGGTGAGCTGGCTGGCATGAGTGACCAGTGGGCAGAACAGTTGGAAGGTGAGAGCAGCCAGAGGCAAACTGGGTGGTGTGAGTGACCGGTGGGCAGAGCCTGTGGACAGTGAGCAGAGCCAGCGGATGGTTAGAGCGGCCAGCAGCAAGCTGGGCGGTGTGAGTGACTGGTAAGTGGAGTTGTCGAACAGTGGATGGAGCAAAGGGACGGTGCTAATGGATGGAGTGAGTGACCAGTGTTTGGTGCTGGCAGACACTCACTATGTAACCTAGGGTTTGTTGGGAACCTGTTTTGCACTGATCCTCCACATCAGTTCCGGTGTTGCTACTGAGTTCACATGTGCTATTATGCTGTGTGGGATCATGTTGGGAACCTGTTTTGTACGGGTTCTCCAGATCAGTGCTGGGTTTGCTATTGAGTTCACATGTGCTGTGTGGGATCATGTTGGGAAAATGTATTACACTGAACTTCCAGACCAGTGGTGATTTTTGTTATTGGGCTTTTTACACTCTGTTTTTATTACTATTAGGAGTTCTGTATACTACAGTCAGACTTGTGTTTGAGAGCGGGGAAGTCCCCTTTGGGGGTTCTCAGGGAATAGTGCATGATTTCCAAGGAGAGTGGGTGGAGGCTCAAGCTGGTTGGCACTGTAACATCATTTGGAAACACCTAGATATAGAAACCAGCGCTTGTTCTGCCAAGGCACAGTTACTTTTGAATTTTTCTCTTGGGGCAAACTGCTAGCTCTTCTCCAGTGGGTTTTGCATTTTTCTTAGATCTTGCATCAGCCCCCCCCCCCAGTTGTTCCATGTCCAAAGGGGTTCTTCTGACAATATCACATGGGGAAGGGACCTAGGTCTGTCCCCTACTCTGTGTCCCAGCCCAGGAGCTCCGATTAGCAGATTTTTTGCTGCTGACTGTGCAGCTTTTTGCCCTGGGCTTTTTCCCCTCTACCTTGGAAAAGCTTCTTCCTCCAGCCTTGAGGATTTTTCCTTCCAGGGGCCTCTACGACAAATTTTTTGCTTCTCCACACAACACCACACTCCTTCACTCAGCACTTCTACTCTTCCTCCAGCACTCTATTTGTCTGGAGCAAGGAGTGAGCAGGTTAATATGGCTCCTGGTGGGGTCTTGATTGATATCAGCTGCTCCTAACTATCCTCTACTAACTACAGCTAGTTTGCAGGGAACAGCCCTGGGAGCATGCTGGAGTTTCTAGCCCTCCCTTTATGATTCTTCTTTTGGCCTCTGGCCTCAATTTATCTGCATTGGAATGAAAACACAAGAGAGGAGAGTAAAACAGTCTGAAGAAGTATTTTTCCGAGAACATTCTCTGTTTTTTTTATTTCCATCCTGTTGTTTCAGTGGAGGGGAAAAGTCAGCTGGTTTCCCTCACATCCACGTTCTCTCATTTTTTTCAGTGGTAGGGAGGAAGGAAGACATGTAAGGTTTTATTTTAAATGATTTATCACACATGTGAAAACAACCTTTTCCTCAAAAATTCAATATTTCATAACTATTTTTGTAAAAAAAAAAAGGGGGGAGATAAAGAAAATGAAAAGGAAAAATTTCTATTCCTATACATTTTTCTTGAAAATGTTTATGTTGGTTGAACAGGTCTTGTCCACCAAAACTGTTGTGAAGGAAAACTTTTAACTAGCTCTAATCCTATATAATACTCTTCTGGTCCTCTACGAATGAGACTAGCTGGAAACTCACTTTTCAGGTGAAGCTGATGGCTAATATCACTTGCGTGTACTCTGAAAGAAAAAAGCCATCACTCCAAAGAAATGGGACTAATACCATGTTCCTCATAAATAGGAAGAAATGACATTTTCAGGTAAGAGCAAAGGGCTTGCCTTACTGAATTTGGCATATGGATTGCCTTACTCCATCGCATCCATTTTCTGCTCCCTGCTGGAGCCGCCCAAAAGGCCCACTGAAAAAAACCCTACTTCACATTTGGCTTAGTGCATTGAGGAGTAGGGGTGAGACAAGGCTGTGTGTTATGAAGAATTCCAACTTCGCCTTTGCAATAATCACTCTATATCCTGAAACATGCTATTTCACTATGCTTACCTTATAAAATAATATTTTGGAAATCTCTAGTGCAGTGCCTTTCAAACCTATTTCTCTCAGAATCCAGTTGGGAAAAAAAAATCAATTATGCCCATGGCCCTACATCTTTGAGTAATGCATTCCAGTATTTTAGTGGTGGCAGCAGAGGGCATTGTGACTCAGTACCTGAGGGTCTGTAACCCAGTACTGGGTCCCAACCTGTAGTTTGAAAACCACTGTTCTAGTGCAGTCCAGCTGAGAAGCACAAGATGTTTTATCAAGGTTACTAAATTCTCATGGCATGCTGCTGATATAGGTATTGTTCATAGGAAATCTAAGACCATAGCTTTTTATGATGGGGTAACAAGACTTCTGGATAGAGGCAAAGCAGTTTGAGTCTCGCATCATCTTCTTATTAACAAACTAGGGCAATACAACCTGGATGGAACTACTGTTAGATGGGTGCAAAACTGGTTGGCTAACCACTCCTAGAAAGTCAATATCAATGTGTCACGGTCATAATAAGCTGGGTACTGCAGGGATAGGTTCTAGGTCCCATTCTGTTCAATATTTTCATCAATGATTTAGATGATGGCATGAACAGTACACTTATAAAGTTTGCGGGTGGTACAAAGCTGGGAGGGGATGCAACTGATTTGGAGGATAGGATCACAATTCAAAATGGTTTGGGCAAACTGATGAAATGGTCTGAAGTAAACAGAATGAAATTCCATGAAGACAAGTGCAAAGTACTCCACCTAGAATCATAGAAACTAGAAGGAACCACGAAAGGTGATTGAGTCCAGTCCCTGTAAGAGCTCATTGGGTCCAGTCCCCTGCACTCACTTTAGTACCAAACTGCCTAGGACAGAATATTTTGGTCAGGGATCTGACTGCCATAGTGGCCCACAAGCTAAATATGAGTAAACAGTGTAACACTATTCCACCAAAAAAAAAGCAAATACCATTGTAATATATATTAACAGGAGTATTATAAAAAATGAGAAGCAATTCTTCCATGCTCCTCCACAATGATTAGGCATTAACTTGCGTGTTGTGTCCTGTTCTGGAGAAAGGCCAGAGAAGAGCAACAAGAATTATCAGAAAGCTGGAACACTTGATTTATGAGGGAAGATTGAGAGAGCTGGTTTTGTTAAGCTGGAAAAGGGACTGAGAGGGGAACATAACAGTTTTCAAGTACCTAAAAGGTTGTTACAAAAAGCAGGGAGAACAATTGTTCACCTTAACCACAGCTGGTAGGACAACAAGCAACGGGCTTCAGTTACAGCAAGGGTGGTTGGACATTAGGAAAAGAATTCATTAACTTGCAGAGTGATAAACCACTCCAGTAAGATGCCTAGACAGGTGGTGGAACCTCCATCACTGGAAGTTTTAAGAGCAGGATAGACAAACACCTGTCAGGGATGGTATAAGAGAATACTTGGTCCTGCTTTGAGTGCAGGGGACTGGACTCAATGACCTCTCATGGTCCCTTCCAATTTCTGTGAAAGAGAGGTGAAGGGACATATCCAGAGTTGCATGGTAATTCACTGAGACAGCTGTGACTCACATTCAGAACACTTAACTCCCTGCACTAACCACTAGACTACTGGACTGGATCAAGATGTCTAAACTCAGTAAGAATGTCTATCTGGCACCTATTAATTTGCTTTGTTCTTCTTCGAGTGATGTCCCGTGCTGGTCCAGTTAAGGTGCTGCAGCGTCCAGGCACCGGCTAACGGAAGTTTTCCAAGCAGATGTATAGCAGGCTGCGCTAGCGCAGAATGAGGATGCAACACCCTCCGAGCAGTTCAGCGCCAGCGCGCCCGCTGCCCCTCAGTTCTTTTTTTAACCTTCCGCACAGCTAATTGTCATCTCCGGTCTCCATTTTTTCACCTCTTCTGGACTCCTGTAGAGAAAAGAAGACATGTTTCTGTCACAATTTTGTTAGTTTTACCTAGCTATTACTAAACATTAAAAAAACTCACAAAGAAGAAGCGACGTGTGAGTTTAACCATGCTTCCCCTTTTCCTCAGACATGCCGGTATTGCCTGGTTTTAAAAAATGCTCGCAATGTCATCAAACCATACCGACGTCAGATGGCCATGTACTAGGTATTAGATGGATGGGGGCAGAACATGTCCCTCAGAAGTGTGAGCACTGCGCCCATCTCAGCTCCAGAGCGAAGAAACCTACAGAGCTTAGCCTTAAGATATTGACAATTTGGAAGCTGCTTTGCCCCCTGGCGCCAACCACCTGTGAACCAAAATCAGATTGCCAATTAATAGGTTCAGCTCAGAAGGATGTGAGTTCCATATTTAAGAAAGGGCGATCACCTAATAGTAAAGCTTCAAACCCGAACACCCCAGAGGCTACAGGATCCACGGGTGATTCAAGGTCTGTCTCTTCCCGCGTCTCCAAGTGGAGCTGGGACAATCTGCCACAAGCGAGGAAATACCGTGTGCTGGGTCGGAACTGAGGTCCTCTAAGAAACAGGGCTGGGTTCCGTGTGATAACCATAAAGAGCCGGTGTCGGCGAACGCCGCACCACAGCCAGACAATGACAGCACGTCCACACCATCAGCACCGCCAGTTCCGGTGCCTATGACACCCATGTCAAATTCAAAGGCAACTCTGTCGGCACAGCAGGCGAAGAAGCTGCCTCAGGAACAGAGTTCACCTTCCAGAAAACACTTACGTAAAGCACATTACGTCTCTCCCATCCTTTGCCATAGTTATCGGTCTTCCCTATCACCAAGCTTGACTTTATCATCAGGACGCTCCAGCCGCTGGCATAAATCCTGTGCGACATCGCACTATTCATGTACTTACTCTACCCCACATCATAGTTGCTGCTGTTCATTCACTACATCGCACGGCTATGCTTCTGACAGGCACAAGCACCATCAGAATGCAAAGTGCTCATCCAGATACCGTCATTCACACTTTCAAGGTCATTGTCGCCTTCAGCCTGATTGCCAAATAATGCCTCTCACAAGAGCAAACACACCTCTCCTGCTGGGTGTGTTAATAGTTAAATCACCTCGCCTCAGAGAGCTCACGCAATTGAAACAATCAAGTCTAATGACTCTATTCATCACTCCCCAGCAACTTCTCAATTGCAGGAGGAAATGTTTATTCCACGCCCAATTAATGCTCTGGACGATTTGAAACAATTTAATGATCTGTTTAAAAGACTGGCACAGGACCTTGATATCCCTCTGCAAGAGGTTGCTGAATTGCAACATAACTTACTTAAAATATTGCACTCAATGACTCCCACCAAGATCGGATCCCCATGAATGAGGCAATCATGGAGCCAGCCAATTTAATCTGGCAAACTCCGGCTACAATTTCTCCAACTAACAAACGATATGACAGGAAATATTGCATTCCTCCTAAGGACCTGGAGTTTCTTTTTTCTCACCTTAGTCCTAACTCATTGGTAATAGATGCTGCTAATCATCGAAGTAAACAGCCTGCGTTTAAAGCCACTTCCTCTGATAAAGGCTGGAAGCAGGTGGATACTTTACGGAAAAGAGTATACTCATCTTCCACATTGCTTATTAGACTAACATATTATGCAGCACTCTTGTCAAATTACAATTATAACATATTTGAAAAATTATCTAAACTTACCTTAGACATGCCGGATCCTAAAAAAGAGCACTTTAAGACGCTAATTGCGGAGGGCCACCTAACGGCACGTACCTTTCTCCCGATGTCACTGGACGCAGCTGATACAGCAGCACGTTTGACAGCGGCTGCAGTGGTCCCTTGCTGTGCTTCTTGGTTACACACAGCTTCTCTACCCAGGGAGCTGCAGAATAAAATCCAAGATTTACCATTTGAGAAACATCAATATAGTCGTCCAAAACGGATGAGGTCTGGGTTTTATTCATGCTATTTTGTTGTATGTAAAAAGTCAGGCAGGTGGAGACCACTACTCGACCTAAGACCTCTGAACAACCTTGTTAAACGTGACAAATTCAAACAAGTTACTCTTAATACTGTTATTCCCTTGCTACATGAAAGTGATTGGTTTTCAGCCCTCGACCTTAAAGATGCTTATTTTCATATAACGATCCATCCTTCCCACAGGCATTTCCTGAGCTTTATCCCCAGCGAAGATCGTTTGATTGTGGCCTCCTCATACGAACTCTGCCTTCAGGGCTTTATGTGTCACAACAACTCTTTTCATCAGCTCAGACAGCAAATAAATATAGAAAAGTCAGTCATGACTCCAACTCAATCCACAGAGTTCATAGGCACTGTGTTAGATTCAAAGACTTCGCGAGCATACTTAGCTCAGATGCGCCAAATAATAATCTGGGAGCTGATCGATCTTATTCTAACTGCTCCATTAGTCACCATGCGAGCGCTGTTAAAACTTCTAGTTGTTCTCAATGGACGATTACATATGCGCAACCTACACACTTGGCTAGCCACAGTCTACAGCCCACAGTTCCATCCGCTACAGAAGACTGTGATCGTTCCCAACACCATCAAGACATCGCCGCTATGGTGGAAGGATCTATGAAATCTTTCGATAGGTGTACCTTTTGTACAACCTCAACCAGAACATATAACAACAACAGATGCTTCCTTAACAGGCTGGGGAGCTCACATGGCTGACCTAGTGGCACAAGGCAGATGGTCCCGTGTAGTGACATCCTTCCACATAAATCTCTTAGAGCTCAGAGCCATCAGAAATGCCTGCAGTCAATTTCGCCATTCCATTTCCAGGAAAGCTGTTACCATCATCTCAGACAATATGGCATGTGTCTACTATGTAAATTGCCAAGGCGGGGTGACGTCCCCTTCCCTTTGTGCAGAAGGTCAAGCTCTGGATGAGGTGCATACAAAACCAGGTTCACATTTCTGCAGTATACCTACCAGGTGTGTGGAACATCACAGCAGACGCCCTCAGCAGATTGTTTCCTGTGACACAGGAATGGTAGCTCAACGACTCTGTCCTACATGCCATTTTTCACAGATGGGGACACACAGCGATAGATCTCTTCATGATGGCAGCAAATATGAAGTGTCCAAGATTTTGCTCCAGAACAAACCACGAACACTGAGGGATGCCTTTGGATCAGCTGGTCGAGGAATCTTCTTTATGCTTTTCCAATGATCCCTTTAATATCCAGGGTCATCCAGAAAAATCAAACACTACCGTGCGTCGGTGATATTAATTGCTCTGGCATGGCCACGCCAAATCTGGTTCCCACATCTACTCAATCTATCGGCACGCAGCCCGATATGCCTCCAACTAATAAAGGCTCTGTCATACCAATCGAATACTCTAGCACATCACCCCAACATCTCCAGGTTACACCTGACAGCATGGTATCTAATTGGTTCCGGGTAGGTGAGGAGTCCTACTCCCACCAGGTCAAGGACATTCTACTCAATAGCAGAAAAAAATCATCCACTAGAAGATCATACTGACACAAGTGGCGATGATTTTCCACGTGGTGTGTAGATAATGACCTCTGTCCTGACCAAACTACCATACCTCAGATATTGGATTATCTCCTCCACTTAAAACATCTGCCTCTTTCCAATAGTTCATTAAGGGTTCACCTATCTCCGATATCATCACTTTTTGCTCAACCTATAATTAAAAGGTACCTAACACGCCTGAAGAACCCATTTCCGCCTATTTGTCCTATAAGAACCCCATGGAACCTGAACCTTGTCCTTACAGCGCTCACGAAATCACCATTTGAGCTGCTTGCTACCTGTTCCCTATACTACCGCTCCATGAAGGTTTCCTTCTTAGTGGCCATAACATCGGCAAGGAAAGTGGGTGAATTGAACACTTTATGCTGCAATGCCCCTTATACGGTTTTTCATAAACACAAAGTATCACTCAACCTGGACCCTGGCTTCTTGCCTAAGATAGTCTCGCCTTTTCATGTTAATCAGGCCATTCACGTTCCAACCTTCTACCCAAAATCCCATACTTCATCCCTGCAAGCTTCATTACATACTCTTGATGTGAGGCGGGTGCTTGCTTTTTATATTGATCGAACAGCTCCTTTCAGGAAATCAAATAAACTCTTCATATCTTTCGCAGAACAACAAAAAAGGGGAACCCATTTCCAATCAGAAACTCTCAAAAAAATGGATAAAGGACTGTATTCATATATGCTACACTGTCACGAACAACCATCCGCCATCAGGAATTCATTCTCATTCCACTAGAGTCATGGCAGCAACCATTGCCTTCTTAAATAATGTTCACATTCGTAGAGCAGTGACGTGGTCTAATCCACATACAATCATATCTCATTATGCTTTGGATCTAGTGGCAGCAAGAGATACGACAATGGGTAGCGAAATCTTGTCTTCATGCAGGATATCCCACCACCTTCCTGCATAACTGCTACATGTTCACCTTAAGTGGAGCAGCACGGGATATCACTCGAAGAAGAAGAGTTGGTTGCTCACCTGTGTAAGTCTGTTCTTCGAGATGTGTGTCCCGTGAAGCTCCACCACCCTCCCTTCCTGTCCTTTCTCTTCACAGATTCTAACCTGCTGAAAAGGGAACTGAGGGGCAGCAGGCACCCTCTCGCTGAACCGCTCAGAGAGCACCGCGTGCTCATTCTGCGAAAGCACAGCCTGCTATACATCAGCTTGGAAAACTTCCATTAGCTGGTGCCTGGATGCTGCAGGACCTTAAGTGGAGCATCACAGGACACACATCTCAAAGAACAGAGTTACACAGGTGAGCAATCAACTCTTCCCATCACCTCTCAGCTTTTGCCCCACAGATATCATTAGGAGTTATACTTGAATGAGACTTGAGAAGTTGTTACAGATCCTGAAAGTTGCCAGTCTTGTAACCCAGAAATAATAAACAGCATAGAAATCAAAGATCCCAAAGCATTTTGCAGTCACTAATGAATTACAGCTAGTCTTCACTTAGTGACCTACTCGTTTAGTGACCCCTCGGAGTTATGACCAGCTCTCTGACGAGTTGGTATTATGGCGATGTATGAGAACTCGCATCAACTCTCTCAGATTCATCTCGTTCCCACAGTCAGAACTAGCGTTTTTCGTCTATGTATTTTTACTTTATTGTGCACCCCAAAGTACAAGATGTCAGCGAAAAGGAAGAGCATGACTTCACCCAGAGAAAGCGCCAAGAAACAAAGGAAGGCTATCGATCTTGAGACAAAAATGAAGATAATAAACGAATATGAAGCTGGTAAGAAAGCTAAAGCGATAGCACGTGACTCAGAGCTGGCGCATTCAACTGTATCAACGATCTTGAAGGATAAAGAGCGAGTGAAAGAAGAAGTGAAATCATCAAAAGGATATAAAGCCATAATAACTAGGCAGCAGAAAGGCCTCATTCACGAAATGGAAAAATTACTGGTGATATGGTTTGACGACCAGATACAAAAAAGAATGCCAATGAGCCTTTTAATAATTCAAGCAAAGGCACGCAGTATCTTTGAAACGTTGAAAGCGCGCGAAAATGAAGAGTCAACGGAAACATTTACGGCAAGTCATGGATGGTTTCAACGTCTTAGTCGGAGATTCAGCCTTCATAATTGAAGTATCAGTGGTGAGGCGGCAAGCGTGGACATAGAAGCATCAGAAAGATTTGTGGATGAATTTGACGAAGTGATCGAGAAAGGCGGGTATCGTCCGGAACAGATCTTTAATGCAGACGAAACCAGACTATTTTGGAAAAAATACCCGAAAGATCCTACATACACAAAGAGGCTAAAGCAATGCCTGGTTTCAAGGCTTTTAAGGACAGGGTCATGTTGTTGTTGGGAGGAAATGTCGCTGGATTTCAGTTAAAGCCTTTTCTCATCTATCGTTCTGCAAACCCACGTGCACTGAAGCAGGTTAGTAAGCACACGCTGCCCGTTTACTATCGTTCAAATAACAAAGCATGGATGACACAATCTTTATTTGAGGACTGGTTCATGAACTGCTTCATACCCTCGGTCAAGCATTACTGTCTGGAAAACGGTGTTCCCTTTAAAATTATCCTCCTACTTGATAACGCCCCAGGCCACCCCCAGCATCTTGATGATCTACACCCTGATGTAAAGGTCGTGTATCTGCCTAAAAACACAACTGCTGTCTTACAACCAATGGACCAGGGGGCTATCTCTACGTTTAAAGTGCTATATTTGCACGCAATGTTTTCCAAAGCGGTAGCAGCAACAGAAAATGGTGAAGTAACCCTGCATGATTTTTGGAAATCATATAATATTTTACACTGCATAAAGAACATTGAATCAGCTTGGGCGGGAGTGACAGAAAAGTGCATGCAAGGCATATGGAAAAAATGCCTGAAACGTTTTGTAAATAATTTCGAAGGGTTTGAGAAAGACGAACATATTGATGTCATAAATAAAAAAATAGTGGAACTTGCTAATGTGCTTAATTTAGATGTTGAAGTGGAAGATATTGAAGAATTAGTGGAATACATCAAGGGAGAGCTAACTAACGAAGATTTAATAGAGTTGGAAGCGCAGCAGCACTTGAAAGAGGAGGAAGAAGAAGAAGAGGAAAGAGTGGAAGAAGTACAAAAGAAGTTCACTGTAAAGGGGTTAGCTGATGTCTTCTCCAAAGTGAATGCAGCAATGTTAGAACTAGAGAGTATGGACCTGAATGTTGAATGGTTCACGAAAGTGGAACGACAAATGAATGAAATTTTACGATGCTATCGTGAAATTTATGAAGAAAAAAAGAAAATTACAACGCAAACCACACTACTGAGATGCTTCTCTAAAGTTCCACCCAGGACCCCTACCCCTACCCTTACAAGTCCTTCCATTTCCTTGCCATCATCTCCCTTACCAGGGCCTTCTACAGCTCCTGATAACCCTGCTGATCTCTCCGACGATGACATTGGTGACCCCCCTGCTGCTGAACCACACTTTGAAGGATTTGATGAGTAAAAATGTCAATGTAATCTGAATGTTTATTTTCATATTTCTTTGGTACATCATTTTTATAATTTTTGCTGATTGCATTTTTGTTCTGTAATACAGTATGTAAGGAGTTATGCCAATAAAACAAAGTTATCACGATGGAGTTTATTTTAGGCCTTTTCTTTACAGTACTATTCAGAATATTAAAAACAATTACCTGTATTTACAGTACACTATGCAAACTAAGTTCAGTACATTAGAGCTTAAAACATTTAAAATATATATTAAAAATGTTATAAATGATGCAAAGGTGACATTAAAACTATCTACAGACAGTTGAAAAACCCACTACCAGTAAAGTACATTATGCCTGAAATACCGGTAAGGGCTGCTCCTCGTTTAGCGACCAATTCGTTTACCAACCGGGTTTCAGGAACAGAACCCGGTCACTAAGTGAGGACTACCTGTAATTCAAACAACAGCCTTCTGATGTATGTAACTAATAGTAATCCCATGTTGCAAAAGGAGAAACTGAGGAACAGAAAGGCTAAGTGACTTTACCAAGCTCACACAAAAAGTCAGTGGCAGACCACAACACAGCTATCATGATTTCTGGTCCTGTTTGTTTCAGTCATTATCCTAGCCTTCTCTCTTGTAACAAACTTAACAGACTGACTAATCCACCCATTAACACAAAGAAATCTTTCTGCTTGCTGGGATTGCATACTTTTAAGGCACCTGGGAGAATGGCCATATCAATACAGCCCTCCATAGAAAAGCTGACAGTCACAAAATGGTGTCATGCTGCAAGAACTGAAATCCCTGCCAGACTGCTGATGGTGCTTTCTAATCAACTTTGCAATGAATAGTTCTTAAATTGTTGATAATCCACCATTTAAACTGAGATATTAGTTCCAGACAATGAATCACAATACCTGAAGGGGAATATACCTGCTGCTTCCTCATAAAACAGATGAGTAACAGAGTAAGCATGCTGTCATATGAGTTGCTTGCAGTGGTGTTTATCACCTCACATCTCCTGGCCTGAACGAAGGAAACTTTCCTTCCTGGTTTTGGTGTAATCAGCTTTTATTAATGTGGGATAAGTAGGATAACTGCGCACAAACAAAAACTGCACCTGTTTTGCTCTTTGGGATAAATTTTGCTCTCCATTAAACACTTGTCACTGAAATCAATTATCACAGGACTGAAAGAAGGATTCCAGTGTGGACATGGCCCCACGTCCCCTGTACTTACAAGATAGAGGACGAATGAGAAGAGTAAACCACATTTTTAAAGGAACAAGTTCTAAAAGGGTGTCCAAGTTAGTCTAGTCCAGCATAACAAATAAGGCAGCCGGTGGCCCTTTTAGCAATGTCTACACTAGCCTTTGCCAAAGCTTAGTTTGAATGACTTAGTTTGGCTGGCTAGTATAAACTAACTGCTTAGCTCAAAATAGTCACTTTGGCTAGTTCGAACTAGCATGATGTAGACATACTAGCTTGAACTAAACTGGTTTTTTTCAAAAGAATTTTTAGTTCAAGCTAGAGGAGCTTTTTTTTTGTTTGAGCTAAAAATTTAGTTCAAACTAAATCAAAGGCAGCAGTTTGAACTAAAAAAGCAGTTTAGTTCAAACTATCTTTGAACTACTTTGGATTTTTTTCCCCAGCAATCCTACCAGGAGCTGTATATTCTAAGGCAGGATGCTGCCATTTTCTTCTTTAAACCCTCTTTGTTGATGAAGGTGAAGCCACTGCTATGGTGCTAGTTCCGGCTTCAGCCACTTCGAGCATCATGGCTGTGCTACTGCAAATTACATTATTATTTTGCCATATATTGTATAGTACATAAATGATTATGGCAAACTGGACAGCACCTCTGGGCTTCCTCACACTTCGTTCATTTCACCAATGTTAACAATGGGTAGCAACACAGCAAGAAAAGGATTAAGGAAAGATTTTTGTGATGAGTTCATTTTTGGGAGTTGAACCAACCAGAGAAAACAAGCTCTTTTTTAAGCAGTAAACAAGTTTCCCATGGAGGAGGAAAAAATGAGAGATTTAGGTTGTCTTTAAAAGAACCTTGACACAATGGAGACGAATTTCTGCTAGGGTGAAAAGCCATGTTTAAAACTATAGGGTATGTTTACACACACTTCTTAGTTCAAAACAACAGAGGTTGTTTCGAAATAAGAACTGCCATGGTCACATGACACACGGCCATCTTGAAACAAACAAACTGCTTGTTTCGAAATGGCCACTATTCTTTCAGACCGGCTTAAACCACTTTTTTTTTTTTTCAAAACAGGGTTGTTTTGAAACCAGTGGTCCTTAAACATTTGACCTTCCTCCCTGAGGACACACGCGTGGTGAGTCGCAGCCCTGCGCCTCACCCCACGGGTGGCTGCAGCCCTCTGCAGGCACCCGTGGGGTGCAACGTCCTTCTGCGCTGCACCCTGCTGTTGCCTGCAGTCCCCCTCCCCAAGCGAAATAGCAAGTTCACACTGTGGACACTGTTTTTGTCCTTCGAAATAAGGTGTTTCGAAATAAAGAGTTATTTCAAAACAGCTTGTTTCGAAACATCTTGTTTCAAAACACACCCTCCCTGTGTGAACATAGCCATAGGGGTTTCTTCTGTGTGAGATACATGACGTAAAGAGAAGTCATGGTATGAAGACATTTTTCTTCTGGCAATGTAATTTTTCTTTTAAAGGAAATTGAGTGTGCTAATGCCTGTGTCCTGGGTCAGTACTTTCATGTGGAGTTCAAATGAAAAGTATACCACAGCATATTTTGATAGCAGACATTCCTTATGGGAGTGCTGCATTCATTTTATGGAATCACTGACTGTCTTACTGTTTCTTACTCAGTGGCTTTAGACTTTCAAAGCCAATTTTCCATAAACATTCCTTAAAAATTCAATCCCCCTAATTCCCATAGACTCACACTAGTAGTTTTAAAATATATTTATACGTCTTGTATATATTTATATTTACAGAAAACAGGAGTTTGAGCGGGAAGGAGTTGGTGACGCCCTGAGAAGGAGGTGAAGATGATCCCCTAGCTGAAGATGCAAGGCAGAGAGAGCAAAGCTTGGGTGAGTAAATTGCTAACTGTGTTTGTGTCTTTCCCTACAGGTGATTTCTGTTAGTTGTCGAGGTTGGGGCTCTATGGCATGCATGAAAGAGGGAATCATCTTCCACTTGGATCACCCACCCCCCCAGGTTTAGCTTCAGATTTGCTGCCATGCAGCGGAGGAGGTCCTGCTGGACATGGGGAGCTCCTTTACACTTGTCAGGTGATGAGACTGATTGAGCCCTTGATCTGCTACGTTGAGTAGAATCAGGGTCTGGCTAGTCATTGGAGAAATCTGAGGACTCCGGCACCAGTGATCAAGCATAACGGAGGGAGGCATCGTCTGCCATCATGTTCAGCTGGTCAAGGGTCCATAGACGCCCGGGGGAGGGGGGGGAGGAGCAGAGACGTCTCCCAATAGGCGTATTCCCCTTGAGCTCAGTGATACAGATCTCTTTCGAAGCCGCTTTCTCGGACACTCCTCCTGGGGGAAAGGGGCCTTTGGGGGATGATCTGGATGACGTCCCCCTCGACATCTGGTAGTCTGGTACTGAGACTTCTTTGGCGCAGCAATGAGGTGGCACTGCAGTACTTCGGCCTGGTGCTGGGCTTCACGGTACCAGGTTGGCGAAGGGTGAAGAGGCCCGTGACAGTACCTGTATCAGCACAGGTATTGTCAGTGCCGGGGCCGATGGTACTGGGCTTGATGGATGTACCACAAAGGGGCAGTAATGTATCCAGAGCTGCCGAGGGGGGCAGTGGTGCTACGGTCTGCTTCTTCCTCTTCTGCACCGGGACCGGGTTTGAATGCCCACCAAGGGTCAGTGCCTGAACCGGTGCCCTACTCAGGGCAGCTGAGAGGCTACTGCAGGACAAGTGATGTCAGTGCTGAGGTGGCACTGTAGTGGGCCGAGATTTCAAGACCGGTACTGGTGATCAGTGGGGATCCTGAGGCCGGGCCAATCAAGACTCTGGTGGAGCACTGGTGGCTCGGCCACCTTCGGGTGGAGCAGCTCTGTTCCCCAAAATTGAGAGGAGATGGCGCTCTCTTTCCAGCTAAGTCCTCCGGTTGAAGGATCGGCAAATGGAGCACTCCGCCGCGAGGTGGGGCTCACCCACCCAGGGGAGGCATTTCTCATGCAGGTCATCCATCGGAAAAGCTTTGCAGCATCCTAAGCATGGCTTGAAACCTGGCATTTCAAGTTTTGTGCCAAAGTGCTTGTGGTTTGCAAGATAAAGCTGATCTGAACCAACTCTGATGGCGGAAAAAGGAACTGGGAGGGTCAGGGTCATGGTCACCTATATAGCCGCGGTCTTGGCGTAGAGGGTGCGTTGGCCATGTGCCCTGACCTGACAGGCTAATGCTAAAGACTTTCCAAGCTTCGATGCACTGCAGCACATTGAGACTTCTAACTGAATGATGTGAGCAGCGCTTGAGGGAGAAGTAATGCTTTCCTACTTTAAAGGAGCATTGTGAACCTAATTCATTGATGTTTAAATCTGGGTTTGAGGCTCAGGGTACATAAAGAAAAAAGGACTTTTCCTGAAGCATGCTGTTGTTAAGGTTAAATATGCAGTTAAGGTTAAATATGCAGGGGAGAGGATGGAGATTTGTTCATTTTTTTCCCCTGAATGCTAACAGCACAAAAGGGTCTATTCAGTTGTGCTTCCCTAAGCTTCAGAAAGCCAGTTGGGCTGAACTTTAGTAGAAATATTTATAAAAGATGGATGGAAAAGTTTCTGAAGTATAATAACAGAGGTTGAATAGTTCAAATATGGAGTAGGAACAAAATACTCCTTTTTGTATTCTTGCTCATTTCTACTTCAGATTCCAAGAAAGACTTCAGAAAGAGCCATTGAGTACTGATATATACAATATCTCACCAAAAAAATATTAGAAGAATAATTTAGGTTGCAACGTCAAGAGTGCCTGTGCAATTTTAATTCCGCACACTTATGCATGGGTAATCTTTCTGAGTGCTACCATTTATTTAACTGCTCTTCTGCAGTGCCTTAAAAGAAATAAACTCCAACTCCTATGAAGA
Organism: Podocnemis expansa; assembly: GCA_007922195.1. Taxonomy (NCBI): domain Eukaryota; kingdom Metazoa; phylum Chordata; order Testudines; family Podocnemididae; genus Podocnemis; species Podocnemis expansa. Next base: position 46,707,393 of record ML682004.1, read on the forward strand.
ACCTGCTGGAGACCCAAGATTCAGTCTTTAAAGGACTCAGAGAAAAGTTAGCCTCCTCATATTCAAGTGCTTCTAAGAACAAAGGTAATGAACTTTATTAACTATGAATTTGATTAATCTTATAAGAAGAAAACATAACTATTATAAATTGATGTGGCTATTTCATAAATCTGCATTCACAGCTTTCTCCTTCAGAACACACAGACAAGAAAAATAAAATCTATTTGAACAGAACAGCCCCTACATAAAACACCGAGTGCATCTACACACAATAGTTATTTCATATTAAGGAGCCGTAATTTGAAATAATCTACTCCCCAGCCATGGAGACATTTCCTTAAATCGAATTAAGTAGTTCCTCAATTCAAAATAAGGAACTGCTAATTCAATTTCATAAAGCTTCCTTTTACTTTAAATTAGTTCAATGTTATTAATTTTATGTAACTTGTTTTAGCTGGGGAGCAGGGTTACTTTGAATTAAATGGGCTTCCTGGCTGGGGACAAGGGACCCCTACCTGACTCCCTGGAAGAAGGGAGCCATGCATAGCTCCTGCAGCTCCCCTCTCCGCAGACTTATGGCTCTAGGAAGCAGGGAGCCACAGCTCCCTTCTCCCTGGGACCCATGGCTCCATAGCAAGAATACAGCCTGGGTTACGTGGAAGAAAGGAGCCTGTAAGACACCTGGGACAAGTGTGCGCTGGAGAAGTGACTGCTGGATCTTCCCCAGACAGGGGAGCCTCCAGGGCTGCAGGGAGGAGAGCAACCAGTGCTCTCTTACCTGGAACTCCCCTGTCCTGGGGGAGACTGGCAGCTGTCTTCCCCAGCACTCCCTGGAGAGAGGCGTCCAAGAATCTCCCCTGTCCTGGGAGCGCCAGAGAAGATAGACCCAAGCACTCCTCAGATAGGGGTGTCGCGAGCTGGCAGGTCACCTTCCCTCTGCTGGCAGGGCTCTCCTGCTGGGTAACTTTCCTCGCCACTGGCAGGGGTCCCGCAGTGAGGAGCTTTCCTCACTGAGGCAGGGATCCTCCAGTGTAGCATTTATCTGGCCGCTGGCAAGGATCCCCCAGCAGGTTGCCTTCCACACCTGCTGGGAGCCCAGTCTGGCTCCGACCTGCTTGTGTAAGAGGAAGGATAGTCCCTTAGTGAAACTAAATAGGCCTTTTTGATTGGCCGCTTCAGCCTGGAAGCAGGACCCTGAAACAGAGAGCCCCAGGGCCAGTGGGACAGGTCAGTGTTCCAGGATGGTCTGATTGACTGGCTGGACAGGAGAATGAGGGAGTAAGGAGAGTGTTCCACTGTCCCTGAGCTGACCGTGCAGGCTGGCTATGCCTGGGCAAGCTAGAGAGTCCACATACTGAGCTAAGGAGGAAATACTAAGCAGCCAGCAGCTAGGAACCAGAGAACCCAGGCAAGGGAGCAGGCCTGAGCTGATTTGTGCAGAGCAGACACACAGCAGCTTGCCCAACTGAGAGTCAAGCCAAGCTGAACAGAACAGAGCTGGAGCTGGAGCTGGAGTTGTCTGCAGCTGGGTGCAGAAGCTCAGAGAAGGTGCCCAAGAAGCTGATCTGGTCTGCACAGATGCACAGCAACAGAACCAGAGGAGCCCAAAGAGTGTCCCAGACAGCCACACTACAGCAGAGAGGGGCTGGAACCATCAGGAGCTGGGTGTGGTGAGCAACTGAGGAACTGTGAATGGGCATCTGATGCTGGGATCCTAGAGTCTGGGGATATGTGGACACTGCCAGAGCTTGTGTCTCTGACTTCCTAGACTACAGCAGTGCTGCCAGGCCTGGACAGAGGGTCTGTGATGTGTAAAACAGACTGAGAACGACCTCCACACCCCCGAGACACTGTGTGATACCCCCTGTACCAGTGGTCATGTTGTGTGTTTTATCTTTAACCTTTCTCCTCTTTTGATTGATTCTTGATTGCTATTTGTTTAATAAATTGTATTACTTTGAATTGCATAGAGTGATCGGTGGGCCAGGGATGTGCCCAGTGCACTCAGCATTCCAGAGTGGTGGCATCCTGCCCCGTGTCCTGAATGACTGCAACAAGATTGGAAAATGCAACAAGATTGTCTGTGAAATTGACAAGGCTCTGATCTGCTTGCCCCAGAGACTCTCTTCTGCCAGGGAACTACGGCTCCCTTCGTGCTGTGGAGCTGCAGGTCCTGGGCAGATCGGAGCAGTGGTTCCCTGATTGCTGGGGCGCCAGGTCAATCTTTGTCTCCCACAGCTGGGGCTCCCCTAACCTGGGAGACTCGAATGCAAACTCTCTAACTTGAATTAATTAATTCTAATTTAATTCAAACTAAGGATCTAATGAAAACTCTGTAATTCAAATTAAAACTTAGATTTAAAATTGAAGTGGTTATTTCGAATTAATTTGAAATAACTCTCTAAGTGTAGACCAAGCCACTGTGAGAAAGAACCCAAGAGTTGCCAAACTTTAGGTGGAGTTCATCTAAAACTCAGCTCTAGTTCACTGGGTCCAAAAGTTTAAGTTAAAAGAAGCAGCTCCTTCTCTGGCTGTAGGAATCTTCAGTGGAAATGCATGTTTCAGTGGTTAAAGTATAATTTGACCGGCCCCAGAACCCTCCCGATCTCAGGGCCTCCTTCTGGTACTATCCAGACCCCCTTCATGTATGTGAGGCCAGATAGGTGGTTATCAACTCATAAAACTATTTACAATTTTATATGGTGTTTATGTCTATAACAATTAATGTCAGACATTAACGAACAGTGAATAACAAGTATTGTGATTAACAATGTGATAATTAAATAAAGTGTGATATGTAATTGATTGAACACAAGGCAAGGCATAAGCAGAAACAATTGAGGCAAACAAAACCACAAAACTGCATTTATTGTATGCAGTAAAAACAGATGCCCAAATGCCCATATCAACATCCATACATTTTTGGATGAAGCTAACTTCAACCCAAACAGTTTATTAAAAAAAAATCAATTAATATTTTTCCATTGTCTGCCACATTGATTTTAGTGCTTACGTCTTTACCTTGAAGGCCAGTCTTTCTTGAGTGACCCTGAGTGCTAGTTGCTGGTCTCTGGTTTAAAAGTAACCATGATTTGACATACTTTAAAGGTTACAACAATGTAAATGGAGGCCTGTCACATTTGTGGGGCCCAAGAATGGTGTTCCTAGGCATTCTCACATACTGTAACCCCTTGAATCATGGGCTATGCACGGCCAATACACTCAGACTCTTTCAAACTATGAGGGCAGAGGTGGCCTTACTCATAAAAAAGTCATAGAATATTTATTTTTTAAAAAAGAAGTCTAAATGCATTTATTTTTAAAGAATTTTAATAATCTAAAAGCATTTATTTATTTTTTAAATAATGTTTTAAAAAAAAATCTAAATATTCACCTTCCTACTCTTTCTGTTGCTAAAACCATAAATAAGGTCTTCAAAGTCAACAGACAGCAGGACAGATCACTCCATTTCTCCTGCTAGCATGCAGTCCAGACTCTTGGACTTTCTTTTCTGGATGAAATATCACCTGTTTGCTTTAAGAAGTTAAAGAGTGAACTGGACTGCTTTTGTACTATCTACTCAGCGGCCACTTTACTCCCCCTCCCCCATTTTTCAGTACCTGACATATATGTCCTTTTACTATCTGAGTCATCGCTCCTTGAAGCTACTATCCACTCATCTTTACTCTTTATTATTAATAATCCCTTTTCTGACACCTCACAATACAAGCCTTCAAATGAAATAATGAGTGCCATGACGGATCACAATGCCACATCATCACGGTGACATGTCCAACTTATAAAATTTCAAGGAACAGACAAAAATAAATCAAATTTCATAAAATGTCAACCCATTTTAGTTAAAAAAAAAAACAAAAAAAACCCCAAACCCTTCCGAGTTAGCAGAAAGCATCCCAGAATTCAATAGTCTTTGAGCGCTGTTCAGCTACATTCAGAAATAGCTGTCTCCATGCCAGAGTGCTGGATCACTCAGAAACTTTTGCCCTAGCCTGTCAGAAGAGGGCTGGTGGCCGCCACCCCCTGCGCCACTCCGTGGCTACATATTTGGCCACTGCCCAGCCCCTCTCCAGTTACATTTCTTCTGGCTTCACATCGGATCTGGAACTGCCTGCTCCTTGCTTTGCAAGCAGCCTGTCTTGTGAGCTTCCTGCTTGAGCCTTTCCCCCAACTGGGACAGCCTATTTCCTGACATAGTCCTTGCAAAGAAGGTCTCCCTTTCCAGACTGGAACATTGGGCTCCAACCTTTTCCTCCATGTCGGGGTTTAAATCCTGCGCGGAGTGCCGGAAGGCTTTCCTGAAGGACAATCCCCACGAGAAGTGACTCTAGCGTGTGGGTGAAAGCCACAAGGTCACTGAGTGCTCCATATGTATGTCCTTCTACACGCAAACCAGGCTCCAAGAGGCCTCGGTGCCAGCACGTGCCACCGTCTCCCTTCCAATTCTACCCTCATGAGTGGTCACCCCGGGAGGCCTCTCTCCCGTCACTAGTAACAGCCCATTCAACACCCATGCAGAACCTAATCCCAGTGCCACACTTGTATACAGGTGCTTTATCAGCGCCTTTTGATCTGCTGTACTGTATCTTGGCCCAAATCGGCATAGAGGTTCACACCTCGGAGGCAGTTTCTGACTCCGTTTGGGCTGCTGTTTTCATAGGTGGAACTGGTTACAGTTCCCCTCCATCCAAGTGTTTGAGACCTGGCCTCCTCCCATTGGCAAAATCCAGGTTCAATCCCCCCCGGTTTCTGACACGGTGGCTCTCAAATACAGGGTCCTTGCACCTAGATTTCCCCACCACCTAGCACCACCCTGAGCAGTGGTGGAGGCGGCTTTAGGCCCAGGGCAGACCCCAGAAGACTCCTGATAGCGAGGGATGCCACGGAGCTTGAGCTTCTAAGCCGCAATGTCTACTCCTCCTTAGCCTTCGAGCTTTGGGTCACAAATAATGAAGCCCTCACTAGCAGGTATGCCTTAGATGTGTCGGAGTCAATGAAAACTTCAGACATTTGCTTCCACCAGAGGCGAGGGAAGAGTACAATCCCTTCCTGGAAGAACCAAGATAGCCGCCCAGGATCTACTCCTTGTCGCCTGGAAAGCAGTGGACATGGCTGCCTGGACAATGGCTTCTGCCATTACACGTCGCCGTGCAGCCTGGCTACAAGAGGCCAGGGTGCCTCCAGCCTCACAGCAGGTGGCCCTCGACTTGCCCTTTGGGGAGAACATCCTTTTCCCAGAGGAAACCCCCGCCGTCCTGGGTGCCGACTGTGACCCTAGGGAAGATTTGAAGTATCTTGGCCTCCTTCAGTCGGGCCCTCTCCCTTACCCACCAGCTCCATAGACCTGTCTGTAAGTCAGCATTTCCCCTCCTCCGTACCAGACATTTATCCGTGAGCACTTGGTCCTCACCACCACCACCACCACTTCAGTTCAAACCTGCTCGGGGCCATCTCCACTAGCACTCAAATGGGAACCGCTTCCTTTTAGCTATGCCAGGTACAGCCATTGCAATCGTAGTCAGGTAGTCCTGAATTTTATCGGTTAGCCAAGCCTTGGGTCAGGAAGTAATCAATAGCCCTCCCCGCCACAGCACTACTGAGCGGTCCTCAGATGACGCATATCTTTCCTCCGAGCAGACCTAGAGTGGCAGCCGCACCACACTTCCTTTGCTAAACCTAATAGTCTACCCCGCTAGCTAACCCAGCAGTGCTGCAGGCCTCTGCCCTGTGAGCTGCAGACGGGCCCCCTGCCCAGGTGCCTATTCTCTGCAGTCACGGGGATGTCAGCCTCCCCCCCACACACACACACCCCCAAGCCCCTTGGGGCAACACGTAGTCAGTGGTCTCTACAAATGAAGGGGCACAGACACAGTGGGACACCAAATAGAAACTTTATCTGCCCATGGCCTGGCCCCCACCTCCCCAGAGACCCCAATCCCTTCCTAAGCTAACAAACCCACTGGCTCCCATACAAGTCACTGAGCCTCCCCTAAACCTGCCCATTGGTCAGGCACCATCTTCTCCCAACCAGAGATTTCGCTGAACTTACCTCCTTATACCCTTCCAAACTTCCTAACCCCCCCAGTTGTCAGCTAGAAACAATGTTACACCAGTTTAGTGAGCACACCAACACCCCGCCATACCTCCCCTGAATTTCCAAACACCCCGAGTTGTCAGCCAAGTAACAATGCTAAATCAATTTGGTGAGTGAGTACCACAACACCATGCAGACAGCCATGAATTTCCCAACCCTTCCCAGTTGTCCGCTAGGAACAATGTTATATCAATTTGGTAAGCACCCCCCACACACTTCCCTTGAATTTCCCAACACCCCTTTCCCTGAGTTGTCAGCAAGTAATGTTGCTATATCAATTTGGAAAACACCCCAACACCTCCCCTAATTTCATGTCCTAGAGAAGTTGCTGCCCCCCCCCCAACTGCTCCCTTCACTAGCCCAGCAGGCACCATTTCCCCTGGGTGCTTGGCCCCAAACTGAGTTCTTCCCTACCTGCTGGCTCCTCCCAACTCCCCACTGGGCCTTCCCCTTGACCTACCCACTGCACCGTTTTTGCCTGACACGTGCTGACCCCCACCATCCTCAATCCTCTCCACCACCACAGGTCAGTTCCCCCGCTTACTTGATGGATGGCTGCTAGTCCTTGGAGCTGCCAAGTTGCTTCCTGTGTGTTTGTGTGGCCACATGGCAACTGCCCTGAGCATGCACCTGAGCTGCATGGTTAAGAGGACTGGAGATCTAAAAATTGCTCCAGCCTCAGCATAGTACCCTGCCATAGCATACGGCTTCACTGGCACTGCTAAGCGTAACACACACACACACACACACACACACACGGTGGACCAGCAGGCTGAGAGCAGGGGAGGGCCAGCCCGGGGGGGGGGGGGGAGGGCTCCCCTCCCGTGGGCTAGCTCTTCCTCTCTAGGGGTGGAGAAGGCCAGCCCAGAGGCAGCGCAAGAGAGTGGCACCCAGCCCCCATACCAGTCTGCAGTTCTTGGCTCAGGGGAGGGACAGTGCAGGTGTTCAGCCTCTGCTTCTCAGAGCCGCCCCAGGAACTGTTGCCTGGAGCCAGTGCTGTCGCGTGCCTCATAGATGGGTCAGCTGTGGTCTACACTTAGACTTGAATTCAAATTGATGACAATCACTGTAACTTCAAATCAGTGCATGGCCACACTTGCATTCCTCAATTTGAACTGAGAAACTCCTCAGTTCAATTGACGAAAGCTGACTTCAAACTGGTCAAACCTTATTTAACTTTGAAATCCGGATCGATTCAAACCCAGTAGTTCAAATTCACCCAGTGTAGCCATGTCATTTCAAACTCACTCAGTTTGAACTGACAAGGGTTGAGATCCTCAGCAGGACTGCAAACAGGAGGCAAGCTGCTTGCTCTTAACTTTAAAAACATATATTTTATAATGTTACTTTTTTTGGCTAAGTGGTCCTTATTAATGAGGATACACTTTTTTATTGCAGGCTGACGCTGCTTAGTATGGCAAATCACCTTCAAGCTATGTTTCAGCAGGGCAAGGTAAAGTTCTGTGTAAACTATAGCTTGGCTTATTGCTGTTTAAGAGGGATGGGGGGGGGGTTAGGTATTAAACAGGTTTTGAGGCATTTGGAGAATCCTACTAACTAAATTATGCTTGTTCTTTAAATCAAAGGTACATCTACACATGACAAAAATCATGTCCTAGCTTGTTTTTACCCTGAGTTTGGAAGGTAAGTAGATGCAATTGGTTTTTAAGTGATGGATTTTCTTGGAAAGTACGAAACAAAAAAACCCCCTTCTTTTTAATGCTGAATGGTTCTGTTGAGCTTAGGGAATGTTCTGATTATTTAAACTGCCTAAGTATACGGTTTTGAAAGCAGCAGGCTTTAAAACTGCTCCCCCCTTTTTCCTTTTGTCAAGCACATGGTTATCTCTGATTGCTTTGGGTTAGGTTAGTGTGGTTGTTGTGATCTGGTTTTTGCTGAATTTAAATCTATCCTGCTTTATAGTGTGAGAGCATGGTGTGGAGAAGTGGGAACCCTCTGCTGGGTTAATAAGGGAAGACACGGGTGTTGACCCTCTTTCTTTTCTATTCCGGTGATGGAACACAGGTGGGTGATACAAGATAGAGCCACTAAGGAGCCTGTACCTGGGACCCCCCGCTGGTCACACTGGATTCAGCTGGTTGGGCCAGGGGGTGGAGAGGGGGGCAGAGCAAGGAGGGGAACAAAGGACCGGGGAAGTAGCGGCTAGGAGGGAAATGGGGGTCCAAGAGACAGTACCCTGCCCTGGGGTGTCCTAATCCCCTGGGGGTTTCACTTCTGGTTGTTATGATGATGCTGATATCAACTGTCCTTGCTGCTGTATGAACTGGTTTGCTAATAAACCCTCTGATTGCCACACTGGCTGAGAGTCGCTGCTGATTGGAATGGCTGGGACCCTCCTGGAGGGAAACCCCTCCAAGGGAGACCGGACAGAGCAAGGATCAGACCCTCTCAGCCCGGAGTTGGGGGCTGGCTGCACGGACCGGGGAGACCCGAGGTGCTGGACAGGAGGAGACTCCACCGTAGCAGAGTCCTGACTGGCTGTGGACAGAGGGGATCCAAGAGGCTTGTCCGGGGTCTCCATCACACCTGGCAAGACTGACTTTTAAGTTAAAGTATTTTGTTATAAACTGATTTTTAAAACTGCTTTATAAAATTGTTGCGGGTCTGTTTTTTGCTTTTCTGCCCTTCTTGTTAGTGTGAGCACATGATGGGCTTTTAAAAATTGTTTTGCTTATTTAAAACTGCAATTTTATTTTTAGGTTTCCATTAATTTAACGAGGGCCTTTTTTTTGTGGGTTTTTTTTTTTTTAGTCTGATCATGTGTTTTTAAAGCTTGACTTGTTGGTGGGGCCTAAACTAAGCTCTTTCCACAAAGGGCATGCCTAGGCTTCAAATCGCAAGATCTGAATCAGGGGTAATCCTAAGGGGGCACTCACTGCCCCTGAAATAGAGGATTTTTAAATAGGATAGAAAAGTCAACCCTTTTGAAAGTTGGTAAGGACCTTTTTATGTTGTCTGCTTTACACACCTATCGAAAAATGAAAAAACTTTGAGTTTATCTATTACCAAGCTCAAAACAAAAAATAAAGAGGAAAATCCACCACCACCAATGACTGACAAAGAAATGGAGTGCTGTAAATATAATTTGTTTCTATGTTTTTAATTAGATGTTCTGGTAAAATTAAGGGGATTTTATTTGCTACTGAATTTGAACATCTGATTTCCTTCTTAGGCATGAACAGTCCTCCTGATGCCCAACTTAAAAGAAAAAGGGAAGAGCCAGCTGAAAAGGAAAATTTACCACCACTAATGACTGACAAAGAAATGGAGTGCTATAAATATATTTTCTTTGTGTGTTTTTATAGTAACAAATATGGAGCTTGTTTTGAAAAATTAATTTTTTTTCTAAATAGGTCAGGTTTGACATATTTTCTTTTCTTTTCCTATTCAGCCACTGAGAGCTCTGCTGACGTCATTGTAGTCACAACTCCAGGAAAATCACTAAAGAAACAGAAAAACCCGTCCTGAGCCTTTGGCAATATCACTTGTGCAAAACAGCAGAGTCCTGAAGAAGCAGCAGGAAACCCCCGAGCTCAGATACATTAAGCCCAAGGAAAAAAACCAAAAGTCAGGTACAAAGCGCCATACCTCCAGTTCCTCAGCAGTCAGCACCACGCCAAGCCCTGAGAGTGCTGTGCGTGAAAGCACACACATTCACAAACTCGGAGCATGTGCTCTAGGGGTTGGGGGGTTGGGGGGGTCTGGGCCCTGGTTTTGCAGCTTACATTGATTTTGGCACATTCAGAAGTGTATCCCAGGAGACCTGGGTCACAACATGGTAGAGCTGGTATTCACTCCAAACAGCTTACAGATTAAACAGAGAGGACAGACCAGACATGGGAGGAAAGGAGTGCTGCTGCCCCCATCTGAGGGTTGTGGAGCTTATGCACAGAGATTAAGTAACTGGCCAGTAGTCACAGAAGGCGTCCCTGGCAGAGTCAGAAATTTAACCCAGCTTGCCTCTGTCTCAGACTACAGCCTTATCTACAATGGCATCCTTTCTCAAGACATTAAGGGCAGTAGTTATAAAAAACACATGAAGACAATGACATTCTAATAGAGGAGTGCCTTGGGAGTTAGAGATCATTCCTGCATAATCATGACAAGAAGGAGTTGCAAATAAATTCTCCCATTTAACCAGAGACTTATTGTTCACCACGAAAAATATATGCTGTCAGTAGCTTTAAAGATAAAGGCCTTTTGAAGACCAGTTAGTAGTGAAGGGCCCCACCATCACTCAAACCATTTCCATGCCCACTTTTAGCCAGAAGGCCCTCCCACCGACTTCCTGCCCTGCCCACCTTTCACAGGAAGTCCCGGCCCCAGCCAGTCACCTGACATCTGGTCCTGCCCTCTGGGTGTGACTTCCGGTGGAAGATGATGAGCTGAGGTGGTGTGGCCCCTCGCAGAATGCCTTTGCATCAAGAGGAATGGGTTTTGCCCCTGAGACTGGGATTGGCCCCGAAGCGCACTTGGTGGGGGCGGCCCTCCCCAGCAGAGGGACTCATTACGCTCTACTTATAGGGAGGGTTGGAACCCCACACCCAATCTGTGGGCCTTGATGCTTGGTGGCAGATGGTGCCGCCCCCCCCCCCCCGAAGTCTGGGGCTTTAAAGCCGCACAACCCATGGCATGTGCATGAGACCGTGTGGTTCAGAGCTCGTGCAGAACATGGAGGCCTTCTCCACCCCGGCCAGGGCTTCGGGATTGGTTTTGGCTCTGGCTCTGACCGTTAACGACCCTAGGCAAAAACCCTGCGACAGCGAGTTTGGTGGAGGAGGCAGCCAATATGTCGATGGATACCCCGGAGAGCATGAGGGACCCTGATAGGCCCAGAGGCCTTCCGTTGTCCATCCCCATGGAGGAAAGCGGCATGGCTGAAGGGAGCTTCAGGCGGAGGTAAAGAAGGCTCTAAAAAAGAAACAGCCTAAAGGGTGGTGAACTTACAGCTCCTTTTTTTTTTTTTTAATCTTTCTGAAAAAAATTTCTCAACAGCTTGACAATGACTTTATAGAGGCCTCTGAGAACCTGCACATCAGTAGCCTCATGAAAACAAAAGTATCGTCTGTCATCTGTTTCTGCCCATGAGAGCTGAGAGGGGATGGCAAAAATGGACTAATGAATACACTTGGGACACAGAGCTGAGAGGAAGAATGAAGCAGCTCAGACGCCTTCAAGGACTGCTCAACATTTTTGCAGGATGGCGTTAATGAGGGTTTTAAATCAGGCGATTAATAAAAAAGTCATTTAAATTTGTCATTGTGGACATGTCTCCTTCAGACTTGCGTGGTTAAAACACATTGGGGTGGCAGCCATGTTGGAGCAGATGGCTCTTTTAAAAATATATATTACAGCCCTGGGGAAGTTGGGAGATTTGGAAGGGTGGACGCTCTTTTCTGGGCAGCCAAAAAGCATAGTGACCAGGACACTTACACTTTACACTGACCAACTCGAATACGTTTTAAACGAACCAAGACGGTCGTTTCAGACGTGGATGCGCAATGGCAGGTGGATTTGGTCGACATGTAAAGATTGCCAAACACAGTGATAGACATTCTATCTAAATACACCTGGGCTTTAGGCCTCAAAGGCAACTATGACAAAGCCCAGGCTAGTTACGCTCTTCCCGGTTACCACGGCTCCCCCATGACATATGGAGCAGGCATGGGTGGGATATTTCGCAGCCTCATTAGAAACACTGTACTGCTTCTGAGGAGGGGGCTAGAGCTTATTAAGCTCACGTGAAAAATTGTTGCTCAAAACATAGCTAGAGAGGTGGTAGGCAACGTCTCCCGCGCTCTTTTGGAGAAGGTGGTAAAACCACCCAAACAGGAGGGCTCAGGGTTGATGTACATTAAAAGGAGGAAGAGAAACATGTCATGCCCATGATGCATGGGCCCACCCAGCCCTTTTAAAAGAAAAGCTGCAATATACAGGACTAGTCAGAAGCAAAAGACCAAGGGAAAGCATAGCAGGTGCTCAACAGCTGGAAAAAGAGAGATATTTTAATCAGCATGGCTTTTGTTCACTGCAGGTCTGAAGCGTGCACCAAGTCAGAACTAGACATGTTTCAAATAGCCCCCACGCAGACCAGCATCGAGAAAAGCATCTATATTGAAGTACCGCCGCTATCGGCCATTACAGAGGCTGCGCCCCTTGACTTCTTTATAGCCAGAAATGGCATAGATCAGGGGTGGAAAATATGCGGCCCACGGGCCACATGAGGCCCCTAAAGCTATTTTCTGTGGCTGCAATGACACGATCATTGCTGATATTTCCGATATCATTGTATGGAAAGGTTTCAGTGGTGTGGCCCTCAGGCTAATGTACTAGTCTTCATGTGGCCCTTATGGTGATTTGAGTTTGAGACCCCTGGCATAGATCATATGGACTTAAACTATGCACTTCTGTACCTTTGTTGCAAGATCATAAAAGCAGATGGAACAGCAATCGCCGGGGACGCCACAGTGGGTCTGGTGAATTATCCTTTGGCTTTTATTTTTCAGCCAGCTGGACTGGGAGACTGCCTCATAAGTCAAAGCAACAGCTGTTACCCCTACAGGGCCTTTATAGAATTGGTGCTCAATTACAGCGAGAATACTGTCACCACCCATTTTCCACTGGCCTGTTTTTTTTAAGTCATCCCCCGACAACATGAAAACGGGGAGCTGGATGGTGAGAATCTAGGGTTTGTGAAGCGTGCAAACCTGACCGCTCAGAGCAGGATGATAGAGTTGTTGGGCCATCGACAAAGCTACCTATTTTTTCAAGAAAAGCTTTTGTTGAATTGTGTGGATGTGAAAATCAAACTGACATGCAGGAAAGACAGTGTCTGCTTAATGGGTGATGTAGCCCAAGGCTGTAAACGGTGCACTGTATCAGTGTCTCTTTTTGTGAAGAAAGTGCAAGTAGCCCCAGGCATATGTCTGGGGCATGCGGAGGCCCTGTTCACCGCTAATGCTAAATAACCTTGGACTGTGTTGGAATGAAAGTATTTAGCATCTCTGCGGGAATCAGGGTCAGTAATCAGGAAAAACCTGTTCTTGGGAAAGTTAGCCAAAATGATTGTCCTGGGGTTTGTGGATAATGATGCTTTCAGCAGGAGTTACACTAAAAAACACTTTAACTTTAAACACTATAATATTAATTTTTTCGGCCTTGTATATGGACAGAGAACAAATACCCACTAAGCCTCTCCATTCGGACTTCAAGGCCAGGTTCTGTGTGAGGGAATATATGAATCCAGTACAGATGGCCAGTAAATAAATGAAAGATTGTGAGTTGCTAATTAATTGACCATGCTGAGTTTGCTCAGGGTTATACCTTGTTTGCCTTTGACCTCTTCCTTGATCAGGAATGCGCTGGTCATTATTTCTTGATTAAAATTGGAAATCTGAGAGCAGAAATATGTTTTGCAAAGGCTTTGATGGCCACTGTCAATATGATTGTATATGGGGTTTTTGACAATGTGATATCAATCAGAGAAGAAATGTCCTGTTCGACTACATGTGAACATGGACAATGTGCAGCGATCACGTGTCTTACTGGTGGACACTGCCACGCAAGAGACGTTCTTAGATGTGACTGGCTCCATGAAATTTTTAAACAAAAATGCCACTTATGTTGTGTTTCACACTAGACAATTACAAGAGCCCAGTTCCAATGCTTGTGGCTATCACTGTGTGTTTTTCTTACATCACCGTAGCAAGGGTTTACCTTCTGACCAGATTTTAAAATCGTATTCTAATAAATTAGTGCAAAATGACCGAATGGTGATGAATTTTGAAAGAAAAAGAAAAGAAAGTTCTCGGGCTTGCCTAGGCTTGCTCAAAACACATTTCAACAAGCCCAGATGTGTGTATCTTGCAATGACTTTTACTTAATAAAACACCTCAGGTGTGGGGTTTAAAGGCAACTGGTGTCTGTCTTTTTTTTATTTTTAAATACACTGGTTTTAAGAATACAAAATTTTTATTTAAAGCAAAACAAAAATTGTTTCAGAGCATGAAAAGGAAAAAATTCACCCTTTAAAACATTTTGTTTACAGCATGAAAACACATGCCCACACACAGACACACACAAAAAACATTTGGTTTAGAACATGAAAAAGACATATTGGTTTAAGACATCTTCAGTAGAGAGCTTATCCCTATTCCTTCTGACTGAAAATAGAGGATTGGTTAAATTCTGACCCTCCAAGCATAACTGAATGTAATCATGTGGGTCTAACCTACCGTTAAGCTCATCGAGAACAGACTGTATACCCTTGTGCACAGCTTCAACCACCCATTTGGATGAACTGATTCTCTCAAGACTGACAAAACGAAATTCATCACTGTATAACGTGCCCCTAAATCTAGGTAATTCCCGCTGCCAGCTCCTCACCTGCTCCATATACTTATCAGGGGGCATCCGAATCTGCCCCCAGACTCCGAGGGTGCAGATGGGGATCCGCCTAAAGACCTTTCTTGGGAATTTTCTAAACCACCACCCCACAGGTCAATTTCCCCTTCCCCATTCTCAGGCACGTCACTAGTGGGGCCTCCCCCCTTTTTTTTTTTCTCCTCATCACCTCCTTAGCCCTTTTTAAAATCTTTACAATGACACTGGCCCTTAAATTTTTGGCAGTCATCCATTTATCCCTGAAAAGACCGCCCCCTTTTTGATTAGGTAGGGTACCCATTCCCATGAGTAGCTGGGCGGATTCAAAAACACAAACGGGAGAGCTGAAATACATTGGAGCCTATTTATGGAGAGCATTTGTCTTTTTGACATAGTTTTCAATCATTCTTTCTTCTGGATCCCTGGAGAGTACAGCAAACATCAGCTCTTTGAATGAGGTGTTATTTTCACCTATCAGTTTGCCTTCATAAGCATCATGTTTTCCCCACAACTGGAGAAATGCCTCAACCTTGTAGAGGTGTGGATGTGGAATGTAATTATAATCACTGGACACATTGCTGGGCTATGCCAGGCTCTCTGACCACCCTATTACCACACTCTATATAGATAGTCACTAATTTCCTGTAATAAAGGACTGGCTGGAAGAGAGGAGCACTTCAGCTGTGGTGACCTGTGGGCCAGGTACCCACAATGCACCACTCCTAGGGTGACCTAGCAGCTGCCAGTTTGCACGTGGGCAGTCTCCTGACATTTTTGAGTGTGGACGTGCTAAGCCTGCTTTACTAAACCAGCTTAACCAATCCCTGTAGTGTAGAAATAGCTTTAGAGTCTTTATATACAGGCAGGGCTGGTATTGGGAGCAGGTTGATTTGGACACTGCAGCCCCTTCCACTTTCCCTTTTATGCTTGAGGTAGGAAATAGAGACAAACAAGATGGACTGAAGTAAACCTAAAAGTTGTCTAATAAAAACCATTTGTAGCACACCAATCCCCCCCCCCCAACCACAATCCACTCCCTCACAAGCACCCATCTCCCAACACCCTTCGCAATTCCAGAACTGATCTGGCCCCCCAACCAGGTCCAATCTGGCCATAGTTAGTGGTGCCAGCCACAGGGACCAGTGCAATCCAGCCATTGCCAATGGGGCCAGTGCCAGCAGCCATCGCAGGCCTGATCTGGCTCCCTGCCCCACTCTGGACCCAAGCTCAGCCAGCTCCCTGTCACTGGCCCAAGGGTTCAGGGAGCTGATCTTCAGCCTAACCTGGCTAAGCCCCTTTCCTCAATTCCCCCACACCACTGCACTTGCCAACCCCACTCCTCTCCCACCAAGAGCTGCACACCTCAGTTCTTTGTCTTCCTCCAAACCCCTACCACCCCTTACAGCACTCGCTAATTAAGTCCAATGCTACATCGGACAAGGCATTTCCAGCAGAGCTAGTTAGGTGTTAGTAACATTACACAAGTGTTGTCGGGTCCTCGCCTCGTCACGGCAAGGAGCACGATCTGTTCGTAAGTTCAGGCCTGCAACCCCGGCTGGGGTAAGGCAAGCAAACAGTTAGCGAGGTCGGGCC
>ML682004.1:46723510-46733561 GCA_007922195.1 Podocnemis expansa
CGCTCAGCTGCCTCTTGGCGGCTGGCTAACTGCTCCCCTCTGCTACAACAAGGTATTGGTGAAACCTCATCTGGTATATTGCGTACAGTTCTGGTCCCCCGTGTTTAAGAAAGAAGCCGTCATCTCTTCCTCAGGAAGGGCTACAAGGATGACTGTGGAATGGAAAATTTGCCATATGAGCTTGAGCCTCAAAGACCTTGGCTTTTTTAACCTAACCAAAAGAAGGCAGAGAGGAGTTATTATTGTCCTCTGTAAATACATCAGAGGGAAAAATACCAATGAGAGAGGAAATATTTAATTTCAGCACCACTATGCACACAAGAACAAAAGTATATAAGCTGATCAAGAAGTTTTTGCATTGTAATTACAGGGTTTAACAATCAGAGAAGTGAAATTCTAGAGGAGCCTTTCAAGTGCAGACGCAAAAAAACCTAGTTGGCTTCAAACATGACCTTGATATGGGGGGGGGGTGTAGTAAGAGGTGACAGTCTAGTTCACCAATTGACTGATTTTTGACTGTGGTGGATATGCCAGTGACCAGAGATGTGGTGGTTTCTGAGCTGTTACAGAGAATTCTTTCTTGGGGGTGAGATAGTGAGTCTTGCCCACATGCTCAGGGTTAACCTGGTCTCCATATTTGAGGTCAAAAGGACTTTTCCCCAGGGAAGCTTGGCAAAGACTCTGGGTTCTTTTTGCTCCTTTCCTCTGTAGCATAGGGCACAGCACACTTGCTGGTGGATTCTCTGTGCCTTAAAGTCTTTAAATCATTATTTGAGGTCTTTAATAACTCAGTCAAAGGTTAGAGGTTTGTTACAGGAGTAGCTGAGTGAGGACGTCAGACTAGAAACTAGATGATCATATTGGTCCCTTCTGAACTTAGAGTCTATGGCTATATCAATGTTGGCAACTTAGTCCATATTAAATAGGCTAATTAGCGGCATGACTAATTTTGCCAATGGCCACATTAGTTTTTCCCTAGTTTGAACAGCTGACAAAGTGGGATTTTTTTTTTCCTCTCATGAAAAACTCGTGAGAAATAAGTTTATTAGTCTTTAAGTGCTGCAGAACACCTGGATCCTTACTTTGGTGTATCGTACGTATTTCTGGACAATCACAGGAGGCCCCAGGAAGAAACATAATAATCCTGAGGATCGGGCCCCCCCCCCCCCCGACCCCACCTAGGTACCAGAGTTTTGAAGTTGGGTCGCAGTAATTTTAGAACACAGGGCTCCATATGAGGGGCATTGCTGGATAACACAAAGACCTTGGCCACAGCCTTCATCTCTGCTAGACCCTGCCCTTGTCATGGGTCTGCCCCCAATAGGCCACACCAACAACAGACAATATCTCTCCCATCACCCAAGGGGCCCTACCCCTATCCTGGACCTCAACTGAAACTGGAATTCACATGAAATATTTTGAAGTGGGGACGGTTCACATGAAATGGAACATTTCAAAACATAGAGGTGTGATGGTTTTGAAAGGAAATGTGCTCCCTGGGGCATTGCCAACTGATGACTAAAATTAAAACTGTAAGTTTCTAGCCAGCAGCTATCTAGGCACCAATGCTCAGCATGTAGATTACCATAGATTATCCTGGTCCAGAGTGTTTAGCCTCTGTAGCACTATCCCACCACACAGAGGCCCCATGCAATGTTGTGATACTACTCCTTCATGCCCCTCTGCATTAAAACAGTAAAATGAGCAATCAGTCACCTCCAGTGTTCCTTACAAATGAATCAAGGTGCTGGCAATATCCACTTAAAAGCTCTCAGACCTTGTGAGGATGACATCTAAAAATTCTCCTCCTCTGACAAGGCATTCCCGATCTCCTACAGATTTCTGTTGCTAAACATCAAGAGTCAGGGAGATCAGAAAATAGGAGTGAGCGGGAGGGTGGTAGCTCAGACCATCCCTGGGATTTCCAGTCAATTTCTTTAGGTTCTCCACGTACTGGAGAAGTGGCTGGCATCTAGGTGCCCAGATGAAAGCTGAAACCCTGCTGACCCAAGCTGAAGACACCTAACACTGCAGAGCTCTAGCTTTTAAAATAGAACTCATTCATTCTTTCCTATAATGCTTTGCCCTCCACTTTGAGTGGCAGCATGAGATGGTGGAGCAGGGGAGTGGAGGGATGGCAGCACAGCAGCTGCAATGTGCCATACTGGGCTGTTTATACCAAAGGGCAGGAAATTTAAAAACACTCTGACCGTCTCTCAGTATCCAGGTAGGGGAAGTTGGGGAACTCATGAGGCAAGCAGGCAGGCTGGCTGGGGCTGCAAGTGCAGTGCTGTGAGTAGGGTCACACCAAACTGGCAGACCCAGCCACGCTACCTGCCTTCTGCCACTCCAGCAAACAGCCAAAGAGAGGACAACAAAGTGAACTGAAAGCAAAGCAGAATAGCCTCCTGCAGTATTTCTCCCACCTTGCCCTTAGCGCCTGCCTAGGGTGATTGGCACTTAAAAAATACAAGAGCGCAGAAGCTGCAACTCCGAAATGGGTTCCCCTGCTGCTCAGCCCAGCAGCTGCAGCACCTGGTGGGGTTGTGATCGCCCCTGCATGTCACTAGGCAAAGAAGAGGGCCAGCTGCCTGGGGGTGGGGCTAGCTGCAGCCGGGACATGGTTTCGCTTTGCCTCCTTGCTTTTGCTCCTCACCCCTGGCTTCTCTACAGGCTCCAGCTCAGATCTGCTCACTTCCCATCCCCTGGATTTTAGGGAAGGCTTGCTCTTATTTTTCTGAGGCGCTGGGGTTTTCTACAGCTTGATGGGGTCCCTGTGGTGCGCTGTGGATGCTTCTTCACTTCCAGCTTTGCTACCCTGCTTGGCTTACCTTAAAGTTTCTGGGGGGGTTTCTTTCTCTAATGGCTCAGCTAAGCCAGATCGTTATTCCTCCTAATGGGGCTTGGCTTTTTGTAACAAAGTTTTTGTGTATAGGTCAAGGAAAGTTCACTGTGGATTGTGAGGTTTGAATGCATATGAATTTCCTTTTTCCCATTTGCTTCTCCTTTCCAAGATGAGATTAGTGCACTATAGATGTATCCTTAAATTTTATTAAGATGCACCGATGTACAAGTATTATACATGCTAAAGTAGGTGCTGAGCTGGGCCAGATCCTGTAGTTTAAATGAAGTCAGTGAGAAATGTGACTGAGCAAGGATTTCAATATTTGTCCCTTTGTTAGTAGTTTATCAACTCACAGAAAACAAGCAGCTTGGCTTTGCCTTTTCCTTATATATTCTATACTATTTATTTCACTTTTAGGGAGAATGTTTCTTTTGGTATATTTAGGAAAAAACTGATCATGGCCTCTAAGAATAGTCTTGTGTGGACTATTTGTTAGTCAAAAACATCTAATTCTACTCCCCCCCCCCCCATTTGACATGTATTTCACATAAAAACAAACAAAATGTCAACTGTCATAAAAGAGATATATCTCCATCTGTGGCTTATGGTGGACATAGGATATGATGTCTAGAAATTTGCATTTTATGTATGTTTGTTTCAGGCAGGTCTGCACATAAAAACCAGCAGCTCTCACTTGATTTCTCCTTGCCTGTGTGTGTAAAACAAATGGCTTGTCTGTGATTTTTTTTTTTTTTTTTTTTTTTAAATACTGCACAGTGAGGCTCAAAACTGAGGCTAGATGGGGAATTTCCCTACATCCCTCCTGCACCCGCCCCCCCAGTTGTCAGCTAGTAACAGTGTTATACCAAATCAGTGAACACCCCCTGTCTCCCCCTGTACCCCCCCTTATTTCATGTGTTGGGAAGAATACTTTTCCTTTAGAAGCCAACACCTCAAATTCAGCTAGACTTCATGGAGTCAAGGGCCTGCCTCTCCATGTGTCAAACAATGAGAGTGAATTCTGTGAAGACCTTACTGTCTTAAAACTGATTTTAATCTTCTCCCTAATTACTACATTAAATTTATTGGAGGTTTCCTTCCATCTGCAACTCATAATGTAAAAATATCAATCTGGATTGGAGTTCCGCAGTGTGATTCTCCTTGCACCTTGATATAAATATTTAATTTTGTGACGCCTTAAAGTGGCTGGCTTTATGGTTACTTTAATGTGAAGATGACAAATACTTAAGCCATTCATGTTATATTCCTGAGACGCTGTTTTTCAAATTAATCTCACACAATAACTAGGGGCTAGACAGATTTCTCTGGAGTTGGATGATCAACGGGGCACACATTTGGGGGGGCAGTGGCTGGATGGATGAAGGGGTCCTGGGTGGGACCCAGATGTTTATGTGTCCTCCTTTTTTGTACCTCTCTCTCTCTCTCTCCTCCTTTCCATGCTTTGGTATCTGGTAACCCTACTCCTGCGAGACTCCCAATCCCACATGTCGGGAAACAAAGCAGAGAGCAGAGCAGCAAAAACTAAGTAAGCCCACTCTTACAGGAAAGAGCAAGTCCAAACCAAAAATACAGCATTACTAGGATCACACTATCCAATGCAAGACAGACAACATTACAGGAATTTCCAATGAAGTATGACAACTGTAAAACAAGCAAGGCACTTTCAAAGTGTAACAAATTTATTTATTGCTAGAGCTTTTGTGGGTGCACTCCCACTTTGTCAGACACTTGAAAATGGTTTCCAAATGGATAAATAAATGTGTTACTCTTTAAAAGTACCACAGGACTCTTTTCTATTTTTACTGGATTAGACTATCATGGCTATCCCCCTCCGGAATGTTTCGGTAAAAGGATGGTTAACTTTGCGGCATGCTGCCTGGTACGTGCACAATACATAGGACGGCAAAACTGAAGAGAAGAATAAATAGTGACATTTAGTAGCGACATTATTGGTAGGTAAAGGCTCACTCATGATCTCCCAACAGAACTCTCAAATCTCAGGAATTTTTTCCCCAGGCCCAGTCTGCTAATATTTGCTCAGTCTTCCATAGCCACAATCAGTGGCGGCTTTTGGGGTAGGCAAAGCAGGTGGCCGCCTAGGGCCCCAAGCAATAAGGGGCCCATCTTCAATCTGGTAGACAGAAATGAAAAATATAGAAATTTATCCCATCTAGCAGAGCTAGTAGGGCTGGAAGCCTAAGCACTTTTCACTCTTGGCTCATCAAGACAAACTATCGTTAGGATCTGTGCTTCATCGGAATTGCAGATTTCACCATTCTCTGCCCATGACCTTCACACTGACATGCTAAAAAAGCAGGAGTAAGCAATAGACAGCACAACATCAGGAACTTTTCCAGTGGCCTCAGCTTTTAATTCCTCAGTATGGCCATTTATTTTGCCATTTTTTAATTTTGTGAAATACTGCTTTTCTTTTCTTTTTACTGCTCTTTTGCCTTTTCCTTAGACTTTGTGACAATTTTTACTTTGGCTTTTTTTAGCTCAAGTTACCAGGTAGGTTCATATAGACTGCTGCATCTAACTACAGTGCTTCCCTTAGGCAACCATTACACCTATGTGTGATCTCTGTGCTGTATGTCTTTCTTTTGATAAGTAATTTTTTAGCTTCTTTTGTACTTAACTAGTTAATATTTTTGAGGGGGCCAGAATCTTATAAACTTGAGTATTTCAGAGAATTTCATTGAAATTTGGTGTTTTTCATTTATAGCTACACACTAGAAACCTCCTTTTCACTTATTTTTATTTCTTATAATTATTTGTGTTAAATATCTCTAGTGCACATAAACACAAAACTATATGAAAAATTTATAAGATTTGACTGCCAAAATTTTAAATGTGGTATTTTAGTTATTTTTCAGCCATCATTAATGTTAACACTTCTTATTTAAGAATTAATGCTCACACTTTTTTAAAAAAAATAAAATGTTCACTTTAACTTTGTAGGTCAGCATTAGCTGATTTATATTAAGTGAAAGGTGACCAACTTACAAGACTCATTATGGGAAAATCTGTAAAAATACAATACTGAAGTCCAGAGGGCTAATCAGATTAGCTTTGTTAAGCAAAACAAACAAGGAGTCCAGGGGGCTGATATTGGGCAGTTAAGTGTACAAGGGAGACAAGGGCCACAGAGAAGGTAGCACTGGGGGGCCAATAGTGGGCCCTTTATGCGGCCCAAAAATGAGTCTTCGCCTAGGGCCTATTGGCCTAAGACCGCCTCTGGCCATAATGTAGCGGTGGCTCCTTCTGTTCACTTTAATCAGACATGTCTGCATTGTTCGGCTAGTTAGAAGGTAATTCTGGTTCATCAAGAAAAGGCTGGTTATTGAGACTCGCTCATTCACACAAACCTATGCTTGAATCTAACCCAAGGCCTGCATTAGAGCTATGTACAAGCTGAGCCCCAAGACCTGAAGACAGGACTTACACTGATCAAGGAACTCAGTCCACAGCTGAACTGTCCCACCAGCCATAAACATGATCCTAGAGCCAAGCCCTCTCAAAAACCCTTAAATTAAAGCTAACGCAAAACATATAAATAAATATAACACTACATTAACATTCAGCTCAACCACTCAAAGTGACCCTAACCCTCAAACGAAGGAAGGACCCCAATTCGTGATACTGAAGCAAAAACCTGGTTCCACACCTCAACCAACTTTGCAGCCAAAAGCATAATGCTAGAAGTAAGCCCTAACCTTACGCTTCAAGCCTATAGAACACCACCTTACCAAAAGGTCTCATCTTAACCCCTCAAACGGATGATAACAATGGACCTGATAGCAGAAGTCAATGAAGTCCTAAGCCTGAAAAATGATGCCACAACTCAGCCAGTGGACTAGGGAGATCCTTAATATTTCAGGTAACCTTAAAGGAACTGGATCCGAGCCTGAAGCCTAAAAGCAACAGCTCACCGTTGAACTCATCATTCAATAGCCATACGCTACATCTAGCTACTAGCCTTACCCTCTAAACATAATCTTAATGTTAAGCTGAAAACTACCTCGAACACTACATGAAGCATAACAATAAATTTCACCCCTTCCCCTGACGCTCACCCTATACCTTTTCCCAAGCCTTTCCCCAACACAATATTCCTACCTAACGGTACACTGAAGTCTTATTCTTCAATCTAACCCCTGAACACTACATTGGAGCTATATCTCAGCTTAGCTTCTGGACCTGAAGCCCCAAGTTGTACTGATCAAGAAACTCAGTCCAGATCTGAACTATCTCACCAGCCATAAACATGATTTTAGATCAAAGCCCTATCCTAAACCCTAAAATTAAAGCTAACCTCATCCTTGAAAACAATCCTAGCACTAGATTAGCACTCAGGTCAACCCCTCAAAGTGACGCTAACCCTGGACCAGAAGAAGGAAGGAGCCCAATCGTAATACTGACTCAAAAAGCTGGTTCTACACCACAATCAACAACATGATGCTAGAACTAAGCCCTAACCTTAGGCTTCAAGCCTACCAAACACTACCTTAGCAAAAGCGCTCATCTTAACCCCTCAAACAGATGCTAACCATAGATTTGACAGCAGAATTCAATGAAGTCCAATGCCGGAAAATAACTCCATGACTCAGCCAGTTCACTAGGCAAAGACAAAATTTTAACATAACCTTAAGGGAACCGGATCCAGAGCCTGAAGCTTAAAAGAAAAGTCTCACCATTGAAATCATCAATCTCAGCACTAGCCTTACCTTCTCACGTAATATTAATGTTAAGCTGAAAACTACCTCTAACACTACATGAAGCCTAAGAATAAATTTCGCCCCTTGTCCTGATCCTCACCATGCACCTTTTCCCTTGCCTTCCCCAAACAATATTCCTACCTAACGGTACACCAATGTCTTACACTTCAATCTAACGCCCGACCACTACATTACAGCTATCTATAAGCTTAGCCTCTAGACCTGAAGCCCTGAGTGGCACTGACCAAGGAACTCAGTCCACATCTGAACTATCTCACCAGCCATAAACATGATCCTAGAGCCAAGCCCTCTCAAAAACCCTTAAAATTAAAGCTAACGCAAAACTTCTAAACAAATCTAACACTATATTAACATTCAGCTCAACCATTCAAAGTGACCCTAACCGTCAGACGAAGGCAGGAGCCCAAATCGTGATACTGACGCAAAAATCTGGTTCCACAACTCAACCAACTCTGCTGCCAAAAGCATAATGCAAGAAATAAGCCCTAACCTTACGCTTCAAGCCTATCGACCATCACCTTACCAAAAGCTCTCATCTTAACCCCTCAAACGGATGATAACCATGGACCTGATAGCACAAGTCAATGAATTCCTAAGCGTGAAAAATGAAGCCACAACTCAGCCAGTGGACTAGGGAGGTAACGTTAAGGGAACTGGATCAGGAGCCTAAAGTCTAAAAGCAACGGCTCACCGTTGAACTCATCAATCTCAGCATTCAATAGCCATGCGCAACATCTAGGCACGAGCCTTACCCTCTAAATGTAATCTTAAAATTAAGCTGAAAACTACCTCTAAAACTTCATGAAGCCTAAGAATAAATTTCGCCCCTTTCCCTGACACTCACCCTATACCTTTTCCCAGGCCTTTCCTCAACACAATATTCCTACCTAACGGTACACCGAAGTCTTACTCTTCAATCTAACCCCCGAACACTACATTAGAGCTACCTCTGCGTTTAGCCTCTGGACCTGAAGCCCCAAGTGGTACTGATCAAGAAACTCAGTCCATATCTGAACTATCTCAGCAGCCATAAACATGATTTTAGATCAAAGCCCTATCCTAAACCCTAAAATTAAAACTAAGCTCAGCCTTCAAAACAATCCTAGGACTAGATTAGCACGCAGGTCAAGCCCTCAAAGTGACGCTAACTCTGGACCAGAAGAAGGAAGGAGCCCAAATCGTAATACTGATTCAAAAAGCTGGTTCTACACCACAATCAACAGCATGATGCTAGAACTAAGCCCTAACTTTAGGTATCAAGCCTACCGAACACTACCTTAGCAAAAGCTCTCATCTTTACCCCTCAAACGGATGCCCACCATAGATTTGACAACAGAATTTAGTGCAGTCCAATGCCGGAAAATGACTCCATGTCTCAGCCCGTGCAGTAGGCAGAGACCTAATTTTAACATAACCTAAAGGGAACCGGATCCGGAGCCTGAAGCTTAAAAGAAAAGGCTCACCATTGAACTCATCAATCCCAGCACTAGCCTTACCCTCTAAACGTAATCTTAATGTTAAGCTGAAAAATATCTCTAACCTCTAAGGATAAATTTCGCCCCTTTGTCCTGATGCTCACCCTATACCTTTTCCCTTCAAAAAGCAATATAACTACATAAAGGTACACTGAAGTCTTATTCTTCAATCTAACCCCCGAACACTATATTACAGCTATGTCTAAGCTTAGCCTCTAGACCTGAAGCCCTGAGTGGCACTGATCAAGGAACTCAGTCCACAGCTGAACTATCTCACCAGCCATAAACATGATCCTAGACCCAAGCCCTCTCAAAAACCCTTAAAATTAAAGCTAACGCAAAACTTCTAAAAATATCCAACATTACATTAACATTCAGCTCAACCATTCAATGTTAGTCTTTAAAAGTGGCACCAGACTTCTTGTTTGTATTGCTGGACTACA
Source organism: Podocnemis expansa (assembly GCA_007922195.1). NCBI lineage: Eukaryota > Metazoa > Chordata > Testudines > Podocnemididae > Podocnemis > Podocnemis expansa. Next base: position 46,733,034 of record ML682004.1, read on the forward strand.
CTAACACAGCTACCCCATGGAACTTATAAGGACTAATTTATTAAAACAAGAACTTACGTAGGTTACCACTCACTTTTTCAGATGTATTATATGACAGTGTGATGTGTCTCATCCAGTGCGGTAAATGTCCACTAACAACAATATGGAGGAAACCAGACAATCATCATGCTCTCAAAGTAACTCTTATAGAAAAATGATAAAAGACCAAAACACCATATCACCCGGGGGCAAAATTTTCACAAAGTGATCACTCCATATCTGTCCTTGTCCTCAAAGGAAACCTCACCACACCTTCAAAAGACATTGGACTTATGGCTTATTATAAAACTCTACTATCCTGCCTTTTTGTCCTATGACTGCAGAAGTGTTAAATGGCTACTCATCTCGAGCAGTCTCTTACAATACGAGTTATCTCCTTCATGCTAAAGAATCTATTCCAGCTTGTATGTATCTGTGACATCAAGTAGCTCTCCCAGCCCCAAAGAAGAGCTCTGTGGAACTTAAAAGCTTGTCTCATTCACCAATAAA
>ML682005.1:0-16021 GCA_007922195.1 Podocnemis expansa
GTGGGGTTTGGGAGCAGCCCCGGCAGCGGGCAGAGCGGGGAGCCCCGGCACCCGGCCGCAGGGCTCCTGAGCAGCCCCAGCGCGGGGAGAGCGGGGCATCGGCACCTCTCGGCAGGGCTCCCCGCTGGTCTTGGGGGCAGCCCCCCATGCCCTGCGGCTTGTCCCCCCTCAGCACCCTGGCCAGGGTGCTGAGGGGAAGGCTCTTCCTTCAAAACATGTTTCGGAATAAAGGCTTTATTTCGAAATAAGTCATTTCGAAATGACTTATTTCGAAATAAAGCCTTGTGTGTAGACATAGCCAATGTGTTGATCAAATATGTTATTCACTGGATGTAGATATTTATTTTATAGTACACTTAAAGAAAAACAGAGGCTATGTTCACACACAGGGCGTTATTTCGATACAAGTTGTTTCAAAAAAACTTGTATCAAAAAAAGGTGTTATTTTGAAATAAGTTAATTTGAATTAAGAAAATGTTAATTCAAATTAAGGAAAAAAGCCCAAAGTGAAATAGCATGTCCAGATAACAGTTATTTCAAAATGAGTCACTGTCATTTTGAAATAACATGTTCTGACGGGATTGTTTCGAAACAATCATTTCAAAACAACGTTGTTTCGTCACCAAATGGTGTTTAAGTTGTTTCGAAACAACGGTACATCGTGTGAACGTGGCATTTCTTATTTCGAAACAACCTCTGTTGTTTTGAAATAAGACTGCTGTGTGAACACACCCAGATTGTCTCAAAAATGAAAGATATAACAACTTATTGTCTAAAAAAGATTTGTTCTTTATAACATTAGTTAGATAAATGTTTACTCAGCACTGGATAAACTGGATAAGGAAGGATTTGAAATCTAGTGATGTTTTACAATGAAAAAATATAAGGGCAATGACATGGCAGAGAGATGAGGTATGACTGAGAATAGCTGTTTTCCCACTACCCATTATGACCTATCAATGATAGCATAGCTCTCAGTGCTGTAAGATTTTCTCCGTCTTTGTTTCATGCTGCTAAGTACTTTCTTTTAGAAATCCTATCCTATCAAGAGTTTGTCATTCTCAGATTTCAGAATTCTGGATAAGTATAAACTGGAATTATAGAAAGATATCTCTACTAAGAATTTCCTAACACACTGCTCCAAACAAGGAATTTAACTGGCAGGGAAGAGTAGAAAATATTAATGCTCTGGAACAAAAATTATATTTTGTCATGTAAGAAGTGTAAAGTATGATGGTTATTCTAATTCATTATACTTTTCTACATATTGCCTGATATTTTAATCATCCTCATATTACTGTGAATATACAAAAGGCTCCACATATTTGTGGGATAATGCATCTTTGAACTAGTTTCTAGCCATGTATGTGTCTGCTAATGTATTTACACTAGAGTTGTGCAAAGGATGGACATTCAGTTTGGTGAAGGATTTTAAGTTTGGGATTTTTTATTTTTTCATTTTGGCTTCATTCTGAATTGTGAAAAAAGTTGAAAATTTCAAAATTCTCCAGGAAGGAAAATTTGGGGAAGAAAGGGGCAAAGGAAGGATTGGTTTAGGTTGATAAATGATAGAAGTATTTCATTCACATAAAATTGTTTAATTTTGGTATTGGCTTTCTTAATTGCCTAAAATATTCATTATGACAATGTTGAAGCCAGATGTTTTGACATTGTTGGAACCATTTTTTCCCCCAGTTTTATTCCAAAGTGAAATTTCTGCAAGACTGAAAGAATTCCACAATGCTTTTAGATTTTGATGAAACAGCATTCCACCAACAGAAAATTGTTCCGTTAAATTTTTCTGATCAACTCTAATTTAAATCCCCCATGGATAAAACCTTTTCAGGGTGTATAGACCTTCATGTGACAGATTTTTTTTAGGATTACTATATTTTAGTGGCTATCTGGTATAATTTCTGCTCTGGAAATAAAAGAATTCCATCCTAATATACACATAACTCTCATTCTGCCTCCAAAAGTCCCTTTTTGTATAAATGTGACATTTTGTGTTTTGAGCTATTATTTTTCCAACAGATGTCTGGTTAGTTCATGTTCTTCAATTACTACCAGGTTTTGTGTTTTAGATATTTGTGATTTGTCCTAGAATGCCATCTCCTGACTGGACATTTATAATATACCCTCACTATGACATCAGCCCTGTTTCCTTTCTCTTACCTTCAGCCAGAGACTTATATTTCATATATCAAACTAAGAAGTTATATATATAAAGGTTCACATATGTGAACCACTTTTCACAATGAGTACCATAAATTACAGAGTATATCCTTTAGATTCCAAGAGACCACATACGCTCATTTAAGAGTCACAGTAAATATAACTCCCATGCTGCTCTGAAGAAAATACCTGAACCACCCAAAGCCTGGTATAATTTCAGGTAATGTAAAATTTGCCAGTGACTTCAATGACACAAGGATTTGGTCTATTGTGTATCATAGAATCATAGAACCATAGGGTTGGAAGGGACCTCATAGGTCATCTAGTCCAACCCCCTGCCAGAGGCAGGACCACTCCCACTAAACCATCCCAGTCAGGGTTTTGTCCACCCGGGCCTTAAACACCTCCAAAGATGGAGACTCCACCACCTCCTTTGGCAGCTCATTCCAAGGCTTCACCACTCGCCTAGTAAAAAAGTTTTTTCTAATATCCAGCCTCGACCTCCCTAACCGCAACTTGAGACCATTGCTCCTCGTTCTGTCCTCCTTTACTACCGAGACTAGTCAAGCTCCATCTTCCTTAGAGCATCCCTTCAAGTAGTTAAAGGTTGCTATCAAATCCCCCCTCAGTCTTCTCTTCTGCAAACTAAATAAGCCTAGTGCTTTCAGTCTTTCCTCATAGGGGTTGTGCTCCAGCCCTTTAATCATTTTGGTTGCCCTCCTCTGAACTCTCTGTAGCATGTCCCTGTCCTTTTTGTAGTGAGGAGCCCAAAACTGAACACAGTATAACCCAAACCTTTTTGTGTGGATTACATTATTGCTAGCTACTGAACTAAAAAAAAAAAAATAGTTATTTTGCAGCTCTGCTTACAACTACAAAATGGCTGCAAACTGCACCTCTCAATGTCAACCATATATAGGGTTAACTATAAAAAAGGGGAGTTAAAGAAAAGAAGCAAAGTTAGAGCTACGTAGGGTCAATGCTAACAAATCCTTTAAATGGGCTTTGTCCTTTTCATCTTTGTTGAAGGAACTATATAACAAGCTTCCATTACATATTGCAGGAACAATTTAAGATGTAAGAGACAAATTAATTAAAAGATTTTCATCATCCTTGATTATTTTTACTGGCAGATCAGAAACCAGAAAACAGGAGAGATCTGTCCTGGGTTCATGTTTCATTATTAAAGTTTGACAAACCTCTGTTTAATTCTTCAGTGCATATAACCCAAACTTTTGTCTCGCCTGCTAGCTTTCTCTGGTATATGACTGCTTCCCATGCAATTTAAAGAGAGGCAACCAGCAATAAACTGTAGGGTATGTTTTCTTCCATATGTATGGCTAAAACAGTGCTTCCCAACCTCTTTTGGCTCGAGGGCCACAAATATTATTTTTATAATCCTGAAGGGCCACCAGTCTCTGCCAGCAGCCCCTACCCCTCCACTTCAGCGACAAGGCTGCCTCCTCACAGAGCTCCTTGGTTGCAGCACGGTAACCACAGACATCCTGTAGCCCCATTTACTCCACCAGGGTCCCTAAGCAGTGGCTCCCTTCTCATGGATCAATAACTGTTGAAGAGAGGAAACAAAAGGCAAGAATAAATGTTCCATTTTACAATGGAGAAAGTTGAAAAGAAGATCAGTACTAGGACCTGTGCTGTTCAAAATATTCTTTAATGATCTGTGAAAGGTGGGGTGAACTATGAAGTGGCAAACTCTGTGGCTGATACAAAAATTACTGAAGGTGGGTCCAAAACAGATTGCCAGCAGTTACAGAAGTATCTCACAAAAGTGTGTAACTAGCTGTTACCACTTATGAAAGACATCTGGTAGTCATCATGGATAATTTTCTGAAAACATGCACTCAATGTGAAGCAGCAGTCAAAAAAACTAACAGAATATTAGCAATCACTAGATAAAGGGCAGATAATAAAACAGAAAATATCATATTATTTCTACATAAACCCATGGGGCACCTACATCTTAAATACTGTGTACAGATCTAGTCACTTCATCTCAAAAACAAGATATATTTGAACTGGAAAAGGTACAGAAAAGGGGAACTAAAATGATGAAGGGTATGAAACAGTTTCCATATACTGAGAGATTAATAAGACTGAGACTTTTCAGCTTGGAAAACAGATGACTAAGTGATATATGATAGAGGTCTATAAATCATAACTAATATGAAGAAAATTAACAAGGAGGTGTTTTTGATTCCACATAACACAAGAACTAGGGGGCCACAAAACAAAATTAATAGATAGCAGGTATTAAATGAACAAAAGAAAGCATTTCTTCAGATGACTCACAGTCAAACTTTGGAAATCTTTGCGAGAGAATGTTGTAAAAGCCAACACTATAACAGCAATCAAAAAAGATTTAGATAGGTTCATGGAAGACAGGTCCATCAATGGTTACTAGTCAGGATGGGCAGGGATGCAAAACCATGCTCTGAAGTGTCCCTACGCTCTGTTTGCCAGAAGCTGAGAATGGCCAACAGGGGCTGGATCACTCAATGATTTCCTGTTGTTCATTCATTCTGATGCACTTGGTATTGGGCCACTATCAGAAGACAGCATAGTGGGCTAGATGGACCATTGGTGAGATCCAGTGTGGTCATTCTTATGCTCTTAGGTTACAAAATGGCAAATGAAATTCAATGTTGCTAACTGCAAACTAAAGCATCTTGGGAAAAAAATGATCTATACTAAATACTTATACCTACTATGTGTTCTAAATTAGCTGTTATCACCCAAAAAGAGATCTCAGACTCATCGTGGGTAGTTCTCCGAAAACTTAGACTCACTGCACAATAACAGGGAAAAAAAAAAAAAGAAATTAACCGAATGTTAAAGACTGTTAGGAAAGGGTTAGAAAATAAAACAGAAAATATTACAATGTCTCTAAAAGTTCATGATATGTCCACACCTTGAATGCTGTGTCGAGTTCTGGTCAATGTCACCTCAAAAAGAATATAATGGAACTGGATAAGGTTCAGAGAAGGGCAACAAGGGTGATCAAGAATTTTGAAAGGCTTTCATCTAAAGAAAGACTAAAAAGATCAGGGCTGTTCTGCTTAGAAAATTAGAGGCTACTAAGCAGCAAAATGATGGAGATTTATAAAATCATGAATGATGTGGAAAAGGCAAACAGGTACTTTATCCTTCCCCACAATATGAAAACAAGGGTCACCCAATGAAACTAATATGCAGCAGATTTAATACAAGCAAGAGGAAATACTTTTTCACACAATGAACAATTCACCTGTGGAGCACATTGCCACAGGATATTGTGAAGGTCAAAAAAAAACTGTGTTCAAAAATAACTCAATATGTTCATGGAAGATAGGTCTATCTATGGCTGTTAGCCAAGACAGTCAGGTGCACAACCCCATCATTAGGACAGTCCTAAACCTCTCACGACCAGAAACTGGAAGTAGAAGAAAGGGGTGACTCACACCACAGTTGTAGGACTAGATTAAGGCTCCTGGGAGCTTGGGGCTATCCAATTTTGTGGGTGCCCCCTGACCCCACCTTGGCAGTGCCCAGACTGAGAGCAGGGAAGCATACCAGCCCTAGTGCCCACAGATCACCCTGCCCCACATGTGATGCAACACAGGCTTGCAGTACTCAGGCTGGCCAGAGCCTGATTTGGTTTTGCAGGGCTTGAAGCAGCAAAACCCCCTTGAGCACAGGGCCCAGGCTGCTGCCCTTAAAGCCCCCTGGTTAATCCGGCCCCACAGCATTGATCTGTTCTATATATACCCTCTGAAGCACTGATATAGACCACTCTCAGAGAAGTATAATGGATAAGATGGATAATGGCTGGACTAAATGTGACTGCTCTTATGCACTTAGATGGAAAGATGCCATAATTTCAAAAAAAACCCCACTAGAATGTGGTAAAGATAAGTGGAATATCAATATTCTAATGAGTAATCATTAATCTACTTAATTTATACTCATTTGAAACCATATAAATAATGCTATTACAACATTAAGGAGGCTCAATTAAGCATGAAAAAGGAAGGAAATTCACCGTTTGGCCAGAACTCAAAAAAAAAAAAAAAAAGCCTCAGATCAGAACAGTCTCAAAGGCTTTGATGCTGCAAAGAACTACACTCAGCATTACTGCTACACTTCAGTTACTTCTACTACAGAAAGGAAGTCTGGGTGTAAATTTTTGCACAATCAGAACTGAACTTTAAGGAATTTCTCATGTAACTTGAACTTGGCAGTTCAGGCTGGTTATTATGCTAAATTGGCAACTCTGCAAATTCTGTGTATTTTATGGTATAATTTTAATCCAAGTATGTTACACTCTGCTGTCCCCTGAAATGTGAATTTGTGATGCTGTAGATTCATTTAAAATCAAGTCAAGGAGGAAGATCTGAAAAAATGTTGAGTGTGTTTTTATATTTATTTTTTAATTAAAAACCCTAAAAAATGGATGGATTTGATTTAGAAAAGTTCATTTAATAACAGGCATTTCAGATAATCCCTAAACAGCTACTCCAACCATCCAGGAACAAGCCATAAAACCAGAAAGGAATGAGAACAAACAGAACAAACGACTGCTCATTCATTTCAATGGGGACTTGATGTGCCCCCTCTTAGCACGAGGTGGTGCTATGTGAAGATATAAAACTACGCTCCTAACTTCCCTCTCATGACCCAAAGTGGTATCAAGCAGTAGTAGGCTTCTGCTGGTTTCTCCTGAATCCAGAGGAAAGCCAGAATAGAAAACATACTCAAGGTAAGATGTGGTCTCTTTTCTTAATACAAGGTCAAGTGGTTCTGTAGTATGTGCTATATCATTGGTATCTCCTAGCCTTATTTTGGGGCTTGATAATAGGCTTAATGAAAGTCTTTTCATAAACTTAGAATTTCTTAAATATTAGCACCTAAATAACTGTTCTTTTCAAGAAGCTCTCCCTGGCTCTCTCATCTTCAGTGACAACCATCTCCATCACAAATACATGCTCAGGCCCCAGTTTAGAGGTAGGATCTGCATTAGATCGGCCTTTGCACCTGCAGGGATCAAGCTACAGATCCTGGGCTTACATCAGTAATCTTGCAGACAACATAAATTTAACTTCTTTCTGTCTGAATTCTTTTGCCTACTATGGAAACAGTTCCCTTAAGATTAGTATACAAGAAAGTGATTAATTTTCCCCATTTTTTCTAGGTGTCACCTTATAAATTGCACATTAACCCAGTGTCCAGGCAGTTTTATCATTTCCCCCATATAGTTAGTCTGTTTTCCTTCCTATTTGTGTTGGCCCTTCAGACAGCAATAGGAAAGAGAAGAACATTTTTTTCAAACAGGAGCATGTGACATTCTGCTGACTTTCTGCTTGTCTGTTTCTTTCTCCAGTTGTATCTTGTTTGTTACATATTCCTACATTAAAAGCTTTCTGGGGTATGGAGGGACAATTGTTTTTTAAAAACTTCCTTTTTTCTTATCTGTATAGAACCTGTATGGGGTCTTGAGTGAAGCAGCAGGGTGCTGTTATAATACAAATAATAAATAATAAATGATTGAGTCGTCAATCTTGAAGAATAACAAATAACAGGAAGAATAAGGTGCAGGTGTGGCACCTAGAACCACTTTTAATTTGTTTTTAAAAAGTTACTAGAATTCAAGTCTGTTTTGTAGGTTTCACATCTTTTGGGACAGAGATTGTCATTTATGATGTGTTTGTGCATGTCCCAGGACAATGGGGCCCAAACTGGTAAAGGCATTTAGGTGCTTCCACAGTATAAAAATATAATAAGTAGATGGGGACTAGGTGAGAGAGAGTAAATCAAATATGTAATAGTTTGAGTTAACAATGTATTAGAAACTATAGTTTCCTGATGTTAGCATACTGGAATTCTTAGCTCTGTTCTCACAATACAATTAGGGTATGTCCACACGCAGCTTTTAAATCGAAATAACACTGGTTATTTCAATCTAAAAGAGTTTATGTCCGCACAATGTTTTCCTTGAATCGAAATAAGGAGCTCCATTATTTCGTTTCAGGGAAAGTTACAGCAATTCTTTAAAACCTGGTTTTAAATCAAAACGTTGTTTTGAAATAACACCATTTGGACGTGTTATTTCAAAATAACTGTTTAAATCGATTCTAGCACCAGTTCCCTTCCTCCTCCCAGGGTGCCTCTTCCCAGAATCGAACTAGCAAGTCCTATGTCCGGACATGCTAGTTCGATTTGGGGTTTTTTGGTGTGGACCTGTTAAATTGATTTAGCTTAAATCGATTTAATGATTTTATACCAAGTTAGCTTATATCGATTTAACTTAAATCAATTTAACCAGCTAGGTGTGGACATAGCCTTAGTTCCTACTGATTTTCCCAGTTCTTGTCAGTGGTGTTTTTTATTCTGTTGTTGCTTCAGGAATTTAAATAAAGAGTAGAGAATCCCAGGAGCACCTTTAACAAATGTGATAATTTCTCCTGTACACTTAATTGTTGTTATCATGCCCTTTTATTGTTACTTATAGCTGTCTCATGGTCTCAAGCAAATATGCAGGTCCCAGTTTGTGAAAAGTAATCTTTTAAGTTCCTTAACTCCCTTCACATATCTAGAGTATATGTCGACATAGTCTGTAACAGCTCACATTTGTCTCTGAACTCCCTTTTATTGAGGATGTGAAAAGGGTTAATGGTAGCTCAGTTTCACCATTGGTATTATGATGATGTAAATTACAATGTGAGATTTGTAAGGCATCAATAAAAGTGCTATTTGCAACTAATAGCAACAAAAATGCATTAGGAGAAAAGAAAACTCCATGGTATAAGGTATCAAGGGCAATGTGCAGTCTGAGAGTCAGAAAAAGGTGGGTATATAAGCTCGAGAATGCTGAAGGTTTTGTTCCCTATTGATTAGCTGAAGTTAGCAGAGGATGCAGTGGAGGCCAATCAGACCCAGCCAGGTGCCTGATAAAACGCCCCTGCTCCAGACAAACAGGGCACAAGTTGGAGAAGGAGCAGGAATGCAGTGCAGAGTAAAGGTGCAGAGGAGTTTGAGGAAGGTACTGGGCCTAAATGGGGAAGTACAAGCAGAGACCTGTGAGAAGAAACCCTATTTAAGAGGAGGCAGGGTGCAAGGAACTGGAAGGGTTGGGGGGTGGGGGGACCAACCCATGGTGGAGAGTTGTGGATTTGGACATTGTCAGCAGCACATAGCTGCACCTCATAGGGGCCCTGGGCTGGGACCTGGAGTAGAAGGCAGGCCTGGGTTTCAAACCACTTCCCCACAGAACCATGCTGAGTAAGCACCTTCAGCAGTGGGGTTGAGGAGTCGCCCTGACCCACTACCTGCAAGAAAGTGCAAGACCCACTGCAGATGAGCCAGCAGTTTGCCACAGCTCTTATTGCAGGTCATCGTTTTTTAAAAAAAATATGTCTTGAAGAAACAATACAGAATTATGGATTAAATCATCTTAAAATTATTTCAGTTGCTTGTGAACTCCAGCATAGGACTCTCATGCACTCTGTCAGATCACTGTGTTTTGTCATGGCCGGGCCATCATGACAGCACTAGCATGTGGGGAATGAATCCCAACAGTTAATACTACTTACGCCGTATAAGAGTGTGTTCTAAAATGTACTTGTTATTTTTTTTTTAAATCAGTTACAGTTATTGAACTGGTATCTAATAGAAAACCTTTTAGGTTTGTATGGCATTTTTATGTGCATGAGTCAGTATCTTCCTTCTGTATGTCTTATTTTTTAATAGTCACTGTAAGAGTTTTAGAAAAGCTGTAAAAGACTGGAAAATATCTTATTTTTGCATTTGCTTGAGTATGGAGGGGAGAAGCGTGAATAAGATGATTCTTGCATAAGAAATCAGTTAAAATATACAAGGGAGATGAACAAGCAGAACTTATGTTAAATTTAACTAATAGATAAGCAGCACAGGTATAAAAATTTAAGTGATGCTCATCTCATGATCAATTAAGATGAAAGTCCAATTAAATAATATTTTATTTAAGATTTAATATAACAAAACAGAAGTTTGGAATGGAGAAGTAGAGCAATTTTAACTTCAGTGTAAATTACAAAGCATTTATGACCTTGCCAGAGAGATAGTAGAAAAAGAAACCAGTGAGCAGCTAAAGTAAGACTGAATTCCAGGAAAGGCCCGACCCCAATGGGCCTGCCTGTAGAATTTTACAAGGTGAATTCTGTATAACTCTTACCAGATCTCAGGAAAGTGTACAAACAGTGGATAATGCTATATAAACACAAACTCTAAAGGAGAACCTTGATTATAACATATGTCTGCCAATGTCCACAGTTCAAAATGTGGTAGAGATTACAATTACATAAATTTTTATTTATTGTTATGAGCTAAAACAGTTGCTCTCTGACTGTGAAGCAATTGCGGTGGTCTGTGTGGAACTGACTGGTTGCATGGTGCTGGTTCCTCTTCCTTTTCTACAGCTTCCTTGCATTAATTGAAAGTGGGAAAAAAAAATACATTCCTAATATTACTTTTCCATGTTAGCAACTGTTGTAGCTCCCATTGAGGGCTAAATCCCTGGAGGGCCTTAGACACCGATTTCAAATAATTAGATACTCAAAACCCCCTGCTCAGCTGCTGCCCAACCCTACAGACATCTAAGTTTCCACTGGTAAAGTACCCAAGGAATCAAAATTCCTGCTGGTGGATACATGGCCACCTTGCTCACAGCTGAGCCCCAGAGTGATCTTCTTGCAGCAGAAAGGAGGAAAGTGGCTTTCCAGGATAGGTGTTTTTAAAGTGAAAGGCAGAGTGGATATGGTTCCTGTAGTGTTTTCCATCCACATTGTTCTTTTATGCTTTGCTAATCCAAAAAACAGGTACATTTCAGAGATTTAGTAGCATAGTGCATGGTTGTTTGTGCCCTCTGAAATAAAATAAATACCAGACATTCCTCTCAATCAGTCTCATTCCTGTCTTAAAGCTAATGATATGCTGGCTGCTAAACATTTCCATTTATAAAGTGTTCATGAATATTCTTAAGGTATTTAAATAATTTTGAACATGTAAGGCATGATTGGCCTTATATTCCATATTCTATATTTACTTACATGAGTAAGTAAACTTAGTTGCTTCTTAAATATTTTAAGTTTCAAGCCCCATGTTAGCATTTGAGCATCCAAATGAATGCTGACTATGAGAGCTCACTGTAAATGTTATGTAGACTGCATGGTTATCAGCTGGTCATTTTAAAAGTACTATGGCTCACCCCCTTTCTCTGTCTTGGGATATAACACTTATCTAAAGAAGTAATTAAAGGCTTACAGACTATTTCGTGCTTCATTGGGGAAGTAATAGGTACAACCAGCCATGCTAGTTTTCAATATCTCAAAGGTGGAGAGAAAATTTTCAGCCATCTCCCCACCCCCCCACCCCATGCAGATTTGGGAAAACCAAATCATTTCACAAATCCAGGTCAATCTGAGAGAATTGTCTTGGTCAACAAAACGATTGGACTAGATTCAGAAAACCCTGAAGGAGAAGGGGGTGGTGATGGTATAAAGTGGAACAACTTCAACTGTAGAGCTTGAGAGAGGCCCACCTCAGAACAGTCAACCTGTTTATCCGGCTCCAGAGATGGTATCTGAACCTGGCTCTCCCAGACCCCAGGAAAAATAAGAAAGAAGTACCTCCATCTCCTTATCTTTTTGGGTTTGCAAATCTAGTCTGAAAATTTCATTTGCTTTTATGAAAAGAAAGTTGAAAATGCCCAGACTTGAAACTAAATGTATTTTATTTCATGTCTAATGCAATATTTCATTAGACAGAAAACAAGCTTATTTCTTTCAGTTAGCTGAAAAAATTTTAAATGGTTTTGGTTGACTCAAAACAAAAAAGATTTTTTATTTCTCTCCCTCCCCCACTCCTCCCCCCACAGCAAACCAAAATATCAGTTATTTTTACAAGTCTAATCAGAAGTACCAGAGTATTGTGGTCTTTATGGCAGACGAGAGGCTGGGTTGTTTTTCTTTTCCTGTGATGTGTCTCCCAGGAGTACTACCCGTAGAAGTCAGCTGTCACAGATAATGGTGCCAAATGAGAGGTGTCCCAGAATGATTTATAGTTGAGGCAGGCCTGAAGGTACTTGAAGTCAGTCAGATTGGCTAGGTCCATAGGACCCAGAGAGAAAAGGTGAATTAGTAAATTAAATATTCTCTAGGTCCAGAAGTCAGGGCTATACTTTGAAGGACCACAAGTGATGTAGTTTGGACTCCAGTTTATTTCTAATGTGTTTTCCTCTGCCTCACAAGAAAACCACAACGTTCAACCCGGCTGCTGCATCCTCTTTTTAGGAGACATCCAAGACTGGAACAGTAAGGATGTTATTGGATTAGCAGAGCTATGTGGAAGGAACTTGCACAAGCCCTGTGGGCAGATAATGCCAAGTATGATCTAGATTTAATGCTGTTCTTCATTTGAAAACATAAAACTAATGTGCCCCCCCTTCACCAAATATACATTTTTAATGGATCCTCAAATATTGTCTGTCCTTTGAAAATGTGCTGCTTTTCTCTGCTGGACATCAATTTCTCCCCTTTGCTGAAATTCACTGATCTGAGAAGTGCACCATCAGGTGTCGCAGAGGAACATTTAAAGCTTAATTCTCACTAAGCAACTCAAATACAGTAATAAGTTATTTATGTGTATCTGCAGTATTGCATATAGTTTTGCTATTTCTTATTACTTTCTCTGCTGAAAGAGCCTGCACAAATATGCATTCATCTTTAACACATCTGTCATACACTATTAAAGCAAACTACATGTGACAAGAACTTTTCTTTGTGCCCCATTGTTATGAAATACATTTGGAAATCATTATTGTACTTTAGCACTGATCATAATGAACTTATTTAGTATTCATGTGAATGGGATGCACATTCTGTTTCATTACAACATAGCAATAGTTATTGGCCACATTTTTCCCCTCTGTGTTTTCATTCTGCTGGTACAGTTAATAATAGTTTGACAACTGCTACCAAATCTAGAAAAGCTCCGTAGTGGTAGAATTTTGGAAGTATATCATGTCCCCTCTCAGTTTCCTCTTTTCCAGCTAAACAAACCCAGTTTTTTCAGTCTTCCTTCATAAATCTTAATAGGTCCTACTATTATGGTTCTTGGACGAGTAGAAATCTGGTATTAGTGATATCAGATCAACATCCCATTGCATTTGACTTTGTCCAGGGAAGGATGTTTGGTGTGATGTAGTTGGTAAGATCGCAAGTTATAAAATAAAATGGAGGTCAGCCAAAGTGCTATACAAACAGTATACCACATAACACAGAAAGGCCTCTTGATTTTAGCACTCACTGTAAATTCTATTTGTCTCATTTATTCCTAAACAATATTGCCTACAATTCAGGAAGGAAAAGAAATGTCTGATAACAGAAAATATCTTTTTTTTTTCTTTTTTTTTGGCCAGCCATGCACAAAAACATACATGCTATCCAATAAAATATAGCATTTCATGGACTGCTAATCAGTGCTATTCCTTTTATGCATTAGTCGTTGCCACAAGGAGGCTTTAATCTTCCCAAATTACATTATCTAAAATCACTCCACTCATGGACCTTTCCGAGTAGTTGCCTTTATTTAGTTATATCACCATCATTTGATTCTATCACTGCAAATCAGAAGCAGAACTGGGATCCATCTGTTTGGTTACAGAACGTAAGCTCCCATCTGTGATCCATGGACCACTTGTGGTCCCTGGAGCACTTCCTGGCTGTCTGCAGAGAACTGGATGTTGTCATGGTACTGGCTTCTCATTTCCAGCCTCTAAATCACTTGAAAAGAAAACTAAAATATATAAAATACCTGCTTAATATTAATTTTCCATGTAAGCAAGTGTTGTGGGTCCAACAGAGATGCTAGTGATTGTGAATGGACAGTTATGGAAGGAATCCATGAAATGATGCCTTATTAAAATGTGGCTTACACTATAAAAAGATTTGAGAACCTTGCTGGTCATTATTAACTCTTTCACTGCTAATCGCTTTATCAGAAACATCCAGCTAATCTACTCTCACCATGATTCCTAACTATCCCCCAGGTGCCAAAACCCTGAGACTGTCCGTTAGCCAGCATCCTCTTGACAACACAAATGATGCAATTATTGTCGCTGATACAAAATGCTGCATCACACTGATAACTGAAGCATTAACATCCCTTTTTCTCAAAGGTACACAATACTGTCAAAAGTTAGGCCTGCTATACCAGCTGGACCCAGAGAAGGCTTGCTGCAGAAATTAGATCCAGTGTGTTATGGAGTTCTTGAGGGGGTTTGATTAGTATTCCCATTTTATACACCAGGAAGCCTAAGGCCAAATTGATATAATGGCATAACTCGGACTAGTCCACCAGGCTATACGGCATCATTTTACATATCCAATGGAGGGATTGTCTACAGTCTGAGGCCCTGATTCTGCAAGCATTTAGGCACATATTAACTAACAGAAGGAATCCTAATAACTTCAGTGGTGTTAATCAAGTGAGAAGAACTAGGCATGTTCTTAAGTGTTTGTTTGGGATTCGGTTGTTGGAGGTGTTGAACCTTCTCTCCACACACACACCCCTACTGGCCCCAATCCACTTAAGCGTGTGTTTAAGTGTTGTGCTGGATTGGGATCAGCTTGCTCAGCACCTTGCAAGTTAGACATATAGTAAGCAGGCAGCACTCTCTACCCTAAATTTCCATACTTCAGACCAGAAGATGTAATTTGTCTGGAACTTGTGCTTTATCAGTTCATAATTAGTGTTCGGTCTCAACTGAAGTCCTGGGTCTGAATACCTCTGAACTTTGTGCAAGTTGGCACTATCTCCAAGCTTTGTGCTTAGAGCCTTTCTCTGTTCTGGTAGAATGACAAATCTTTTAACACTAATCTCCTACTCCCTTCTTAACTAATGGAATGAAAAGGAGAACAATTTATCTTAATCCCTAGGGCTATGTCTACACGACACTTTTATTTCGAAATAACACTCGTTATTTCGAAATAAAAGAAATTCAGTCTACACGACGTTTTCTTATTTCGAAAGGACGGGAACCGTCCTTTCGAAATAAGAAGCACCGTTTCGAACCAGGTTAAACCTGGATGTTTTCGAAATGGCCATTATTTCGAAACGGTTGTTTTGAAATAACGGGAATTAGACGTGTTATTTCGAAACAACGGCTGTTTCGAAATAATGCGGCTCTGACCTTCTTCCCAGGGTGCATAGCGCCCACAGGAAGGAGGAAGTGCCCAGCCCTGGCAGCGTGCTGATACACCCTCACAGGCATGTCAGCATGTGGGGCAGGAGCTGCGGAGGGCAGACGGCTCGGTCCTGTGTGGACCACTGAGGAGATCCACCGATTCCTCAGCATCTGGAGCAGGCCTGAAATCCTGGCCAGGTTCCGGACCAGCCATAGGAACTGGGCAGTTTACGCTGCCATAGTGGCGGAGCTGTCAGCCCAGGGCCAGGAGCGCAGCACCGAGCAGGTGCGCTCCAAAATAAAGGCTCTGCGGCAGGACCACGCGCGCACCAGGGACGCGCGTGAGCTCCAGGGAGAAGGTAGCAGAGCCACCTGCCCCTTCTTCATGGAGCTGCACGCGTTCCTGGGGCGTGAGCCCAGCGGCCTGCCTGCCCAGGCAGTGGACACCGGATCCGCCCCCAGCACCTCCTCAGGTGCCGAGGGACCACCCAGCAGCCCTGGGGCATCCCTGGATGTCGGGGGTCCCGAGGACCAGCCACCACCAGCACCACCAGAGGCGGAGGCAGGGACCCCAGAACTAATCCCCCCAGGCCAGGGTGGGGCCAGTGAAGAGGAGGGGGAGCAGGAGCA
>ML682005.1:21021-34489 GCA_007922195.1 Podocnemis expansa
CAGCTGCCAGTCTGCGCCATATTGCCGACTGCATGGGGCCACCAGCGCCTGGCGTAGCACCACCCCAGCGTGGGGCTCGACGCCGACCCCGGACCCACGGTGGGCCTGGGCAGGGCCGTGCCACACCCACCTCCCCGTGACCCCCATCTCCCAGTTGCAGCCCTGAGCCCCACTGACCCCCACCCCACCCCCATCTCCCAGTTGCAGCCCCGAGCCCCACTGACCCCCACCCCCCTGTTCATTATAAATAAAAATGTTGACACGTGCCATTGGTGTGTGTGGTGTATTTTATTGGTGGTGCTGCAACAGTGTGGGTGGATGGGTGGGGGCTGTCTGTCCTAGAAGGGGGAAGAGGGTGGTGTGTGGTGGGGCAGGCCTGGTCTTCAGGGGTCCTCTGCAGCTGCGAAGCTGTCTGTCAGTGCCTCGCGGATGGCGAGGGCCCTCGTGGAGGCCCGCTCCCGTGGGGGCACGGGTGCAGTCTGCTCATACCGGCGCCCGATGAGCTGGGCCTCGGCCTCCCAGGCAGCTGCGAGGGGCTCACCCCGCATTTCACAGAAGTTATGCAGGGCCAGGCAGGCGCCGATGATCTCAGTCGCTGTCTCCTCTCCGAGATGGAGGCGGGTCAGGAGGCACCTCCAGCGGGCCTTCAGCCGTCCAAAGGCCCTCTCAATAACTTGGCGGCAGCGGTTCAGCCGCCGGTTAAACAGCTGGCTGCAAGGGTCGAGGGGCCCTGTGTAGGGGCGCATCAGCCACGGGCGGAGGGGATAGGCCGCATCTGCCACAAGGAGGACAGGCACCTCTACCCCCCCAACATAGATGTTCTGCGGGGGGAAGAAGGTGCCCGCCTCAATGCCCCGGTAGAGGGACGAGTGCCTGAGGATGTGGGCATCATGTGCCCTCCCTGGCCAACCCACATTGCAGTTTTGGAAGATGCCCCGGTGGTCCACGAGGGCCTGCACAACAATTGAGTGGTAGCCCTTCCTGTTCCAGTACTCTGCCGCTCGGTGGTGTGGGGCCCTCACGGGGATGTGGGTGGCATCGAGGATCCCCCTGCAGTTCGGGAATCCCAGTGCTGCCATACCGTCCATGGTGGCGTGCAGCTCCCCCTGCATGACAAGGCGCCGCAGCAGGCCTCTGTTAATGGC
Source organism: Podocnemis expansa (assembly GCA_007922195.1). Classification (NCBI taxonomy): domain Eukaryota; kingdom Metazoa; phylum Chordata; order Testudines; family Podocnemididae; genus Podocnemis; species Podocnemis expansa. The sequence continues at coordinate 22,167 of ML682005.1, forward strand.
CCTGGTGACTTGGCTGAGGATGACCCCGACAGTGGCCCTGCCAACCCCGAACAGGTGGGCCACGGACCTGTAGGACTCCAGGGTGGCCATCTTCCATATGGCTATGGCCACCCTTTAGTCCACAGGGATGGCCAGACGCATGGCAGTGTCCCTGCGATGCAGCAGTGGGGTCAGTTCAGATACCAGCTGCTCAAAGCTGGCCCTGGCCATCCTGAAGTTGCGCTGCCACTGGTTGTCATCCCAGGTTTGGAGCACGACCCGCTCCCACCAATCAGTGCTCGTTTCCTGGACCCAGACTCGGCGAGGCACTGACAGGGGCAGGGGCACTAGGGCAGCCCTGAGGCCCAGGGTGCTGACAACCTGGGGCACACCCTGGTCAGAATTGGGGTCTCTGAACAGTGTGTCCCCCACCAGGAGCACACTGTGCAGACGTGCAGTGTGCCTAGTGGTCAGCCGTCGAAGGCTAGGCAGCCGGGCACCGTCCATCTGAGTTGCTTGCAGAGTCCTGCTAGCCAGAATGGACGGGGAAGTGAGGTCGGGGCCAGCCTTTTATAGGAATGGCTAGCAAAATGGCCACCAGCATGGCCCAGGGAAGCGGCCATGTTGCCACACCTCCCATGGTGCCCTGCCCCTGAAGTGAAATAGCAAGTCCACTGTGTGGACTTGCTATTTCGTTTCCAGCTTTTCCCCTTATTTCACCTAGTTTTGTCCTTATTTCCCTTCCGCTTGTTTCACAATAACGTTCTTATTCTGAAATAAGCTATTTCGAAATAAGTTGTTTTGAAATAACGGGCTGCGTGTAGACATAACCTAGGATAGTATCTTCTTCTTTTGAGAAGATGTGATGAACCGTTTTGGCCCTGATTTATAAACAACTGTCTCAAATGGATAAGAAGCAAAGCGACAATAAGGTGATTAAGGGATGATATTGGGAAATGGAATGAAAGATAATTGTCCTCACTTCATTACATTTCTGATTTAGCATTTCTCCTTTAATTTTTCTTTACCCCTTTCACTCTTTTTCATTGTCTGAGACATCAAGGTTATAAAAATATTCCCACAGAAAAGCGGGGAAAATGCAACGTGCATAATTTAGACTCTACTACAGCAAAATTCAGTGATTATTCAAAATCTTAGATTCTATGGATTCATTTTTATAATATGTACCATTTGACTCTTAACAAAATGGAAAAGTGAAAGTGATTCATGGTCTGTAGATTGTCATTTTCCTGTGAATAAACAGGAGACTTGAGTACCTCAGTGAGAAAGATGTCTCAATATCCTTGATGAATGAAATCTTTTATTTTGTTAGGTTTTTTTTATAAACAGTGTGATGACAGCAGCAGGACCCCCTTTCCATCCAAAAGCCCTGCCGGCCTGCCTCAATCCTGATATCAGAGGTTTCCTTCAATCTCCATGGGCCATGCAATTCTTGGTCTTTGCTGTATCTTTCAACTAGTGCTGAATTAGTGAAATTGGTAGATCTCAATTCCAGCATCTCTGTGAGGTCCAGCAAATGTTTAAACTTTACTGAACTCCACTAGATTCAGTCTGGTGACTTACCTATAGATGGCTCTGTAGCATATAGGTCCCAGTAATGCTAATGTGAACATCTTCAAGAATTGGTACACAACTAGCAGTCGCAACACCATTTCAGCAGCGCCTAAGTCCAGCAGCTTCCACTCAAGACCAGCTGTAGTTTCTTACATGCAGACAATTATTTCAGATTTAGCAATATGCGTACATAACATTAAACAAACAAGGAGCCTGGTAGCACTTTTAAAGACTAACAAATTTGTTAGTCTTTAAAAGTGCCACCAGACTCCTTGGGTGTGTTCACACAGCAGTCTTATTTTGAAACAACAGAGGTTGTTTCAAAATAAGAAAGGCCATGTTCACACGACACACCATTGTTTCGAAACAACGGGTCCCCGTGTTTCGAAACAATGGGTCCCATTGTTTTGAAACAACGGCGTTCTTTCGAAACAACTTAAACCCCATGTAGGGATGAAACAATGCTGTCTGAACATGTTGTTTCGAAACAACAGTGACTCATTTCAAAATAACTGTTGTCTGAACATGCTATTTCGATTCCTGCTTTTTTCCTTAATTCGAATTAACAAACTATTAATTCAAATTTACTTATTTAGAAATTAGGCGTTATTTCGATACAACTTGTATCAAAATAACCCCCTGTGTGTGAACATAGCTCTTGTTTGTTTTGCTGGACTAGACTAGACTAACACAGCTGCTCCTTCGGAACTTGGGATGTAACATTAAAGCCTTTTATAATGTTAGCCTGATCAGTGTTGAGTGGCTTATATTTCCAATTGCTGAAACCCAAGCATCTTTTTTCCATTTTCATTCACTTGATTATTTCTCAATTTCTATGGCTATTTTAATAACTAAAAACAATGTCCTTTTAGCCTTAAAGAGCAACAAATCTAGAATACACCATAAAATGTTTCACATTAATAGTTCGTACATGAATAACCTCCGGCAACAGAAACAAAACAGATTCATGAGGTTTGTAATAAGATTTCATTTAGTTATTTTTTCAAATAATTTTTTTCAGGGGGCTGCAAGATTCAAAGGGTCAAAAATAATGTTTTTACTACTAAATTAAGGCCAGAAACTCCTAAAATGTTATCTATGACTTGATGTGCATAGGACATGTGAAGTGGAATAATAAGCAGAGCTATAATGCTGATGTTATTCATCAAAAGCATAATTCAGAATGGAACAACATCAGTATTCTAGGACAGTTGCTTACTTTTATCCAGTATTTCTTTGTTGGTTTTAGGCAATTTTTTAAAAAGAAAAGTGATCAAAGAAATTTTGCGAATATGATTCTTGGTTCTACTCTGCTCTGTTCAGAAGAGACATTTCACATATCTGATTAGATACTTTCTAGTAGGATACTGTCTTTAGAAATTAGCAAATTGTAAAACAAATAGTGTGAATACAAGCTGTCCTTTATGGAAAATTCCAAGGGACCTATTATCCCTTATAAGGATTTAATGGAAAGGTTTTAAAGAAATATAAGACGATTCTGTTGAAAGCTCTCAAAAAAACTACTGAATTATATGAATGATCTCCTCATTATGGGGTTTTTAAACCATCCTATAGAATTCTACAACAAGGGTTTTATTAAATCTTAGATTTATTTTTAAAGAAAAAACAATGGAAAAAGTTATCACCTTTTGTTAAATTCCCTTGTTTTGGGTTTTGTGAGGAGTGCATGTCAAAACAGAACAGGAAGGATATTTCAGAGACTCTTGGGAGTGTTCCATCAAGTTAAGGAGTATATTTAAACTGCATGACTCAATAATTTTTAACCACATGATTTTAATTGCTCCTAAGTAAAAGCTAAGGGTGAGGAGTGGATGCAGGCCATGGCATGTATAACTTCCGTGGTCATTTGGTATCACATAATGTCAAAAACCCAATAAGCTGCTGCCCTATTACAAAAGAGAGTTCCCTCAAAATGGTGGCTAGTCCCATTTCATAGACTGAGATTTTACAAACTCACACACAATACTTATAAGTTTATAATAAACCATGAAAATTTGCATTTCTACAGTCAGGTGCATGTGTTCAAGGGAACGTAATCATTTATAAATGTATGGGTCAGAATTCATACACAAACTACATCTGGCCAGAAAGCTTGCAGAGTATTGTCCAAAAAAGAACAGGAGGAGAGTTTACACAGCTCTAAGAGTGTCTTCTTGTGTAGGTTCAATCAGGACCTGAAGTAGCAATTAAAAGTATCAGAATCTCAGTGCAACATAGCAAAAATACCTCATCGGTCCTGTTGCTGTTAAAAGTATTCCAGTAAAGAAGGTTGAGAATAAAATTAGGTTCCTGTGTGTGATTAGGCATATCCACAGTTCCTAAAAATGGGTTTTAAAGGTGACCTATCCCTCTGAACTATCCCTACTGTTTTTTTCTAATAGTCAATACAGAATAAAAGAACAAATCAATTTAAAATATTTCCAGCTGGAAAAATAGAGTATGAAGGAAGCTTGCTAAGTCTCTGTATTTGCAACGTAGAATTATGGATTCATAAAAGAAACCTTTGGGCGGATTACCCTGATTAAGAATGGAAGAGGAGAAAGCAATAACAATTAAAAATAGGAAAGGCAATAGCATGAAGTACAAATTTACAATTAGGCAAGGCAGACAACTGATAAAGCTAAAAATATCAATGAAAAAAGTCTGTGGCCAGTAGGATTAGAACAATAAGGAAGAATTCCTTACTCATAGAGTGAACAAATGAAATCCTGGTGATGGTATAGGTTTGATACAAGACAAGGATAGCAAAATTATTGCTGAAGATGTAGAAAAGGCAAAAATAGTTAAATATTTATTCTGTATTCAGAAAGAAAGAGGATATATTATAGTGGTAAGAAAATCTTTTGTATTCCATCAGTAATTAAAGAGGAAATTAAAGATTTTTAATACAATAATTTGCACTCAGAAGTATGAAAAGAATTGCCTGAGGAACTCCAACTCATTAATGTTTGTAACAAATCCTGAAACACAGGGTAAGTTCAGAGGACTAAAAAACACCTAATTTTATGGCAGTATTTGAGGGGTGACCTGAAAAGCTATAAGTGGGTTAGCCTGACTTGATTGCAGTCAAAATCACAAAAAGCATAACGCAATTAATAAAAAATTAAAGGATGGTAGCCAATCACTATTATTCTGTGGAAAATAAGTCTTGTCAGACAAGTTTTATCATTGTTAATGAGATTGCAAGTTTGGCTGATAAAGGTGACACTCTAGACAGAATACATACTCAGATTTCTGTAAAGGATTTGACTAAGTCTTGTCTAACATTCGGATTTTTTTTTCAAGAACGCCCTAACACTGCAAAATCAATGTTTCCTAGAGAAAATAGATTATAAACTGATAACTAAATCTAAAATAAAAATTGTAAATTGGGAATCATCAGCCAAAGTGAATATTTATGCCGGGGGGGCGGGTTGTGTCTGCAGGAATCTGTTCTGATCCCATTACTATTCAGTATCTTTTATAAATCTGGAAGAAAATATAAAATCATTGTCAGAAAAGTTTTCAGATGACATAAAATTGGACTGGTAAATAGAGATGCACAGAGATCAGTTAAACAGGTTGATAATCTCAATTGGTAAAATGGACTCATTTGAACAACAAGCCTTTAATACAGTCGGAGGCAACATCATATATCTAAGAACAAATGGAGGCCACGCTTAGAAGATGAGACTGTATTCTGCAAAGCAGTGACTAAAAAGGATTTAGGATTCATAACAGATAACCAGCTGATCACAAACTCCCAGTATTGCTGTTCTGTAGCTGAAAGGGTGAACAAAAATCCTGGAAGTATAAGCAGGGAAATATGAATTAGAAGTACAGAGATACTATCTCTGGATATAGCATTAGTAAAACCACTGTTGGAACAGTGTGTACAGTTCTTGTGTGCTCACTTCAAAAAGCATATGGAAATATTGGAACGCATTCAGGAAAAGAGCCCCTTGTATGATCTGTGGTCTGCAAAACTTGCCTTATAACAAGAAATTTTAGAAGCTTGATTTAGCTTTGTTGAAAAGAATGTTAAGAAGTGACTTCATTAATGTGTACAAGAACCTCCATAGTGAAAAGTGATAGTAGGCGTCTCTTTAATTCAGCAGAAAAAGGCATAAGAAGATCCAATGATTAGATGTTCAACCTAGATAAATTCAAACAAGCTATAAAATTTAAGTAATCAGGGTATTTAACCAATGAAACAACATACCCAGGAATATGGTGGATTGTCCATTGCTTGAAGTCTTTAAACCAAGACTAAATTTCTTTCTAAAAAGCTATGCTGTAGCTGAAATAGAAGTTATACAGAAATGATTGGGTGAGATTATTTGAGCTCGAGTATATATTAGGTCAAATTAGATTATTATAATGGTCTTTCTTTTGCTGTTTAATATTTATGACTCTATAGTGGGGAGTAGCACAGCTGTTGGAGAGATGCATTCAAGGAAAGAGGTTTTGAGTGTGCTGGAAAAATTTGATGTATCAAGTGGCAAAATGGCATCATGGCAAATAAAAATATTAGCAGTAAAATTTAGAAAACATACTGTATTCCATAAAAATTCACAAGAATAGTTGAAAGAGAAGGTAAAGAAAACATGTTTCTCATCTTCATTTTCATGGATGTCATTATGGTCCTTATTTTGTGGCCCAGGCTAAAATCAGTGCCCTGGTCATTTCAGATCCTACTGTCTTCTGTCCCAATCAAAATCATCCCCTTTTGCTCTCGTGCCCGAGAGCCACTTTCAGGGAATTCTCTCCTAGTCATAGCAATGTTTTGACAACAGTGGAAAACAAAGTCTGTCGTCCTTCTATTTTGAATTTCCAAGTATCACTCCCAGACTGTCTGGCAGGTGGTGAGATACTGATAGTAAACATATTTATGGTAGCCCCCAAAGACTTCAGCTGGCCTTTGTTCCAGTTTCTGTACAAATATAGACAAGAGACAGTCCCTGCCCAGGAAAATTTACCCTCTAGAAGTTGTACCATACTCCTTGCCCCTAGAAATCTGCATTTTTGTTTGGGGGCTTTTTCTTATTTTTCCCTTCCTTTTATGCCTTTTTCTCACCTCTTTCTCCTTCTTGAAGTGTTTTTGCTTTTTTTTTCTGCTATTGTATTTTTGTTTCTCTGTTGCTTCAGTTTCCTCACTCTCTTTCTATTTAATTCAGTCTTCTGCATCTGTTCCATTTTCTTTTCCTCTCTAACTTTGCTGTTTTCCTGCTGTTATTTTTTATAAATATAAATACACACAAACCTTTTTATTGTTGTAGTTGTGTAGAAATACTTGATTAGGTTAGTCTGTGTCTGCTATAAAATGAGGAGGCAGAAATTCTGATTAACTAGCATGGAATGGTAGAAATTCTACAATACCAAGCACCGTGTTATTCTGTGGGACCCCCCGCAGTCATCTCTGGGGATCTGGAAGGCACTCTGTGCGTACTCTAACATTCCTCCGTAAGGACAAAACAATGAAGATAAAACCATTCACAGCAACTTAGTGTTAATCATTGTCAACATCAAGGTTGATCTTCCCAGAATGTAATCTACTTTTCACAGAATGACCCAAATTTGCAAATGTAGAGGACTGAAGTTAAATGTCTTGTGTAAAGATCCATGTTTCACTTCTTAGAAGAGCCGCTGAGCCACCCTGGTTAGGTATAGCACAGATTGGTCCCCTGTAACTTTCAGTCCTAGTAGGGGCCTGTCTTCTAAGTTACAAAAGCATCCTGGGCTGCTCCATGGTCAGCAGTATTGCCTGGAATCTCCACAGTGCTATAGCCCTGTCTCCTTATGCTGAGCTACCCATGGAGGGCTAGGAGGGCAGCCTTGTACTGTCTTGTGCAGCACTGTGCAAGGGGAACTCTCCTTAGGTCAGAACTACAAGCTTTATAGCAAGATCCTTTGTTGGCGTAAAGGGACAGAACTAGGAGTTAGGCTCTCACCTTGAATGCCCAAATACAAACTTCAGTCACTGCCTTCCAGATCTCAGGCAAAACTTATTGATACTGGTAAGCATTTTCTGTGAATAAAGACTGGAAGATTGGGCCACAGCACTATTTAAAAACAAAACAAAACCAACAAAAAAAAACCAAAAAAAACCTCTCCTTCACTTTGTTAAATCCTGTGTCGTGGCACCTGGAGGTCAGTTGTAAGTCCCTGTTTCCAGTTATAATAATGATGAGAGCTGGATGAATACCGGGCTTTTTAGGTTGGTGGCAATTCTGGTGGAAAAAAATGTTTAAAAATGTTTTGGAATCAATTGAACTCCATTTTTTTAAACTGTCAGCTATCTGAAAAGTCCGAATACTGAGTCAGGTCAAACAGAACATTTCATTTCACTTCACTCAATTTTTCATTCTGGGTTTCTTCATTTTAATAAAAACAAAGAAAAATGGTGATAGGAGAGGGTGACTAGCCCTCTGTTTAATTTTTAACCCAGTGATTAGAGCTCTCTTCTGGAATCTGGATGACCCAGGCTGAAATTCTTACTTCTTCCCTGCCATAATGACTGTAGGTGAAGGTAAAAGTGTAAAATAGAAAAGACAAGTAGAAGTGGTCAGACTGAGGCCTACTGAACCAAATCAAAACAGTAGGTCCAAGTTGGATCACTAGCTAAATTCACAAGAGCCAGGCTAAGACAACCTGACATAACAGAAATTGGCAAGAAGCAAGGTGCAGCTGCAGAAAGGACTGTGAAGGTATGAGGTGTCCACTCGGCCTAGTGCCAGAGAGGGAGAGGTCACATCATCTCTTCCTATTTTTGAACTCTTCAGCACAAGGGTATACGCAATCACAGAATAACACCTTGATGGCTGGATCAGGGATATGTGGACCTATCAAATTGAGGGGTGGCATTAAAAAAAGGAGTATGAGGACCAACCAATGTCAAAGAGGACCAAGGCAATAGGTCCCAGCAGGGTGTATGAGCAGGAACACCAGAGCCTGGAGTTTGTGCAGCTGAAGCGGGCGATGAAAATTCCTACCATCAGTTGAACTGTTCCAGTGCACTGAGAACTCGAATGCTGCCAGCAGATCTGTTGAGAGCTCACTTGCCATTTTGCTACATTGCAATAAAGCCTAACCTGACATCTTCATTTCTACAAAGATCCATGATCATCTTAGTTTCTTTGATCATGAGTGTTGCCTCCATTTACTTCTTGCACACAGGATATGCCTAGGCTCCAAATCAGTGAGCTACCTGAGTTCTCACTAGAGATTTGAGCCAATGGTAACCCAAAGCATTAACCAAAGAAACACCTCAGCTTAGGATCACCAGGTTAACTCAGTTCCTGCTAAAGATCAAAGCCAGGATCATTGGACTACATGAGTTCCCAGTAGAGATCTGAGCTGTGACAATCCTGAGGGAACACGCATACTGAGACTCATGCATGCAGCCAAGCAGACATCCATGCCAGACTCAGAATGACACAGAGATAAGAACACCTCTCACCCAGCATACCACAATCAGGGGTTAAAGTAAGCCAGACTGCCCTGAAATGCAGTTCCAGGGCCCACAAATTTAAGGGGTCAGAGTCCTGGGGCCCTGAAAAATAGAAAAATCAGGCAGAATGCATGTTCCACCCAGCTCTGGCCTGGTAGCTGCAGCCAGGCTGGGGGAGTTTTCAAATCAATCACCCTGAGCATTCTCAGGCATGTGCCTGGGGTGGGAGTGTCCTGGCGAGGGACCATGAGAGGTCACTGAATCCAGTCCTCTGCATTCATGCCAGGAGCAAGTACCATCTAGGATGGTGCAGGAGGCAGCATATGAGGCGTGGATCAGGGGTAGGGGGCTGAGGAGACAGCGTGTGAGACCAAGATGGGGGGGGCAGAGGGGGCAGCATGTGAGGCTGGGATGGGGGGGTGGAAGAGGCAATGTGTGAGAGCAGGATCGGGGGGAGGGAGCAGTGTGTGAGGCCAGAATCAGGCCTGGGGGGGCAGTGGAGGCAGAGTGTAAGGCTGGGATTGACATCAGGGAGGTGCAGAGGGGTGGAGGGGGCAGCATGTGAGGCATTTCACTGACAAAGTGAAAAAACAAATTGATGGAGCCAGATGGGTACCCAGGAGCCAGCTGCTACAGGACAGACCTGGCAGAGGAAACAACAGAATATCACTGGTCTTCACCTACAGTCTGTTTATAAGGAGTGATAATTGATATGTATAGTACTGAGAAGTGGTTGCAAATACCTACGCAGGCTGGGGCCCACACATGCATGAAGGGGAATTGGACAGTATGGGAAGGGGGGCCAGATATTGGGAGGGTTCTGGGGCCCGTCAAATTATACTTTAGCCATTGCCCTCAATGACTAATTCATAGTGGCAATTCATAGTTATTCATAATGGGAAAGAATAAACATTGATCCAGATAACATGAGTAAAAATGGCTCTACAGCCTGATAGTTATGGTGCTCAGCTTTGATGTGGGAGACCTGAGTTCCAGTAACTAGTTAATTATGTATAAAAGTGGAATGACTGTTTATAGATGCGCTTAAGAAAGACCCATAATCCAATAGTTAGGTGCTCTGCTTTGCTGTGGAAGAGCCAAGTTCAAATCCCTTCTGCCCCTCAGACAGAGAGGAAGAATTTAATTAGTTCTCCCATATCCTACATGAGGGCTAGATGTTATAAGGAGAGTACTTTAATCTTTTCCTATAGCTGCTTGGTGACTTTTTCCTGCAATATCAAAACTACTTCATTTGAACATTTCCAAAACATTTTCTTTCTTGTTTGGTTTACACTTTTTAAGAATTTTGGGTCAACCGAAACTACATTTTTCAGTAAATAAAGTACTTGCTGAAAAAGATTTGTCCAGCTCTAGGAAGAAGTGATAGTTTTATAAAGAGAAAAAATATGCTTTTATCCTTTAAAAAGATGGCTGCCACTCGATGTTCATTTTGGCTGTAAAACCAAAATGGTATAAAACTTATAACCAATAGAAAAAGCAATTTTTGGTAGATTTTGAAGGGGAACATTTATTTTAAAATGCAATAAACTCTTCCTTAGATTTTTCAAGCTCATGAATTAATAAAATTGGAGAAAATTAGTACAAAAATAAGCTCCAATAACTTCACACAATTGACAGTCTTGTATCAGTTGTACTACACAGCAGTATGCAAAGCTGGACTGAATGAGAAGGTTTGAGTGAGGTTTGGCATAAGAAGGTTTGAGTGAGAAGTTTTATTTGGTCATAGGAGTTTTGCTACTGACAGAAAGGTGAGCAGGAGCAGGCCCTAAATTTTAAACATGATTGCAGCAATGAAGGATAATACAAAGAAACATTTAGAGAAATGATCCCATAGGTTGATTGCTTTACATCAAAAGAAATTGTCAGTAGCCACGTTATCATGCACAGACCAGCTTATTTAAGAGCTGATACATTTTATCATGTCAGCCATCAGCACTATCACAGCAGGATTATCTGGCTATGTAAACTCTCTCCTCAGGCCCTGTGCCACCAACTTTCCTAGTTATCTCTGTGACACAACCAACTTCCTGAAAAAACTACAATCCATCTGTGGTCTCCCAGAAAACACCATCCTAGCCGCTATGGATGTAGAAGCCCTCTACACCAACATTCCTCACAAAGATGGACTACAAGCCATGAGGAACAAGTTCCACCTGGGACACATTACACAATCCGTCATCTACAGCCAAGCTTTGACATACAACTGGATCTGCTCCAATCCCTCAGACAGAGACAAACACCTACAAGATCTCTATCAGGTGTTCCTAAAACTATAGTACCCACCTGGGGAAGTGAAAAAACAAATTGACAGAGCCAGACGGGCAGAAGCATTGCTACCCCGGAGAAGGACCTGGGGCACCGGCCCAGGCCCCAACCCCTGCCTGCAGGCCATGCCCCTTGCCTGCAGGCTACACCCCCGGCTGGGGACAGGGCTGGGCGCAGTAGTGACAGCAGGCGGCTGGGCCCCGGATCCCTGGCCGGGGATGGGGCTGGGAGTGGCCGCCGCAGCAGCAGGCGGCTGGGCCCCAGATCGCCCACCGGGAATGGGGATGAAGCAGCCACCACTGCTGCGAGCGGCTGGGCCCCAGATCTCCAGCCCGATGGCGCCAGAGACTGGGAGAGGCGGGGCCCTGCAGGACCCGGGGCACTGGCACTGGGATTTGGGGCATGGGCCCCATGTGTCAGGCGCCAGCGAAGCCCCTGCACATGGGTATCCAGGAGGCATTTGCTACAGGACAGATCTGGCAGAGAAAACAACAGAACACCACTGGTAGTCACCTGCAGTCCCCAACTTAAATCTCTCCAACACATCATCAAAGATCTACAAGCTATCCTAGAAGATGATCCCACACTCTCTCAAGCCTTGGGAGGCAGGCCTATCCTTGCTTACAGACAGCCCCTCCAACCTGAAGCAAATACTCACTAGCAACCAAACACCATAAAAGAACACTAATCCAGGACCGTATCCTTGCAACAAACCCTGTTGCCAGCTCTGCTCGCACATCGACTCCAGTGATACCATCATAGGTCCCAACTACATCAGCCACACCATCAGGGCCTCATTCACCTGTACATCCACTAATGTGCTATATGCTATCAGGTACCAGCAACGTCCCTCTGCCATGTACATTGGCCAAACTGGACTATCCTTGCGTAAAAGGATAAATGGACACTAATGGGACATCAAAAATGACAACATCCATAAACCAGTAGGAGAACACTTCAGTCACCATGAACATTCAGTAGCAGGCTTGAAAGTTGTCATACTTCAACAAAAACTTCAAAAACAGACTTCCAC
>ML682005.1:34889-82023 GCA_007922195.1 Podocnemis expansa
TGAAACTGCAGAGTTGGAGTTAACTGGCAAGCTTCACACAACCAGAGTGGGGCTGAATAGGGACTTGGAATGGTTCAAACTTTACAAAAAGTGATTGTTCTGTTCACACGTTCTCTCCCTTCAATCAGCTGGAGTGAATGGGCCCCATCTACTTGAACTGACTTTGCTAACGCTTGCCCTCCTCCACCCTGGCATGTGTATATATACCTCTCAGCTGTAGTTTCCACTTCATGCATCTGATGAAGCAGGTTGGAGCCCATGAAAGCTTATGCCCGAAGAAATCTTAGTTTATAAGGTGCTGCAGGACTCTTGTTGTTTTAACTTTTCTTAGTTTATTTGTTCTGACTGGTGCTATCTCATTTACTGGGCTTCAGATATAATCAAATGTCAAAACATCAGAGTCTTTAGAGTCAGTGAATGGTCATGTGACTTTTTTGGTGGAAGTTTGAATAAAACTGAATAGTTAAAAAAAATTGTTTAAGTTACAACCTCTAAAAATCTGAGCAAAAAATCAGACTTTCACTCTCAAATTTCTAGTGATAGCAAGGTGCATTATGGTGAGTCATTCTAATATAATCCCCAGACCTAATGCTTTCATTCTACCTATTTTTTCTTTCCTAGTTTTACTAATTTTTTCTCATGGGGGAAAAAGGGCAGACATAGCTAATGAAATGCTGGGAGTGTTGGTTGAACAGATTTAATTGGGAGGGTTACCACCCACTTTTTCCCTTTGTTTCTTCAAAGTAATCTCAATATTTAATGCACTGGAAAGTAGAAATTAAGGGTCTTAATTAAAATGAGCAGTTCTGATGATCTTTACTCCTTAAGTAGCATTCCTGTGGCACCTAAAGACTAGCAGAAAAACATAACAGACTAGAATTGGTTTCCATGCGGCTTTCATACAAATTTAACAATATAAACTAAGCTTTACATTTTGGAGAAGTTTGCTTTTAAATGTTAACAGCAAAATCCTCTTTTGGGTTATAAAAATGGCTTTTATTAGAGCAGGGTGGAAACAGGATTGTGATCTGACAATTGAGATAAACCATATAGCTGAATCTCAACAAGGTCTGATGAAATGGAATTTTCTCCCATGAAAGCTCATGTGATGAATAAATTTGTTAGTCTAAGTGCCACAGGACTCCTTTCTTATTTTACTGATCTAGACTAACATGGCTGCCCCTTTGGAACTTCTCTCTCTATGTAAAACTTAACAATGTTAGGTACTGCTTCATTTTGATGCTGCTGTATACTACATAGTTTTCATAAAAACTATTTACTTGTAGTAGACTTGTCAAAACCTTAACATTGCTTAAAGTTTGCTTATTTTGGATTAATCTCTTCAATTGTGTTGGTGGTAGTTTGAAATGTTGTCGTAACTTTATTTATGTAAGGCAGGCTTAGAAGCTGTACTTAACAGCTTTTGAAGGGGGGGGCAACTAATCTGCTTAGGTCCTGTATTAGCATGAATACAAAGGGCACAATTACCTGATTAGCATACTCGGTGTAGGGCATAGTGGGTAATGGTATTTGGGGTTAGTCTGCTCACAGATCTATCAATATCTGTAATTCTACTAAGGGGAAATATGAAATACTGTCCTTGTGTGAACTGCTACTCTCTGTTTCAAATCTGTCTGGGGTTAGTTAAGGGGTAAACACTACCCTTAGTTAAAAAGAGGCTTGTAAGAAAGGTGACTGCATGTTTCAGCCTGAAAGAGTTGAAAATCAGGAAGGGGGGAGGGGAGGGGAGGGGAGGTTGTATTGTTTCAATGCTTGTGGTAGTGTGCTTCCTACTCTATTGCTTCTCGTGTTCTTTGTGACGGAAGTAGCTATTAGCAGCTACTTAAAAACTAAGATAGCTGAAATCACTGAGCTCATTGAAGGGAGAGAGTCCTTCTCTTTCTGTGCTGAAGAGAAGCAGCAATGGAGTGACCAGCTGGTGGATGGTGAGAGCAGCCAACAGTGCGCTGGGCAGCATGAGTTGCTAGAGGGCAGAGCCAGTGGACAGTGGACGGTGAGAGCGGCCAGCGGTGAGCTGGGCAACACAAGTGACCAGAGGGCAGAGCCAGTGGACAGTGAGAGTGGCCAGCAGCGAGCTGGGTGACACGAGTGGCCAGAAGGCGGAGCTGGCAGACAGCCGGAAGAGCCAAGAAACAGTTCTAGAGGATGGAGTGTGTGACCAGTAGCTGGTGGTGGCAGACAGCTGGCGTGAAAGACACTCCCTACGTACCCTAGGGTTGGTTGGGAGCTTAGTTAGCACTGATTCTCCAGATCAGTGCCAGTTTTGCCATTAAGTCTGTATGTTCTGTTATGTGGTGTGGGTTGTTAGGAACTTTGCTCTATGTTAATTTTTCTAGATTAGTGCTGGTCTCTGTATTTGGCCTTTTGCGTTCTGTTTTACTACTATTAAAATTTCTGTTTACTACACTCAGTTTTGTGCTTGCGAGTGGGGAAGCCTTACCCCTTTGGGGTGCCCAGGGAAAAGTGCAGGATTCCCAGAAATCTGGCTAGGGGCTCGAGCCAGATGGTGGTGTTCCGTCATTGGGAAACCCCTAGATATAGAACCTGGCCCTTGTCCTGCCAGCCTGCCCTGGTAGAAGGGTTACATTTACATTATGAATTAAAGTATCATTCAGGTCTCTGGTAATTGATTGTGTGTATACAGTACAGGACTCACACAGCTACTCTTCATACAGGCAGCAGTTTTTTCTTTAGTTGCCTATATTCTCTCCCCATTAAAAAAGTGCATTTTCTTTGTCACCCTTCCTCATCTGACAACAAATAAAGTACATCATTTATTTTTCCAGAGCAGCTGAGAAAGGATTTGACCTGGAAGAGAAATGGTGGATTACTTACCAGAAACTGTCCTTCTTCAAGACGGGCTGCTTGGATTCATTCAGAAATAGGTGTCTCCATGCTGGAGCGCCGGTTTGGGCAGAAGCTTTTGCTCTAGCCTGTCAGAAGAGGGCAGGCGGCCACCGCCCCTCGCGTCACTCCATGGCTATATAGGTGGCCGCTGCCTGGCCCCTCCCCAGTTCCTAAGAGTCGACAACTCCAAGTGCAGGGACGGGGGGAGGGCTCTGAATGAATCCAAGCAGCCCATCTCGAAGAAGGATATTTACTGGTAAGTAACCCACCGTCCTTGTTTGAGCACTGCTCGGATACATTCAGAAATAGGTGACTGCTAGCCATGCTGATGGATGGCAGGTGGAGTTGGCTCTTGATGGTCCTGGGTTTAAAGGACAAGCAGAGGGAACACGCGGTGACTTCATGGCTTTTGTGGAGGCACCAGAGGCACTTCTCGTGGGGATCATCCCACAGGAAGGCCTTGTCGCACTCGGCACAGGGCTTTAACCCCAGCATGTCGGACAGCACTGTTCCGGCCCAGAAAGGGAGACCTTCTTCAGGGGGATCAAGTCCACAAATAGGTTCTCCCAGTCAGGCGAGAGGCTCATGTGAGGACAGGCTGCTTGCAAAGCAAGGAGCAGACAGATCTGCCACCAACGCTGAGGCAGAAGAAGTGAAACTGGGAAGTGGCCAGGCGGCAGCCACCTATATAGCCGTGGGGTGGCATGAGGGGTGGTGGCTGTCTGCCCCCTTCTGACAGGCTAGAGCAAAAGTTTCTGACCAATCCAGCACGGAGACACCTATTTTTTAATGTATCCAAGCAGTGCTTGAAGAAGAACAAACCCTTTTATCCAGCAATTTTTGATATTTGCAGTAGATCATGTAGCTAAATAACAAATCTTTTTTTAAGCTACCAACCCAAGAATTGACTTTTTTGTTTCAATCGCTCATTTGTTATAAATATATTGTTTAGTTTTAGTATTTTAAGTGAAGGCAAAGGGCACAGGATTGAATGTCCTCATGACATACTTGCCATTATTTATCCACAGAATGAGTGTACCACAGATAGCAACAGTGCAAAATTCTCCACACTGCCCTATACATAGTTAATGAACATGGGTAGTCTTTCCTTGAAATTCCCAAGTCAAATATGCTAAATCATTTGACACATTTCCATAGATCACTTGGGTTCAGTTATATGTAGTAATTACACCACAGGTGAGATTGACAAAGGAGACTTAGGCTGAGTGTTCTGAATTGGGAACCCTGAGCTATGTGGCTGGGCTCTTCATTCAGTGCAGGGGAAAGCTGGGTGCAGGAAATGGAAATGTGACATGCTGTACCCTTCCACATACACAGCCCCCTGTAATGTGACCTGTGTATCTAGCTGTGTAATTGTGAGGTTTAATGCAAAATATGACATGCATGGTATCTTTTGAATGCTCATGATGTGCTCTGCATTATTGTTCTGATATGTTTCCTGCTGCATCATATGTGTGTACAGATATGAAACATATCCCAAAGTGTGTTTCATGTGGCTCCAGGGGGGGAGCAGGCAGACAAAGGGGGTACTAGTGAAGAGATGCATAACTAAGACAATGCAAATTAAACTCCCTGGCTCATGAGGGAAAGATGAGGAAAACAACCACCTCGCCCCAGGAAGGGCGGGGCCAAATGGAAGTTTGAAGAAAGGAGAAAAAGTCCAGTTTTAAACTGATTGTGGGCTTTTTGGCAGAGGAACTCCATCTTGGAGCAACTCCAAAAAGGACTAGGACCTATCCACATGGCTAGAACGACCTGGGTGCAAAGCCATCAGTAGCTGGGCATGTGGGTAAGCTTGAAATGGATTGCAGCAGTGAACTTTAGCTTAGAATGCATATTTCCTTTTATTTAGTGGTGATAAACTCCTTGACTAGATTGATTGTGCATTGATTTGCCTCCTATACTCATTTAGACTTGTGTTTCAATTAATAAACTTATGAATGTTTTATCTAAAACAGCGTGGATTTTTGGGAAGAAAGTGTGAATACTTAACTTGGAGCAAAAGTGATGTGTATCAGTTTCATTGTTAAAGTGACGGACCACAGTATATGAGCCTGATCGAGGAAGGGTCCCAATCCCTGCAGGATGGGAGTTCCTGCTGTTGCATCAGGGGGTTGGAGGTGCTCACTAGGGCAGTGGTTCCCAATCTTTTCAGTAACATAGCACACTTCAGTGAGAGAAACAAGCCCATGGCACATCCACTTTTTTCAGCTGAACTGATTGCATAATCAATATTCTATCAAACCAAAATTACGAAAATTCTAAACACAGGAGGCCCAAGCGCAAAACTGAGAGGATGTGCATTTTTTCTGCCAGATTTAAAACAATGTATTTGATCCTTTTTTAGCTTGTTGTATGCACTGTGTTGCAAACCTCTCCAGTAAGACCATAACCATAGTAAATTTAAGTAAATGTGATTTTATGAGCAATCAGTTCATTTTACTCAGTGGCTACAGCACTTACTGAGGATATAGGAGTCCTGAGTTCAGATCCCTCAGATCCTTGCCTGACATGCAGTAGAGACTTGAATCCAGCTTTCCCACATCTCGTGTGAAGGGCTTAACCACCAGGCTATTTTGGGACCTCGGGGGTGGGGCTCTCTGTCGTTGAAGTTGTCCCACTTTGTATAAAATGCTTCAATATTCTTTACACGAGAAAGTATAAATGTTAAAGTTAAATGCCTAAGTCTGAATCAATCCCATATACTCTTTACACTGGAAGACAGTTCCTTCTGGTTTGAAATGGGCAAAGGGAACCCTCTCTCTCTGTCAAGTTCTTCATATTTACTTATTACATATTCATAGTCATTGTGGCTTTTGGCACACACACACACAGTGTCTTTGGCTGTGTACGTTCCTCACAGATGGAAGTGTTGGACAAAAATGGGGTCCATGCAAAATTGTCATTTGAAGAAGTTGTGTACTGTAGGTAGGTGTTTAGAACTCTGATGATAGGAAGAGGACCACGATACAGCTATTTACCTTTGTAATCCTAGTAGGTGCCTGTACTGGAATACACTTCCTATCGAGTTGCTGCATTCTTAAGAAAACTAGAGTGCTGTCTCCTAGTAGCACAAAATCTCAACATCCAGACCATCATGGAGTGCCACAACATTAATTTCACACACTGTCAGGTAGATAACAGGGTCCAATCCTGTGAGATACTAAATGCATTCAACTCTTATTGGTATTAAATGGCTAAAATGGCAGTGAAGAACACTTCTCGTCTTGCAGAATGTGCTCAGCATGGGGCAGTAATGAATCCTGCACGTTTTGGCAGTCGTTTTGGTCAGTTTACCTTCAGAATTAGTGATCTCTGGAAATAGATAGAAGATATTCCTTCTAGAGCTTCCCCGCCTCACCTAGCTGTCTTGCAACAGATGTTGCTTTCTTGGACAGATGACTAAGGAGCCATATCAAGATATTGCTCGGGACTGCAGGGATAAAATCAGAAAGAACAAAGGACAATTGGAATTGCGGCTAGCAAGGGATGTGAAGGATAACAGGAAGGGGTTTTACAAGTATGTCAACAACAAGAAGAGAATCAGGGATGGTGTAGGTCCCTTACTGAATGAGGCAGGTATCTTCATGATGGAGGATGAGGAAAAAGCTGAAGTGCTCAATGCTTTTTTTTACTTCAGTTTTCACAGGCAGGGCCAGCTCCCAGCCCACTACACTGGGTATGGCAGATTGGAGAGAAGAAGAGAGGCCCTTGGTGACAGAAGGTTGGCTCAGAGACTACTTAAAGAAGCTGGATGTGCACAAATCGTCCATGGGGCTGGACGAACTGCATCCGAGGGTGCTGAGGGAGTTGGCCAATGAGATAGCAAGTACCACTGGCCACCATCTTTGAAAACTCGTGGCGAACAGGGGAGGTGCCAGAGGACTGGAAAAAAAGCAACTATAGTGCCTATCTTCAAGAAAGGCAAAAAGGAGGAGCCAGGGAATTACAGACCTGTCAGCCTCACCTCAATCCCTGGAAAAATCATGGAGCAGGATCTCAAAGAATCCATTCTGAAACACTTAAAGGAAAACAGAGTGATCATAGAATCATAGGGTTGGAAGGGACCCCACGAGGTCATCTAGGAACAGTCAGTATGGATTCACCAAGGGTAAATCATGCCTGACCAACCTCATCGCCTTCTATGATGAGATGACTGGGTTTGTGGATGCGGGAAGAGCTGTTGATGTGATATACCTTGACTTTAGCAAGGCTTTTGATACAGTTTCCAACAGCATTCTCAACAGCAAGTTAAGGAAGTATGGGTTGGATGTGTGGACTGTAAGGTGGATAGAGAACTGGCTAGATCAACGGTTTCAGCATGTAGGAATCAATGGCTCCATGTCTAGCTGGCAAACAGTAACGAGTGGTGTGCCCCAGGGGTCGGTTCTGGGGCCAGTTCTGTTCAACATTTTCATTAATGATCTGAATGATGGGATAGATTGCATACCCAGTAAGTTTACGGATGACACCAAGCTGTGGAGAACAGTAGACACGCTGGAGGGCAGGGAGAAGATTCAGGAAGGCTTAGACAAACTGGAGCAGTGGGCCAATAGAAATCTCATGAGGTTCAAAAAGGACAAGTGCAAAGTCCTGAACTTGGGATGGAAAAATCCCGTGCACTGCTACAGGCTGGGGAGTGATCAGCTAAGTAGCAGCAGTGTAGAAAAGGACCTGGGTGTCATGGTGGATGGGAAGCTGGATATGAGTCAGCAGTGTGTTCATGCTGCTAAAAAGGCCAATGGCATACTGGGCTGCATCAGAAGAAGTGTTGCCAGCAAATCAAGAGATGTGATCATTCCCCTCTATTCGGCACTGGTGAGGCCGCATCTGGAATACTGTTTCCAGTTTTGGGCTCCCCACTACAAAAATGATGTGGACAAATTAGAAAGGGTCCAGCAGAGGGCAACAAAAATGATCAAGGGGCTGCAGCACAAGACCTATGAAGAAAGACTGAAGGAACTAGGCTTATTTAGCCTGCAGAAGAGAAGAATGAGGGGGGATTTGATAGCAACCTTCAACTACTTGAAGGGATGCTCCAAGGAGGATGGAGCTCAGCTGTTCTCAGTAGTAACAGAGGACAGAATAAGGAGCGATGGTTTCAAGTTACAGCTGGGGAGGTTGAGGCTGGATATTAGGAAAATCTTTCTTACTAGGTGAGTGGTGAAGCATTGGAATGGGCTACCTAGGAAGGTGGTGAAATCTCTGTCTTTGGAAATGTTTAAGGTCCGGCTGGACAAAACCCTGGCTGGGATAATTTAGTGGGAGTGGTCCTGCTTTTTTGGCAGGGGTTGGACTAGATGACCTCATGAGGTCCCTTCCAACCCTATGATTCTATGTGTGTGTGCTGGGGAGGAAGGGGGAGAATGATGAATAACCTGGATGTGTTGCCTAACACATTGCAGTTAAAATATACTCAAGCTTGCTAATTATTGATTATCATAGTTTGCAGAATTTGTCTTGGATTTGACAGATAGACATGCCTTGAGTAAACCTCTCACTACTTTAGCTAAAATCTATAATCATACACCTCTATTCCTCACATCATCTCTAATTTGCATCCAAAGTGCTTTGTTGCTTCTCTTTAGATTGATCAGCTGCATTTATTCGATTCAAATTGACATGAAAAATTGATGTTTTTCATCTTTTGTGCTTGAATAACATGAAAACATTGTTGTCAAATCCGTGGATATAAAATTGAATAGCCATGATTCTGTTGATGGCTTTCTAAGATGTAGTTCTTCTGTTAGCATAATAAACAGTTACTTTGATAGCTGGTCATTAAAATTGTCAGATAGATAGGTGCTATGACCTACTTTAAAAAAAAGCATGTTTATAGAATGGATTTGGAAACTGCAGAAAATGAACTTCAGACCTTTTGATTTTTCTCTTCACATCAAGGGTCAGCAATGATAGAATTAGCAATGCTGCCCAACCAAATACGGGGAGAGACAAGTAAAAAATGTCAGAACATATGTAAATGTTTGTTCATGTAGTGAGTAGTATTATTTTATTTACATAAGTATTTGGATGGATCCAGAATGTTTGAGTGAATTTAACATTAGACAAGACAGACTTCCCATCTTTACTAAACTCTGTGCTGTATAATGTTCCCATAGACTTTGGATGGGTTCTCATTGGAAAATGCTTATGCAGCTTTAATTTAAAATCGGATTAACAATAACTTACAGCCTGTAAACTGACCCACATGGATTGTATAAACAGTACATGGATGGCCTTGAAAACTCTGGTTTTGCCATCACTTCCTAATTTAGGGGCCTAAAATATATTTGGGCACCAAAATAAATGGCTTGGTTTCCAAAGGTGTTCCCTCTGGGCTTTGCAATGTTAAATGGTGGCTATAATTCAAAGCATAGGGAATAAGACATTGTACCTGCAAACCCTCACAGCACGTGGGGTGTGTCTACACTGGAGGCTCTAAATCAACTTAAAGTTGACCTTGTTAAGTCAACTTAGAGTGTCCACACTGAAAACTCCAGTGGACTACCCATGTCCACACTGGCAGCTGCTTGGTCAATTTAAGACTTAAGTTCAACCTTATTAAGTCGACTTAAGGGCCACTCCCCACCCACACTGGCTTAAGTTGACTTAATAAGGTCGCCTTCTGAGGTGGAGTTATTAAGTTAACTTAAGTAAGTGCTTAAGTCAACTTAATAAATTCCCAGTGTGGTCAGAGCTTTTCTTAGGTCAATTTAAGGAAGATTAAGTTGACCTAAGACTCCAGTGTAGACATACCCATGAAGAGTCCCACTGAAATCAGATAATGGCACAAACTTGAGGTAATGAAGAAAAGTTGGAGTCCTGCAAAGGTTATCCTTAAAAGGTTTAGGGCACATCTATGCTATGGGGGTTACAGCAACAGCGTTGCAGTTATGTCAGTGCTTCTTACATTGATGGAAAGGCTTTTTCTAACAATGTAGGTAATCCACATCTCTAAGCAGCAATAGCTAGGTCAATGGAAGAATTTTTCCCTCAGTTTAGCTGTGTATACACAAAGGAGTAGGTGTCTTAACTGTGATGCTCCAGTGTGTGAATTTTTCACACCCCTGAGTGACATAGCTAGGTCAGCCTAAATTGGATCGGGGCTAGATCAGGGCTTAGTACCTGAGGCAAAACATCAGGAGTCCACGTTAGGCGTTTGGAAAGTGAGTTCACAAACACAGGATGATAACTTCAAAGCATGAAGGGTGGGACTACAGAAAGGGCAATAATGAGAGGGGACAATTATATAAACATATCAATTTGGAAGGAAACTAGACAGGAGAATGGGGATAATTAGGAGGTCATGATAGTTAAGTGGAGTGATCCTTAAACAATAATTCTATTATCTGTTTCACAGAGGTGTTCTGAGCATTGTATGTAGTGCTCTGAACCCTGGGATGGAATGAGCTATAAAAGAGCCAAGTAAAACCTGAGGCAAAATTTATTTAATTAGGAAATAATCAAAGTTCTTTGATTTAATCATATCAGATTTAAGTGACTAGAATTAATCGATGCAACATGGTTGCCTCCACATCAGTGACATCTGCCTTCAGTTATAAATATTTAGGTTAGTATATTGATATTTTAATATGATATTCACATGCACAGAGTCATGGCTGTTAGTTAAGGAAAGACCTTATCTTGTCCATTTTTATCCCAATGGAGGACCTTCCTCTATTAAAATTAAACAGTGGAGATGCCACCTCTTCCTTGATGGGGAACAGTTTAATCTTGGCAAACTAGTCACCACACGTTTAGAATTTTCATTTCCTGCTGTGTAACTCAAATTTTTCATGTTAATCCCACTGCTGAAAGTTGTACCTGTTTGGACTAGTACCTCCCCGTCTTTTGTCTAATAGAAGGTATCAATCTTGTCTCCATTTACCTTATCTATAATAAAGCATTTACCAATCACTATATTTAAAATAATGTTATGTAGTTAACTAAAAATCCAGTAGCATAAAATCTTCATCCTTCAAAATATGATGAACACCTTATTATATGATACATAGCAAAGAAGAGTAAAACCCTCATATAAATCAAGGCAGCCTGTATGGACCTATCACATCAGCTGATGTGTTCACCCTACATTTCTAAGGCATACCATTTGGCACTTCTCAAAACTTTGTACTTCAATTAATGTTGTGTTTGACCCTGAGGCTTGTTATTTGGCTTTAGTTTCTAAAATGAATTTAGATTTTAGATGGAGAGTAGATGAGATCAGATTTTTTGACAGAAATATTGCTCTGGACGTGCGGGTATAGGTGGGGTGCTGAAATAATGTCTCTTCTGAAACAATCTGCTTCAATCTTAATGTGTCACCTCAGTAAATTAAAGGTAATCTGTAGGGCATTCATATAGTTCCGATGAAACCATATGACCCATGAACTACTTGTGACTCTATTTCTTCTACCTTGAAGCAGGAGATATAAAAAGGAAGAGTACCTTAAAGGGTAAATATGATCAAAGGTATTAATGGCTTAGTTACTTTTCTTTAATGTGTTATAATTGGTTTCTATTTTAGGCTGATACAGAACCAATGATTCAAGGAAGCAGCCATTATTTAATGCTTAAATGACTTTTATTTTCAACCACACCTTTCATACATTCCAGTTTATAACTTAAATGCACAATATACACTATTAAGAATTTTAATCAAAGTAAGGAGTTTCTATTTATTAAGAAAATGCGTATTTAAATGTGAGATTTCATTTTAAAATCATTCCCCTAGACCTTAATATTGTAAAGCCACATATAACTTGTGAATTTACAATGGTTTGAAGACCTTTGCAAAAGCTAAGCAGGGAAAGAATCATAGAACATTAGGGTTGGAAGGGAGCTCAGGAGGTCATCTTGCCCAATGCCTGCTCAAAGCAGGACCAGTCACAGCTAATTCATCCCAGTGAGGGATGTTACACATTCCCAAAAAGGGAGTTGTATGCTGAGTTGTTAACTCAATGTCATTCACTTGTTGAAAGTTACAATTGATTTTTTGGTTCAAGAAATAAAGCTTACAGAAACAGCCTTACCCTGAAGGCCTATGAAGCTGCTTGCTTTATGCATATTTTACAAAGCTGTCCTGTCTGGAGCAGTTCAGTTACATTTAAGAGATCAGATTCATTTTAACCATTTATTGAAAACTACAATAGAACCCAAATGAAATATCCCAGGCTGCAGTACAGCAAGTAAAGTGAACAATCTCACTCCCAGCTGTGTGATTCAGCCAGGTATACTGGTTGCAGAAAGAAAAATCTCTCTGTTCAGAATCTGTTGCTTTGCCACATGCAGAAGCTCTTGACAACCTCCTTTTATATCAACTTATGCATGCATCTTGTGATGGACATATGTCACATACACAGCATGTCTATAGCCCAAACAGAGCTTTCCCTGCTGACCCCAAACAAATATTACAGCATTAAACAAAAGACATGTTAAAATGGTGATAAAATAAACTTTAGAGCAAGAAGGGCAAAGATGCCTCACCCTAGGGATGCAGGATGCAGTCTAGCTGGGAGTTTTCCAATCTGTAAAAATAGTCCCATTTCAGGTGATGGAACTATGCACATATATAAAGTTAAATGTGCAGATTTTACAGGTTTGGGTCTTAATTTTGTTAAAGTAAAAGTACTTGTGACATCTCACTACATACAGTTTTCTTTCTTTCACAAAACGTGCAACAATACAACCACTTGTACTCAATGTAGGATTCTCATAATTAAACTTAAATCATACATGTAAAAATTAATGAACAAAGAACATCTTGACATGCATTTTCCTGCCCTTGTTGTTATCATGTATTGCCCATTTACTAACTTGCAAACTTGGATAATCCACAATGTCTCTCCCAGTCATCAGTGTGAATTAACATTCTTCTGTATAATTGTTCAAGATTCTGGAGGCAAAAGTAATAATTACCTATTCCCAAAACCAAAGAGTGTACATAACTGCATATAGAGAAAAGCTCATTCTGAATTTTCATTGCTGTGAATCAGGAGTAGCTCTGCTGAAGTAGATGGACTTATGGAGTTTAGATAGCAAAAATGGACTAAAAGCACTATCTAGCCATGTATTTAAAAAGCAATGAGCTAAGTCTCCTATGAATTGCATTTTTATTGAAAAGGCATGGTATCCCTTTTCTGTGAGTCAAATGGTAAATGAAAGAGAAAAGGCCACCAAAAATCAGAGCTTTTATAACCCAGAAAGGATGATGACCCAGAGTCTTCACAAATCTGTTAAGGTCATGATTATTGCTAATTTATTTTATGTGGAAGATAGTGAGATAATATAGTGATGGGCAGCAAAACCAAACATTGCGAGGGATGTAAATATTACTCTGATTTACCCTTCATTAGACAGAAATACTATGTTAAAGATGAAAAATACAAAGGGGCTCATTTTCCCCCTGCAGTAGTTTCCCACCAATACAATTCCATTTTCTTCAGGAGGGTAGAAGCCATCAGTTTCTTATGTATTTAGTGTAGGGTGTAGCACATCAGGGCCCTCACTATTGATTGGAAATGTATAAATAACACCTTCTAGTCTGCAGTGGACACAGCAGACTGTCAAGGAGCCAGGCAGGCTTGTTGGCAGAAAACCAGGAAATTTTTCAATGGAAGCCTATTGGGCCGGTAGGGTTCGGTCGATACTTCATCAAAATCAAGCCATCTCTATAAAATATGAAGATGAATTGACAAATTTTGATAAATGTTTTGTTAGAATTTTTATAACCAGCTCTGGTTTTCAGCTTTGTAGCCACTTTCAGTATGTTTTTGTTCTCTTAACAGAAATATAGGAGTGATCTGGTGGCCAAAGTTTTACCTCTTAATTCTCATAGCTCTTAAGCACCCTAACGATTACTGTCAGTCATGTTGGCTGAAGTGATCCCATAGGGTCCATTCTCCCAGCTGAGAGTTGGCTGTAGTGTTCCGCATTCAAGCCCTGCTCCCTCCCACTCAACATGGGTTTCGATAGGTAGAGGAGTCAGTGGTCTAAACGCAGACTGATAATCAGGTCCTATTATGTAAAAATTGTTTTGTAAACCACTGACCTCTAGCCATCTTTGTGAAATGAAGCACCTCGTGCAGCAATGCCCCACAAAAATTCTCCTGAAAAGTGAACAATCAGAAATGTTGTGATGCCCACCTTTAATCTTCTGCCTCATGGAAACCCTCTCAACTTTCCTTTTTATTGCCTTTTAGTGATATTTAAATCAGTATCCAGGCAACTCAAATGCCAAATTCTTTTTGCAACTTCTTTTAGTTGAGACTTACTGGCATGATGAATAGATTCATTAATATTTATTTTTGCCCACTTTCAAATACATATGTCTCCAGCTTTCAAAAATAAAATGAAGTTAAATCAGAAGACAAACATTTTTTTCAGGACTTCAGGAATCATTCTAGCAGCACTAAATCATATTATATGTAATTCTACCATTGAGTGTGAAACAGCTAAATAAATATGCTTGAAATATCACTATACCTATTGAAAACCCAGGGTAGTGGGTGGGCGTAAGCCCAACCACTTCTAAAGCCCCTCCCCCAGCCTACGGGGAGATGGCACAGGACTGGGTTTCAACTAATTTCGTGGGACAACTCAAAAAATAACAGGAACGGGTGTGAAGGTCACAGGTTTAAAATGAGGGTATCAGAAGGGGACACCGAGCAGAGAACCCCGGACAGCGTCCACTGCTCCCGAAAGGTGTCCAGGGAGCCAGCGGACGCCGCCCAGAGGAACTCTGCCCGGAGACGTGCACGAACGAGGGACCGGAAATAGGCCCCACAGTCGCAGACCCCTCCCTCAGCCAACCTCCTTTCCCTGGTCTTGTAGATGGCTACTTTAGTGTAGGCCAGGAGGAGGTTGGTGAGGAGGTCCCACAACTTTGTGGGGCCACGGAGAGGGAGTGCGTAAATAAATAAGTGAGGGGAAAAGTACAGCCAGAACCTCAATAAGAGGTTCTGGAGGAGCCGGAAAAGGGGCTGCAGCCTGGCGCACTCCAGGTATACATGCGCCAGGGTCTCCCTCACACCGCAAAAGGAGCAGGTGTCGGGATGAGGGGTGAACCGTGCCAGGTACACGCCCGTGCTTACGGCTCCATGCAGGAGCCGCCAGCTGATATCCCCGGCGGGCCGCGGGATGAGGGTGGTATACAAACTGGCCCACCGGGGGTCCTCGCCCTCCACCGGTGGAATGAGATCCCGCCACTTTGTATCGGGGCGGGATGCAAGGGCGAGGAAGTGGATGGTATGCAGCACGAGCGTGTACAGATGTTTACGGGGCGCAGTTCAAAATGGGACCGGCTGCAGATCTAGCAGCCAGCTGGGGGAGTGGAGCGGGGACAGCCGGGGGAGCTCACGGGGCCGGGGCCCGATCAGAAGTTCCGGAGGGCCAGGACTGAGAGGGAGGTGGGGAGTACCCTCTCGCAGGACCCACTCGAGGTAGGTTCGAGCAGTGGGAGGCAAGGCCGCCTTCACCTCCTGGAGTAGGCGTCAGGGGGTACATGGAGTGGAGAGCCCCATGCGCCGGGCTAGCTCATGGGGATCCACCCAGTCCCCCCGCACATAATCCAAGAGGTCTCCGACCCTGGTGACACCTGCCAGGACCAACCTCCGCCTTACGGAGGGGGCCTCCGCCACCTGCACACCGAGATGGAGGTTGTGTAGCAGGGGCTCCGCAAGGAGGTCCTCCCCCTCGGTGGGTACAACTGACCTGGAAGCCGCAATGAGCCTCCAGGTCCGGAGGAGGTTGTGGTAGAAGGCCGGCAGCTTGGAGAGGTCTCGCGGACGACCCCTCAGATCGAGATAAAGGAGCTGCCGGTCATATCGGAGCCCTCGGTAGCGGCGGAGGAAGGTGCATGCAAAGTGGCTCCACGCCAGACTACCTGCACCATAAAGGAGTCTCTGCAGGGCCTGGAGGCAGAAGGTGTGGACCTGGCTGCGGACGCAGCACAGGCCCTGCCCCCCTTCCTCCAGGGGAAGGCTCAGAATCCCTGCAGAGACCCAGGGCAGTCCTGGCCAGAAGAACTCCAGAATTGTCCTCTGGAGCTTGGCCAGGAAACCCAGGGGTGGGGTCAGGGTGTTGAGCCGGTGCCAGAGCATGGACAGGACGAGCTGATTGATGACCAGCGCCCATCCCCGAAGGGAGAGGCACTGCAGCAGTCCTGTCCATCTCCGGAGCCGGTCACCCACCCTGCCCTCTAACTCCTGCCAGTTCTCATCCGGGGAGGGATGGGTGGCAGAAAGGTAAACGCCCAGATAGAGCAGCGGACCCGCACTCCACCGGATGGCCTGAAGCGCGGGTGGGAGGGAGCTCACCGGCCACCCGGCCCCTACCATCAGGCCAGAGCTCTTGACCCAGTTGACCCGGGCGGAGGAGGCCGCCGAGTAGATGGCCTGGCAAGCCTCCAGCCGCACCAGGTTGCCCGGGTCCTGGACCGCGAGGATTACGTCGTCGGCGTACGCTGACAAGACCAGCCGCAGCTCCGGCTCATGGAGCACCAACCCCGTCAACCTCCGGCGGAGGAGACAGAGGAAGGGCTCGATGGCCAGAGCGTACAGCTGGCCCGACAGCGGACAGCCTTGATGCACCCCTCGCCCGAAGCTGACCGGTTCGGTCAGGGTCCAGTTGAGCTTGACCAAACACTCTGCAGAGGCGTACAGTGCCCGGAGAAACCCCACAAAATGGGGCCCGAAGCCGAACGCCTGCAGGGTGCCCAGGAGATACCCGTGATCCATCCTGTCGAACGCCTTCTCCTGGTCCAGGGCCAGAAGGGCGAACGACAGACCGTCCCTACACCCGAGCTCCAAGAGATCCCGGACCAGATAGAGATTATTAAAGATGGTGCGGCCCAGGACGGTGTAGGTCTGGTCTGGATGGATCACGTCCTGCAGCACGGACCCCAGGCACAACGAGATGGCCTTGGCTACTATTTTGTAGTCCGTGCCGAGGAGCAAGACGGGACACCAATTCCGGAGGTCGCGGAGGTCCCCCTTCTTAGACAGCAGGGCCAACACCGCCCGCCAGCAAGAAAGGGGGAGCACTCCGCTCTCCTCGGACTCGGCCCAGACGATGGCGAGGTCCGGGCCGAGGATGTCCCAGAACGCGTGGTAGAACTCCACGGTCAGCCCGTCCATGCCCGGGGATTTGTTGGTGGGCATGAGACGCAGGGCTTCCGAGAACTCGGCCAGAGTGAGAGGTAGCTCCAGCCGGTTCCGGTCGCCCTCGCTGATCGTGGGAAGTTCGTTCCAGAGCACCCCGCAAGCGTCGGCTTTGGTCGGATCCGGGGAGAAAAGACTAGCGTAGAAGGCCCTGGCCCTTCCACGCATCTCCTCCGGATCCATGAGGGGGGTGCCGTCTTCCGCCAAAAGGCAGGTGACGTGCTTTTTAGCCCCCCTCCGTTTCTCCAGGGCATAGAAGAAGCGGGAGCCGCAATCCATCTCCCGAAGGAGATGGATGCGAGATCGAACAAAGGCTCCCCGGGCCCGAAGATCCTCGAGGGCCCAAAGTTCCTCCCGCTTCTCCTGGTGCGCCCTGCAGAGGGATGGATCCTCAGGGCTGGCGGCCAAGTGCCTCTCAAGCTCTAAGACCTCCCGTTCCAGCTGCTCTATCGCCCCATCCCTCCTCCAGCTGGCCCCCCGAGTGTAGTCACGGCAGAAGAGCCGGGCGCGCACCTTCCCCATGTCCCACCAGCGCCGCGCCGAGGGAAAGGCGGCCCTCTGCCCCCGCCAGGCCAGCCAGAACTCCCGGAAGGACGCCATGAAGCCCACATCCTCCAGCAGGCTATTATTAAAATGCCAGTAGGCCGGCCCCGGCCTCTCCGCCGAGAGAGAGGCCGTCACGGTCACCAAATGGTGATCCGAAAAAGGGGCCGGCCGGACGCCGGAGGAGTGGGCTCGTGCCAGGTGACTTTGGGACAGATATAGACGGTCCAACCGGGAATGGCGCGACCGATCGTCCCCCACCCAGACATAGGTGAAGGTCACCTCGTCGTCCGGGTGGTGGTCACGCCAAACGTCCACCAGGGAGTGATGGTTTATTATCTCCCTGAGGACGTTTGCTGCGACCGGGCACAGCTCGTTCCCCGTGCGGTCCCGCTCCTCGAGGGTGGTGTTAAAATCCCCATCCAGGACCAGGCACTCCCGAGGATCCAAAGTGCCGAGGAACGTGGCCGCCTGCTGGAAAAACTGCACTCGCTCTGGGCCCGATGTCGGGGAGTAGACGTTGACCAGGTTCAACGTCAGCCCCTCCATATGGACCCGGAGGTGCAGCAGGCGGCCCGGCACGACCTCGGCAACCCCCAGCACCTCCGGCTGTAGGTCGGGGGAGAACAGGGTGGCCACACCGCTAGAGCGGGTGGACAGATGACTCAGGAACACCCCGTTCCCCCACTCCAGCCGCCAGCTGGCCTCGGCGGCTGGATCCGTGTGGGTCTCCTGCAGAAAAACCACAGAGTACCCCCCCTCCCGAAGGAAGGAGAGCACCTGTGTCCTGCGGAGACCCACCCTACAGCCTCTGGTATTTAAGGTGGCAAAGATGATTGGGGCCATGAGGAGGGCTGGGGGGGATCCTCAGAAGTGGCGAGAGTACCAGCAGCCTCCGTCGGGCCGCGCAACAATCCGCGACCGATCCCGAAGGTCATGAGGGAGTCGCAGAAAGTGCGGGCCCTCTCGTAGGCCGCAGCATCCCGCCTCCCGGTCCCTTTACCCTCCTTTAGTATGGCCCTCATGGCCCGGAGGACCAGATGGAAATTCCCCCAGCGCTGCAGAGCAAGCTGCACCCGGCTCCTGGCCCCACGAGTGTCTGCCAGGAACACACGCAGCTCCTCCCGCAGCGCCATGGGGTCCAGGTCCTCCAGTCGGGTCCCCGTAACGGCCCCAGGGCCAGCCGGGGTGGAAAGACAGAGCGCGGAGCCCCGTCTCGGCGCTGATGTCATGGGCGCCGAGTCACCCAGCTGAGCCCCTGGCACAAGGAAGGGTGGCGGTGGAGGGAAGACAGCAGCCCCGGGAACAGAGGGAGCCACAAATGCCACACCCGGGGAATTGGTCGATGAAAAAGGGAAGGACACGATCCCGGGGGCGGCAGCAATAGGGGACGGGATTAGGGTAGGACTTGGGGTAACATCGGAGGGAGAAGTGGGGACAGGGTCAGGAACAACACAGGTAAAGACAGGGGAAGGGGTAGGAGTTGGGACAGGGTCCCCGGTGATTAAATCACCGGGGTGCGGCTCCCCTTGACCGGGTGCAAGATTTTCGAAGGAGGAGTCAGGGGCGGGATCCGTGCCGACCTTGGGCAAAGGGATGGTAGTAGGTGGATTTTCTCCGTCCTCAGCGTCGGACATGGGGGAGAAAACAAGTGGGGGAACGGGCAGCTGTCCCGCTGGGGACAAGACCCCGGGACCCGGCTGCTCGGTGCTGGCCGCCGCCTCTAAAGGCTCGGCGGCCACAGTTGGAATGCCGACAGCAGCCAGGCAGGTGAGGCAGCACGGGGGTGTCCCCGTGTAGCAAAGAGATGTGGTCACCCTCTGGGAAAAGGCAGCTAAACCTGCAAAATGGCTGGAGGGCGGAGTCAGGCAGGGGCTGTCAGTCAGCCCGGAAGTGGAGGGGCGGGACAGGAAGTATAAAGGGAGAGGCAGGCAGCTCAGTTGAGGCCAGGGCGGTGGAGGGGAAGGCTGCAACTCCACCTGCTCCTGACCCTGCACAGCCCAAGGGAGGAGCTGGGCCCTGGCAGCCCGAACCGGACCCGTCGGCCTGGCCAGGGCCACCCCAAGGCAGCGACTGGGGCCCCCTACCCGAACCCTGGGTTGTTCCCCGCCAGCTGGAGAGACCCCCAGGAGGGGGATCGACGAGGTGGCCAGAGCCGACACCGGACGGGAAGCCTGCACCCCAAGCTACCTAAGAGGACCTGGAGGAGCTACCCCTAGCTGCTGAAGAGCCCAGTGCCTGGCCTACCCCATGCGATCTGGAGGAGCTACCCCTGGCTGACGAGGATCCTGTGCCAGCAACCCCCTCATGTGACCTGGAGGAGCTACCCCTCGCTGAGGAGCTGGACACACTTCCGGACTTGCCTCCACCTGATGAGGTCGAGGGCTTCTACAATGTATCCCTGGGCGACTACCCGGAGGAACTGGACAGCGAGGTATGGCCGAGACGAGGGCCCCAGGGTGGCCAGGGGGAAAGTGAGGCTCGGGCCTCCACGGGGGGTCTCCTCGCTGAGGCAGCGTGTTGCGGCCCGGACCCCGCTGACCCCTATACGGAGGCCTCCGACGCTCTGTGGGCGGTGTGTTGCGGCCGGGACCCCGCTGACCCATGCACCGAAGCCTCCGGTACTCGGCGGTCAGTGTGTTGTGGCCCGGACCCCACTGACCCAGGCCCCACAGCTCTAGCCCCCCTTGGGGACCTGAGCTGGGACACAGTGGAGTGGGAGGACCCCACACCTCCACTGATCCCATTACCCAGCACCAACCCCCTTCCCCGACTTGCAACCCTTTCGGACGCGAGAGAGCCCTAAACCCCCACTCCTGAGACAGTGATACCCACTCATTGGACTCTGACTGAGGGATGAAAGACTAGGAGGCCCGCCCCACTCTGGGCGGGCCAAGCCCCTGCCTAGGGCAAGGGGACAAAGGACCAGGTGGTCTCGCCCAACAAGGGCTAGAGACCCGAGGGGAGGGCGCCTCCTAACCAAGGGGGCACGGCCTTGCTACACCCCGGAATAAAAGTAGGGACAGCGGGCAAGGGCTGGGGTTCAGGCTGGGTCTGGGGCATGGGAGGGGGTGGTGGAAGATCATCACCACCCAGATCGAGGCCCGCTGGCAGAGGGTCGTCCTCCCTTGGGGCGACCAAGGTCAGACCCAGGGCCTCGATCTCTGCAAAGATGGAGCCTAAGTCCCCCCCTGCCTCGATTGGTGGTGGTGGTGTAGCAGGTTCAGGGGGGACAGTAGCGGCTCCATCTGCAGCCTCCTCAGGAGGGGGATCTATGGGGGCCTCCTGCAAGGGGGCAGTGCTGTTTCCCTCCTCCACTGCGTCCATCTCCTCGGCTGGCGCCTCCCACTGGGCCTCCACAGAGGGCGCAGCAAGCGGCTCAGCATTGTTAATGCTCTTTTGGGTGGTATCAGCCCCCCGCAATGACTTTCGGGGGGCCTCCTCCCCTTCGGATGAGATGGGGAGGGACTGAGCCTTCTTCCGCTTGCTGCGCTTCCTCTGTGGAAGGGCCTGGCCCTCTAGGATGGTATCAGAGGACCGCCCAGCGGAGGCAGGGGTAGGCGGCAAGGGCAAAGGCTCTTCAGGGGAAAGGATCAGGGGAGGGGCATCATGGGAACGGGAATCTTCCCCCTGGGGCGCGCCCTCTCCCATGTCTGGGACCACCACGGCCGCTGCCCTCTCCTCTCTGGGCCCCGTCCCAGATGGACTAGTGAGGGTGGCGACGGGGCCCGGCCTCTCCTCTGGGCATAGTGGGGTGGTTATCCCCACATCCCGGGAGGCAGTGGCAGTTGTTCCCTTTGATGGAGGAGAGGCAGCTTTAGTGGCCTGGTGGTTGGGGTCGCCGGCGGTGGTGTGGCCGGTGCCCGTTTCCGCCTCGGGGGGCCCAGTAGCTCCCTCTTCGTGCCGGGCCTGGGGACAGTCCTTCCGGACATGCCCCGTGGCCCTGCAGAGGAAGCACCGGGCCTCCCCCAAGGAGTAAAAAATTTTATAGTGGGCCCCTTGATGGGGCACCAAAAAGGACCCCTCGAAAGATACTCCGTCATGTGCCCCCACCGGCGGCAGTTGGAGTTGGACCTGCCGGCGGAAGGACAAAACGTGACGGAGGGTGGGGTCCTTACAGCCCAGTGGGAGAGGGCTGATGACAGATATGGGCTTCCCCAGGGTGGAAAGGAGGGGAAGGAGGGTGGCACTGGGGAGGAAGGGAGGGACAGAGGTAAGGACCACCCGCATGCCCAGGTCCTCCAAGGGGTCCACTGGGACGTGGACACCCCCCACCGCCAGGCCCCTAACGACCGCCTCCTGTGCGGTGGCCTCTGATGCAAGGAAAAACACTATCTTACCATACATCTTCGAGGCCGCCACAATGGCCGAGGGCCCCACCACCCTCGCCATCACCTGCACGTAGGTTTCTACGTGGGGCGAGGCAGCCACCAGGAGGCAGTGGACACCGTGCCTCCTGGTCAAGGAGGGGAAGGGGCCCCGGCCCCCCGAGATGTTATTCGAGGAGGCGGTGCGGGCAGATGGTACGGCGGTGGGTGGAGGGGTGGCAGTCACCTGGGCGTACGATCTGGGGGCGGAGGGACCCCCAGAACTGGTGGAGGGAACAGCTGGGGAAGAAGGGGCCGTGGCCGATGGTGAGGCCGCGGGAGCAACAGGGCCCTTGCTCGCCTTCTTCCCCTTGCCTTTTTTGCCAGCCGAGGAAGTGGTGGCAGCAGCAGTGGAGGTCCCAGCTGCGCTCCCTAGTGCAGGTGCCCCACTGGGGTTACCAGATGTGGTAGGGGCAGCAGCCACGGTCAAGGGAGCAGCCACAGGGGTAGACCAGGGAGCAGGCTCAGGGAGGGGTTCAGGGGGGACTGGGGAGGGATCCATGGTTTTATAGGAAGGGAAACCTGGGAGGGGTGAACAAGGTAAGGAACAAAGGGAGAAGGGGGGACCAGGGGATGCCACTCCTCCCTGCTAAGCAGCAGGCTGGGGAGGAGGGCGTGGAAGGGGAAAGGGAAAAGGCAAACAATAGGAGGGGGGGTGGACTATTAAGGAATAAGGGGCAGCAGACCACTCCTCCCTGCTAGGCTGCAGGCAAGGGAGGAGGGCGCCAAGGAAAGAGGGATAGGGAACTGTAAAGATTAAAGGGCCGGCTCCTCCGGCTGCACTGGGTGAAAGGGGTAACTACATTCACAGGGGGGGTGCAGTGCTCAGGGGAAAAAATCAAAAGGCTACGGGGTCATGGGGTCTGGCCTACTCTGGTTGTGAGGGGGATTCCAAGAGTGGGGCTAATAGGCATTAGGGGTGGGGTGAAAAGGTAGTGGAGAGAATAGGGCGGGGCAGGGGAACCAAACAAACTTTCAAAAAAAGGGTGGGGCAGGGGGGAAACTAAAACAAACTCAAGGGTTGGGGAACTGTCTGGGGGGGGGGTGTAATGGAAGGGGACACTGAACCAGCTGGAGAGCAAAAAGTAGGGGTGGAAAGCCCTCCAGCCACTGGGGGTGGGGAAGAAAAAACCAGGGAGGGTACTAGGTAATGGGGAAAGGGGGAACTGCTACTGCTGGGGGAAGGTTCTATGGCCCCTGCTGCTCAAATAGTCCCAAGGTGTTGTAAAGGTCTGGGGAGCCTGCTGCTCTCTTGGAGAGAGGGGAGGCCAGGGGGGCAGCAGCTGGGGGGAGGAGGTGGCAATATTAAGTTTTTTAGTCTCTACAAAGCTCACCCCCAGCTGCAAACAGCAAAGTCTTAGTCCTTGAGGCCTCCCCTCAGTGTTGGTGGTTCCTGGTGGAGAAGCAGCAGGCTCAGGAGCAGCAGGGACTGGCTGGCTGGCTGGCTGGCTGGCTGGCTGGAGAGGTGGTCTTCTCCTTGTGGTGATAGTAATGAAGTTCTTCTGAAGCTCTCCCCCCACTCCCCACAGAGCAGGGGAGTGGGTGGGAGGAAGGCCAGCCAGCAGCAGGAGCAGCAGCAGCAGCAGGAGAGGAAGGTGAGAAGAACAGCAGTGGGTTGGGGGGGGGTGGTAGGAGCAGGTCAGGCCCAGGAGTAGCTCCTTCCAGCAGCCAAGCGCATGCATGCACTGTCGCCTGTCTCCGAGCCAGGGCTGGAGGAACTCCCCGAATGCGCCCACTGGCCGGGCCAGGGAACAGCAAGGGCTCAGCCCCGGAAGCAGAAGGGCGTGGCCAGAGCAGGAAGGGGCAGTATAAGAGCCCAGGCTGGGAGCTCATTTGGGCCTGAGCTCCAGAGGGGAAAGGACGTGCCAGCCCAGAGGGAGCAAGCCAGGCTAGGCCAGGGCCAGGCCTCCCAGCCAGGCCCTGGCTCCCAGATCGCCCGGCGCTATGGCCCGCCCAGCCTCCCCGGACCAGGTGACTGGGAAGGAAGCCCAGAGGCAGCCAACTGGGGCGGGCACTTAAGGGGCCGGCGGGCCCCACTGCAGCCTCCCCACTTGGGCCCGACCCGGGGAGGCAGGGAAGCGGAAGGCCTAACCCCTTGCCAGACCTGTGACTTAGAGGAGCTGCCCTCCATAGAAGAGGAACTGGCCCCTGCCCCAGGCCCCTGCGACCTGGAGGAGCTACCCTTGGCTGAAGAGGAGAGGCCGATCCCGTATGGGCCCCAGGACCTGGAGGAGCTGCCCCTGGCCGAGGAGCCATCGGAGTATCCCGACCTGCCACCCATGGATACGGAGGGGTTTGCCGGGGTCCCACGGGCCTGCTATGAAGGGGACCCTGAAGACGGCTACTCTCTGTGGACATAGGTACCCCGGGCGGGAGGGCAGGACGGGGTGGAGGAAGTAGCCCAGGGAGGGCAGGACGGTGGGCCGTGGTCCCGGGCAGCGTGTTTCGGAGGCTGCCCTGCTGACCCGGTGGTAGGCCACCCTGCCCCGGTATAGGGCCCTGGGCTGAGACGCAGTGGAGCGGGTGGGCCTGCGTCTCCCTTCCCCCAACTCTCCTCCCGTGGATCCTAGCCAGAGGAAGCCCTACGGGAACCCTGAACCGCTCAGACTTTGCAGTTGCCCGCCCCGCCTGGGGGACGGGGCTCCAGACTTTGCAGTTGCCTGCGCCGCCTGGGGGCTGGGGCTCCAGGACTTCGTGGGAGCTTACAGAGACATTCTGCCGGTCGGCGGGAGGGCGCACCCCAGCTAACTCCCCTTCACCGCCTGTAGGAGGCGCCCTTGCGACCGACC
Organism: Podocnemis expansa; assembly: GCA_007922195.1. Taxonomy (NCBI): domain Eukaryota; kingdom Metazoa; phylum Chordata; order Testudines; family Podocnemididae; genus Podocnemis; species Podocnemis expansa. The sequence continues at coordinate 59,637 of ML682005.1, forward strand.
ACCAGCGTGGAACGCCTACACGTGGCGGAGAGTGCAGGCAACCCTCCCTTGATAAAAAGGGGGAGCCCACCAGGTGGGAGATAGTAGCCGACCTTGAGGGGCAGACAGCCGTCGACAGCAATGGATCTTGACCAATTCGCAAAGTGGTGGATGGAACAGCAGCAGCAACAGCAGACAGAGCAGCTGCAACAGCAACAGCGCCTCCTGCAAACTCTGGGTAAATACCAGCAAAGGATGGTCTAAGAGCTAGGGGCCCAACAGAAGGAGCTTCAACAGGAGAGCTGGAAAAAGTTGGAGGCCATCCTGGCCGGGGCTGTCAGTCCCTCTTCTGGGGAAGCCCAAGCTACGGTTTCTACCCAGCTTCCCCTCCGGCTGACCAAGATGGGCCCCGGAGATGATCCAGAGGCGTTTTTGAAACGTTCAAGCGGGTGGCCTCGGTCGCAGGGTGGCCCCAGGATCAATGGGCCACCTTGCTGGCGCCCTATCTAACGGGAGCTTCCCAGGCGGCATACCGCTCCCTTTCGGATCAAGAGGCCTAGGATTACCAGGCCGTGAGAGAAGCCATTTTGGAGGTACTGGACGTTACTCCGGAGACGTACCGACGCCGGTTTCGAGGGCAAACCTACCAACCAGGTACTCGACCCAAAGCCTTGGTCCAGGAGTTGAAAGAGGCCTGCTGCCGCTGGATCCAGCCCGATCGACGCTCAAAGGAGGAGGTGATTGACATAATTGTGATGGAGCAATTTCTCTACATCCTTCCCAGTCAAGGGCGGACGTGGGTCCTGAGACATTGATCCCGAAAGCTCAGTGAAGCAGTGAGCCGGTTTGAAGATTTCCTGGCCGCCGAGAGCCCAGGACCGTTGTTGGGTCCCACCCCTGTCCTAATGCGCCCGAAGGGACCCCCGCCAGCGGTCGGCCTCCAGGCTAGCCGACCCGGACAGTCCTGGCCATCCCCACTAGCTCACCCCCTGGCCAAGGGGATTGGAGGGGCCTTGGGAACCCGGAGCCCTCTGGCCCCAGACCACGGCAGCCAGACCCGAGATGCCCCTCCCCCAGGAACTCCTAGGGGGCCTGGGCCATGCTTTAAGTGCGGTCAGCGGGGTCACTTACAGCGGCAGTGCCCAGCGAAGCAGTGTGCCTTTGTATTGGTGTATGCGGGGGAAGGACAGGCCCGGGGGCCGACCTCCCTGAAGGCAACCCTCACGGTGACGATAGCTGGGAAGCCCTGGGAAGCTCTTGTGGACTCCGGGTGTGGTCAGACGTTGATGGAACGTGGGGTGGTTCCTGAGAAGGGCTGTGTCCTTGGGAAAGTGGACCTGCGCTGCATTCATGGGGACCTGCGAACATACCCCACCCTCCCCGTCACCCTCCCCGTCACCCTAACCATAGGGTCCTGTACCCGAACCATCCCAGTGGGGCTGGCGACCCACTTGCTGTACTCAGTGATTTTAGGCCGGGATTGGCCCAACTTTGCTGGGGTATTGCAGGGGGTGGGGCAACGAATCCACCTGGAGGAGAACCCCCAAGAGGCACGGGGGTCTGAACCCCTAGGTGATGAGAAGGACTCGCCTTGCCAGAGGGAGCCTGGACCAGAGGAGAGGGGGTGTCTGGGGCAAGAAGGAGGGTTGACCCCCGGCCAAGAGCCCCAGAGCGAGGAGACACCGGTCCGAGGGGAAGCCCCCCCCGGAGCAGCCTGACCAGGCCACGGACTTCTGCCGAGACCAGCGGGAGGACCCCACTCTCTGCAATGCCTATGACCAGCTCGCCGCAGTAAATGGCAGGGTGACTGATCCCCAACGATCAAACCAATGGCCGCGGTTTGAGCTGCGACAGGACCGCTTGTATCGGGTGGAGAAGGATGCCCAAACGGGTGAGCTCAGAGCGCAACTGGTAGTACCCCGCCGGCACCGCAAGTCCATGCTACGCCTGGCCCACGATATTCCCACAGCTGGTCACCTGGGCATCGACAAGACGCTAGCCCGAATCCTCACCCGATTTTATTTGCCGGGAGTCCATCGGGAGGCCCGAGATTACTGCGCCTCCTGCCCAGAGTGTCAGAAAGCCGCAGCCACTGGGACTCCTAAAGCCCCCCTGGTACCACCTCCTGTAGTAGAAACCCCTTTTGAAAGGGTAGCGGCAGACTTGATTGGACCTTTAGAGCGAAGCACAGGGGGGTATCGGTTTATATTAGTGCTGGTGGACTATGCCACTCGCTTCCCTGAGGCAATACCACTCAGGAACACGGCCGCTCAGACCACAGCTGCCGAACTAGTGAAGATATTTGCGAGAGTGGGGCTACCTCGAGAACTACTCACTGACCAGGGGCCAAACTTCACCTCCCGGTTATTTAAAGAAGTCTGCACCATCCTGGGCATCCAAAAGATCCAAACCTCGGTCTACCATCCCCAGACAGATGGATTGGTGGAACGGTTCAACCGGACCTTAAAGGGCATGCTACGGAAGTTTTCCCCAGAGGAACTCCGAAGATGGGACCAGTTAATTCCTCCCTTGCTCATGGCCATCCGGGAGGTACCCCAGACCTCGACCCAGTTCTCCCCATTTGAATTATTGTATGGCCGACAGCCCCGCGGGGTTCTGGACCTGATGAAGGAAAGCTGGGAGCACGCACCTTCCCCATTGGAAGGACTACTACAGTACGTTCACGACCTACAAGAACGATTGCGCCTAGTGAGCACGTTGGCCCAGGAGAACCCCAGGTCAGCCCGTTGCTCACGGAAACCCAGCAAGGACAAGCCCAACAGCTGTTGACCAATTTTGCCGAGGTCTTCACGACTATTCCTGGGAGAACAACCCTGGTGTATCATCAAATTCAGACTTCTCCCGGAGACATTGTTCGGGTGGGGGCCAGATCAACCCCTCGACACCTCCAAGCGACAGTAGAGCAGGAAGTCCAGGCCATGTTAGAATTGGGGGTAATTGAGCCCTCAACCAGTGACTGGCGTAGCCTGATTGTATTGGTTCCCAAACCGGATGGGACTCGAAGGTTTTGTTTTGATTTCAGGCGTGTGAACGCCATTTCAAAATTTGATGCTTACCCTATGCCCCACGTAGATGAACTGTTGGACCGGCTCGGGGAGGCCCAGTATTTCACGACCCTGGATTTGACCAACGGCTACTGGCAGATCCCTTTACATCCACAGTCTAGAGAAAAGACAGCATTTGCCACCCAGAGTGGGCTGTACCACTTTGTGCAGATGCCCTTCGGACTCCACGGGGCCCCCGCGACTTTTCAGCGCCTGATGGACCGCCTGCTGAGACCCCACATCAACTACGCTGCGGCTTATATAGATGATGTGGTAATATACAGCCTGGATTGGGATTCCCATCTAGCCCATGTCTCCGCGGTCCTGCGAACCCTGAAGGAAGCAGGACTTACAGCCAACCCTAAGAAATGCCGTATAGGGTGGCAGGAAACTGTCTATTTGGGGTACACCCTGGGCCGGGGGACCCTAAGACCACTTATTGAGAAAGTCCAGGCCCTCCAGGACTACCCGCAGCCAACCACTAAGAAGCAGGTGCGGCAGTTTCTGGGACTCACGGGGTACTACCGCCGGTTTGTCCCCAACTTCTCCACCATCGCAGCCCCCCTCAACGACCTGCTCACCAAGGACCAGCCAGTCAATGTACGATGGACCCCTACCTGTGAGCAGGCTTTCAGGTGGCTGCAAGCTCAGTTGTGTCAAGCTCCCATTCTATATAGTCCGGACTTTAACCAACCCTTTGTGGTTCAGACGGATGCGTCAGCGGTAGGTTTGGGGGCGGTACTAACCCAGGATATAAATGGAGAAGAACATCCTATCTTGTATCTGAGCCGAAAGCTCTTTCCCCGGGAGCAAAAGTATGCAACCCTGGAAAAGGAGGCCCTAGCTATAAAATGGGCTTTAGAGGCCTTGCGCTACTACCTTCTAGGTCGCCCCTTCATTGTCGTCACGGACCATGCCCCCCTCCGCTGGCTGCAGCAGATGAAGGACACCAACGCCAGGGTGATGCGGTGGTATTTGGCTTTACAACCCTTCGCCTTTATGGTGCAACACCGTTCAGGTAAGGCTCACGCCAACGCCGATGCCCTCTCACGAATAGAGACCGAGACGTGGCCCAGCTCGGAAAGGCCGGAGCTGGACTTGAGGGGGGGGGGTGTAGACAGTCACTGGGGCCTGCCTCCGAGTCTAGGCTGGAGGAACCCCCCGAATGCCCCCGCTGGCCGAGCCAGGGAACAGCAAGGGCTCAGCCCCGGAAGCAGAAGGGCGTGGCCAGAGCAGGAAGGGGCAGTATAAGAGCCCAGGCTGGGAGCTTATTTGGGCCTGAGCTCCAGAGGGGAAAGGATGTGCCAGCCCAGAGGGAGCAAGCCAGGCTAGGCCAGGGCCAGACCTCCCAGCCAGGCCCTGGCTCCCAGATCGCCCGGCGCTATGGCCCGCCCAGCCTCCCCGGACTAGGTGACTGGGAAGGAAGCCCAGAGGCAGCCAACTGGGGCGGGCACTTAAGGGGCCGGCGGGCCCCACTGCAGCCTCCCCACTTGGGCCCGACCCGGGAAGGCAGGGAAGCGGAAGGCCTAACCCCTTGCCAGACCTGTGACTTAGAGGAGCTGCCCTCCATAGAAGAGGAACTGGCCCCTGCCCCAGGCCCCTGCGACCTGGAGGAGCTACCCTTGGCTGAAGAGGAGAGGCCGATCCCGTATGGGCCCCAGGACCTGGAGGAGCTGCCCCTGGCCGAGGAGCCTTCGGAGTATCCCGACCTGCCGCCCATGGATACGGAGGGGTTTGCTGGGGTCCCACGGGCCTGCTATGAAGGGGACCCTGAAGACGGCTACCCTCTGTGGACATAGGTACCCCGGGCGGGAGGGCAGGACGGGGTGGAGGAAGTAGCCCAGGGAGGGCAGGACGGTGGGCCGTGGTCCCAGGCAGCATGTTTTGGAGGCTGCCCTGCTGACCCGGTGGTAGGCCACCCTGCCCCGGTATAGGGCCCTGGGCTGAGACGCAGTGGAGTGGGTGGGCCTGCGTCTCCCTTCCCCCAACTCTCCTCCCGTGGATCCTAGCCAGAGGAAGCCCTACGGGAACCCCGAACCGCTCAGACTTTGTAACTGCCCGCCCCGCCTGGGGGCAGGGGCTCCAGACTTTGTAACTGCCCGCCCCGCCTGGGGGCAGGGGCTCCAGACTTTGTAACTGCCCGCCCTGCCTGGGGACCGGGCTCCAGGACTTCGTGGGAGCTTACAGAGACATTCTGCCGGTCGGCGGGAGGGCACACCCCAGCTAACTCCCCTTCACCGCCTGTAGGAGGCGCCCTCGCGACTGGCCACCGGCGTGGAACGCCTACAATCACCTACTTTAATACTAAATGAGATACATAAACAAATGAGTCATTTTATTTTTTGGCATGGAAGAGCAAGGGCACTAGGTAGTCTTGTACCTAGCACTGAAAATTTATAGCTGTATATGGAGAAATGAAAACTTCAGTACAGTAAACAGTTAATTTCTAAATCCCATGGCCACACGCCCTATAAGAGTTACCTGACAGAAAACATGAGTGATGTAATAAAATCACTTAGTAGAACCTTTTCAAACGAGCAAGAGACACTGCCTCTGGCAAAGACCAACATTACTTCCTTTAGAGAGAAGTGGGAAATCTACATGATTAATTTGATAGCAGAAACTAAAGAAGAGGAAAATCAGTAGAAGGGATGTTTTATAACACAAGCTTCTAAAATTGTCAAGCTTATACTTCTCTGGAGTCTACCTCAATCTAGACTAAAATTTATTTCCATATTGCACAAGCCTCAAGTTATTTCACTTACGCTGTGCTGCTGCTCTTCTTTATAAAACGCTGTGAGATCTGCTGATGAGAAGTACTAGTTAAGAGGCAGGGCCACGCTGGGGGAGAGGGGCAGCACAGAGTCAACTTGCCCCAGGACCCCTCCTTCGGGGGCTCCCTGTCCTGCCCTGGCCCCTACCTCAGCTTCTGATTTTATATGTCCTGGAGAACATTGGGGCTGGGTAAACCAAGAGGGGCTTGGTAATTGGAAAGGTGGCTGGAGTGAGATGAGATAGGAGGAGACCAGGGGGTGGGCAGAGGTGGTATGAGCTGTATGTATGGAACACTGGGGGGGGTCTCTCATATCAGATCTGCCCTTGTCCCTCTAATTCCTGGGGGGGGCTGGTAAGAGGTAGGTAGGCATTAATATTTTTTATTATTGTGAATAGGAGAGCAATAGTCCATGAGACAATCTCCCTAATAAGATGTTTTCTGCTGTGAAAACATTTGAGAACCTTTTACTACATCATTTATCTTGCCTTTATCCTACATTGTTGCCACCACCACCACCACTACTACACTGTTCCCAACACTCGCACGTCCTTCACTGCTCCCTATTGCTCAAAGTCTCCTCATTTCCATATACATATATTCAGTCCCTGAAACCCAGCCCAAGCCTTAGCTATGCCCAATCTTAATGAATTTCACTGGCTTTCATAAAATATTGTCAACAATTACTTGCACACAAGTTAAGGCCTCAGGTGGCCAGGGCTGCTTGTTAGATGCTGGAGTGTTCAATAATGCAGCAGGAAAAAGGAAATTACTTTCAAAGATAAAACAAGCAGCTTTAAACAGAATGAATGGGGGACCATCACCTGGACTGAGGGAAAGGTCAGGATCCAACTTCTAGGTCTTCCTATAAAAATGTAAGAGAAGAGAGCTGTCAGGCAGTGGCCAAGGAAATTATGATCCAACACATATGAAAGGGAAAATCTTGGCTCACTGAGGGCAAGGAATAAGCTGACTGTGCTGATGACTAATGATACTATTTCATCTTCAAAGAATCTTATTCTCTACTCATGCCATTCCACTGGACATTTCTTTTGTTTCCTCTCATAGTACTTTCTTCTTCATGTGCCTGGAACTCACTCCTTGACCTGGTCTGTCAAACCTCTAGCTGTCCTCTTTTAAATCTCTCAGGGGGTGGGGTGGGGGTGGAAAAACCTGTTCAAAGAGAACTAGAAATGTGATGCCACCCCCATTGCCAACTGCAAATTACGTGCAATCAAAAAAAGTACATCACAGAACTAACATGACAGGTCCTTAATATATCCATTTACTCACTTTGCCTTGTGTTACTCACCTTCCCTCCCCACCAACCCTTGTTATCTATCTATACTGGGGATTTGTATCAACTATAGTCATGGATGTATTTGTAGCAATGGAAACCTGGCAAAGCTAGTATTTACACCTGTGGACCTTGGTCCAGTTTGAAACTAGGGTAATCTCAGCCAGTGTAAATAGCTGCTTTTCATGCCTATGCTTGAAATCTGCATTGCTACAGCTAAACCCCCATCTGTGGCTAAAACATATCTTCAATCTAGACAGGGCCTTAAACTGTATTTTTCAGGGCAGGGATAGTAGGTCAAATTATGGCCCCACTAAGCCAGTCTAGTGGCCATTGGAAATTGCCCCATGTGCATGCTTCCGCTTCATAGCCTCCATGTAAGGACCAGAGGGAATATGTTGGAGCAGCCATGGGAGCTGTGACCAGAGCGCTCTCTGTTCTGGCAGTTCTGCGCTTCAGAACAGCCCTGAAGCAAGTGATGAATGCTACCTACATTCGAGTGGTCCCTGGCCTGATGATACTCTTTTATTATGGGGGCTGAACAAGCTCCTGAGCCACCCTGAGTTCTGGGGTGGGAGAGTGCCAAAGCTACTTAAAACCACATTTGCCCTTTCCCACTCCAACACTTCCTGACAGGTGCAGCAAAATGTCTGTCCCTTTGTTACCCTGGCTGCCTATAAAGTATTAGGCACCTCATTGGCATCTCTTGCAGTTTTTAATTATACAAGAGAAACTAGTTTTAAATGGTGTAATATCATGTGAAAGCATCACCTCCCAATAGAACAATAAAATAGTAGAGCAAGAACATGTGAATGCTGGGAAAGGGAAGGAGGGGAGCCATTAGGGCCTCAAGAGCTCAACTTTATCTTAATAGATTCTGTGCCAGGCTGGGAAAGTAACCCAAACTGACATTTTAGTTTCTCTGCTTAGGGTTTTTTAATATGGTTAAAATGGTTATTTGCTCAGACAAAATCTTACTTAATTTTAAACTCATCTTTCTACTTCTGTATTATACATCATAGCTCTCCTTGTAACACATGCATTCCAGTTCTTCCCCTGCCAAGAACTGTAGCTTTTTTACTTCATGGATACCTTTTCTCCATTTAAAAAATGAAAATAAATGAAAATTAAAATGAAATGAAAAATGCAAAAAAGAAAAGAAGATCACTCATATGAAATAATAATTAATGTCCTTGCATGTAAAATCAAAATGTATTTTGATCACAAGGCTTATCTTAATCAGCTAAAAATGTTTTATAGTGTGTGGGGGGGGGAGGGAGAGAGAGACCGAACTACACATACTATTGAATGATTCCTTATCTCTCCATAGTTCCGTTTGAAGCTCTCTTTGTCTTAAATCCTCATTTTTAATTTTTTTTTGTAATTAATTACAGGAAAACCAATGCAAGTAAAATGAATGTTTGTGATACATTGGAGCGATAAGGACATACAATGCTCTGTCTATTTTACATGTATACCAGATCAGAGAATGGAGTAAGACATTCTTTCCCCTTTCACAGCACGTTTTGCCTGCTTAGCCTTCATAATCTATGAATCGTTAATCTACCATGAAAAAGAAAGTCATGTTTTAAATATTTCCATATTGGTAACTGTCTTCAAACTTCTCTTTTCTATCTCTTTCCTGTAATTCATTGTTTTATTAAGGAAATTTGTTCACTAGATATGGGTAGAACTATAGTAGTCTGATTTTCTCAATATGTTTTTTCAATCACTGACAGATATTTCCATGTCATTGTACCACTTACTTCATTTCTTTCCTAGTAGGTGCCGCTTTATAGCCTGAAAGTGTGTGTGTAATGAATGATATTTAGAGGAGACGTTACCCATTATGGTGCATAAATTTGTACAGTGGGTTGTATGATGTGCCATATAACATTAACAAATTATGATGATTCTGCATTACATTTGCAGCCTACGTTTAGAGTAATTTTACTAATGACATTAAGAAGATGTGGAGGGGCTGGAGGGGGAAGATTAAGTGTTTTAGAGCAAACAGTAGGGTCCCTTATAAAAATAAACATCCTTCCCAAGCACTTGTATCAAATACATATACTCCATAGAAACCAAAGCCTATATTCTTTACTAAATTAAACTAAATCGAATGATATGGAAGACGCAAGCAATGCCTAGGTTTCATGCCAATCTTGCACAGGGTTGAAATAAATAATTAGCATAAAGTGCTGTTTCTAATTCCTAAACTTCCCATTTTGATTCCACTATTAAAAGTTTTCTCTTTAGCAAGGGCTACTGGACTTCTGTCACCATTGTTGTTTCTGTTTCTTCACAAATTTACCTCCATTTTATTCTGGGTCACCTAGTCTGTAGAATGTAGAAATATTTAAAATGATGGATGTGAGCCTCTTCAGAGAGGAAGGCTGGGTTTGTGACTAATACACTGGCTTTGAACTTAGGAGATGTAGGTTCAATTGCTAGCTCTGTGGTGGCTTTCTGCTTGACTTCAGACACATCATTCAAACTCTCTCCTTTTAGTTCCCCTTGTGTAACATGAGGACCCCCTCTGTCCTCCATACCTTTGTCTAATGTGTTTTGATTCTAAAGGACAGAGATGGTGTCCTAATATGTTTGTGGGTAGGCCCCTGGCATCATGGGACTTTGATCATGATTGGGACTTGTACGCATTGCTGTAATATAGACAACATTTGTCCTTTCTCTGGTATATTTAGGCAGTGATCAGAGAGTGCTCACTCTCCAGAGTGACCAACTGACTTCATGAGTCCAGTTTCAGGACAGCATGAGTTCATTTGTGGAACAGCATAGGACACAGTAAAACTGAAATAAGTAAATCCTTTTAATGGAACCAAAAGCACTGATTCCATCCCATAGCAAAACAGCCCATTTTAGGAAGCTGCGGACAGTGAAAACAACATATTTAACAAAATTTTTATTTGTAAACTCTCTGCTAGCAAATAACCCTGCCTCACAGCCAGCCTTTGCCCTTCCACCTGTACCCTCTTCCTGCCTGGCCCTGTCCCTTCCATGTTCCCACTGCACTTGCTTGCCAGACAGCCCCCTCAAATCTCCTGAGTCCAACTGGAGCAGAGTAGAGCAACCCAGCCAGCTGGGCAACCCCCACCCCTGACTTCTAATCCCATGTTGGGTAAAGCAGCATGGCCTGGTAGACCCCCTGCCACCCCACCCCACCCCCAGCTTCTAGCCTGTGTGGAGCACAGCAACCTGGCCAGGTAGCCTCCTTGACTCCAAGCCCACAGGAAAGTGAAGCAGCCCAGCAGGACCACCTCCTCCCTAGCTCTGAGCCTGCAGCAGCAACCTCTGCCTTCCCTCTCTCCCACCTTCCCCCATCTCTGTATTTTTCAGGACACTATGTAGTTGTGGAATGCAGGACAAAACATACAAATGCAGGACTGACCTGTGATTTGTGGGACAGATGGTTACCCTTCTCCGCTCTGGATTGAACAAACACAGAAAACTGCAGTGTCTGTCAGCCTAGGGCACTGCTATTACTAAGTTAGCAGTGAGCAATAAGTTATCATTATGACACTGAAAAGCATTCTCCCTCCTCTTGTCTGTCTTCACTTCTCTGCCTCTCATCCCTTATGCTCCTTAAAACAGATCAGCCTCCATTCCCACAAGGTTTAATTTTTTACATTAGATTTATTCTGTATGATCCCTTTACTACTTCCTTTCCCTTCCCTTCCCTTTCCTTCCCTGCAAAGCTCTCTTTGCAAGGAGTATCTGTCCCAAAGTTCGACATCAGGGGCTCTCGCCTGTTCGAATTAAAGCTGAAGGTAAAGGAATTCTTAATTTAAGAGAAATGAGACACGCAGCAAAGAGCAGCAGAAGATGGGGAGAAGTGAGCACATGTGGGATAAGAAGTGGGGCTGGCTGAGTAGCTGAGGTGACCGTGTTTGTTGTGGACGTGTTGTGGATGTGGGGTTATGAAAGCAAGAGCCAGCTGAAGTACAGGAGTTGTGCTGTGCTGTGATTGAAAATAAGCACACAGGCATTATGCAGCCCAGCGTCTCTTCCCTGCACGCACACACACAAAGCCCCACAATCAGGGTGCAAGGATTTGCACATCTGATAAATGACTGTACAGCTGTGAGTCAGTAATTATACGGCATCCCTGGGCCCTGACTGGCTGAGACAATTGCAGTGCATCGTAAAAGCAATTAAAATTTCATTGTGCTTAAAAGCTGTAGGCTAATGTTCTGGTTGCTCTGTTGACACACTGTTGTTCTGATACTCCCTCAAGCCTTGGGAACAGAACATCCCCCTAAGTCCCTGCTTTTATCCCTCCACAGAGTACACTGCTTGTCAGACCTTCCATGTGATGGACTCTGCAGCTATCCACTGTCTCACCATGAACCTTACCACATCAGGGGGAGTCAGAGTGGGATGAGACATTTCTTTCCCCTGAGCAGGCTACATGTACTACCCATACTAACACAATAGTGTAGGAACTAACTCAGTACTCCAAACTCAAACCCCTCACATCCCAGTATAAATAAAACTAGGGACTATCGTGGTGCATTTTAACCATTTTCCTCTTCTCCAGAGGATTAATTCACAAAGCTGTTTGGTATTCCTCTAGGGCCTTGAGTCTCTTCTCACATAGTGGTTTTTCACTGGTGATTACATTGGTGTTAATGGCTCCTTATTTAACCTCAAGACCCATGTGGGGCTCTTTATCCAGCTCATTCACTTTAGTTGGTGAGCCCAACCTCTGATTCCAGGTGTAATAGCTCTGGCAGAAAGTCTCATCTCATGCATACCAGCACCATTAGTTTTCAGCTTGGTGCTGATAGGGAGCCCAGCAACAACAGTCTGGCTAGGGATGAAGCCACCCCCAACAATGGCTAGTTGCTGTAGTATGTACAAGCTGGAGCTTTTTTTGCTCCTTTGAGGAGGAGTAGCAGAGAAACTTCACCTACTCTGCCTGTCTGCCCTCTGGATTATGTCCTGGATAGCAAAGAACGGATCAAGGGAGGATCCAGGCCAGCATCTACGCCAGGGGTCTCAAACACACGGCCTGTGAGCCGCATGTAGCCCCTAAAGCTATTTTCTGCAGCCCGCAATGACACAATCATTACCAATAATTGCAATATCATTGTATGGAAGGGTTTCAGTGGTGTGGCCCTCAGGCTACTGTACTAATCCTCATGTGGCCCTTGTGCTGATTTGAGTTTGACACCCCTGATCTACACTTTCTCTCTTCCATAAGGCCAGAGCAGAATTCAGCTCTGAGTGTTTTTCTAATTTGGGAGCAAATTCATCTGGGACAATGGATAGGATTTCTTAGATTTTAATTTTTTTTAAAAACTGTTCTTTTTGTTCTTCGTCCTGCTTTTCTTAACATATGAAAGAAACTGGATCTTGATTAACTAAGGGAGAAAGCTTATATTAAATTTCAATCCACAGTTGTTCAACTCTCTTCTCTAAAACACTAGATTTACAGCAGCGTTCTGAGTGTTCCAGTCATAGCCTATTCAGTATCCATTCTGACTTTGGGATTTCATAGCTACATTTTTGCATATGTCCTTAGAAGATAAAGTTAGAATGCCTGATGTGCGTAGGCTCTAGGAATTATTTTGCAGAGCTTCTATGGCCTATGTTATACAGGATGTGAGATGAGATGAACACAAGAGTCCCCACTGGCCTTGGAATGTATGAATCTTAGTGACTAACTTTCAAAAGGTGATGGAGTATTTTATATTCCATATTTTGGCTTAAATTGTTTTTCCAAAGTCAAATTCTCAACAAAACCAAACAGAAACAAAAGTAATAAAACCACTTCTAACAAAGGATTCGTTGGGCATTACATAAGGCAGCTGTGGCATGCTTTTTAAAAAGCTATAGTAATTTCAACATTTTATTTGCTCAGAGATTTTCAGTTTATCCAAGGTATGTTATAAAGTGTGAATGTACAGAGTTCCCTCTATTTCTGCTGTATTTTCTACCCTCTTAAACATATTTGACCACAGCTGCATTCATGATTTCACTCTGTTGTAAAAACAATTACCACTGACATCCGAAACCTTTTGTTTTTCTGAGGGCATGTGGAGAGGAGTAAGGGGGACTTGAGAGGTTTTTCTGACTTTCTTCAAAGGCTTAAAGTCAGAACATTCCACATCTGTTAAACAGCGATAGATGGGATGAGGATAAGGTCCATTTTCCGCTGATGTTTAGCGTCCTTTGTCCAGAGGCACATCATATAAAAGAAGAGCATCCAACAACTGATTCCAAACTCATGCAGCCTCCTGCCTATGGCAGTGTATTAAATGACTTCATAAGTGGCGACAGTTTCATAAAGTTGTGTGATATGCATCCAGACAGTGGAGCCAAATTAACCCTGAATGCAGTTCTGGTCTGATATGTTTAAGAGGGTAGAAAATAAAGCAGAAAAGTACATTCACACTTTATGACGTGCCTTGATAAACTGAAAATCTCTAGCCTGACTTACAGGCGAAGTTGGTAGTTTTAATACCACACGCTCCAGATCACACTCATTCTCTGTGAATAGAAACTTTAAAGCAGGCTTGTCCAACCTGCGGCCCGGGGGGCCAGACTCCAGCCCCCCAAGGGCTTTTATCCAGCCTGCAGAGTGCTGCCAAAAGAGCCTGGAAAGCTGAGCCAGCAAGGTGCTATATGGTGGGAAGTGGGGGTGCTTGAGCTGGGCTGGGTTGTTCTCAGTCTGGTGGGTGGGAGGAGAACTAAGCCTGAGGGCAAGCAGAATCCAGCAGCAGGAGAGCAGTGCGGAGTGGGGTGAGGAGAACGCAGGGGACAAACACAGGACAAGCTGTGGCAGTTCTGGGAGGGTGAAGGGGCAAGGGAGCAGTGCGACTGGTTGGCAGGAACCAGGTACTTCCTGACCTGGACTTCCCCCCAGTTCTGCTCTCCTCCCACACCCCTAACCCTTTCACCCCTGTCCTTCCCCTGACTTTAGTGGCAAAAACTGTTCTGTAGAAATTGCTACCTATCAATGCTTCTGGTACAGAGATGCCCAAAGCCACAACCTGTGACCCCTGCAGAACTGCCAGGAATTCTGTCCTGTCTCTGTTCTCCTCTCCCTCTCCCCAGCACTGTTCTCCTTTTCCTGAGCAGCGCTTGGCAGGGAGTGAGGAGAGCAGAGTTGGTGGGGTGCCTATCAGGAAATAGCTGAGTCCTGCCACCCAGCTGCTCTGCTCCCCCCATCTCATCCTTCTTCCCTTCCTCCTCTGTCATGCTCCCCTGTCCTGCCTTGCTCCCTATGTTCTGGCTTGCGCCTTCACACAGGCACCCCACCCCCTTATTCTCTGTACACAGTGCAAGCAAAAGCAATGCCAAATATCACAGTAATTATTTTATTAAAGTTCATTAATAAAGATTTATTCGCATGTCTCATCTATCAAAAATTTTTTCACTGGCCCCCAACTGAGAAAAGAATTGCAATGTGGCCCCTCACCCAAAAAGGTTGGACACCCCTGCTTTAAAGCAACATATTCCTTTCAGCTCTTTTAAGTTCTGTGAGAACCCACTTGTGTTCTAACATGCAAGCAGGGATCGTTGGAAAGGGATATTATCTGTCCTGAAATTTACAGGGTCAGAATAAGCTGTAAAACCTTCTGGAAGCAACTCTGTCTGTGAGGTGTGGTCAGTTTTAAATTGTGCTGTTGAGGTCTGAAAGGGTATCCTGGTTCTTGGGCCCAACAGCCTAATACCCATCAGTTAGAGAAGAAAAATCAGTCAAATATGAAGACACACAACTTGAAACCTTGGGCAAGTTTCTTTAAAATCACAGTTTACCCAAGGCTCAAGCTAAGTACAAGAAGGAGTGGTTTCTGGTGCTTTCAAGTGGTGCTGTCAGGTTTATAACTAGAGCCCTGCCAATCCACAGATATGCGTGGATATCCGCATTATATCCGCATCCGTGGATACAAGACGGATATCTGTGGACCATTTCTTGCAGGTGCAGGTCAGATACGGATCCACATATTTGTATGCATGCAGGGCTCTATTTATAACACTAAAGGAATGTGTTTACACACTTCTCGCTACCAGATTCTGGGACTGGGCAAGAAGTGGCTCACTCCATGATTGCCCTGGTGATCCGTTCATTCACACTGAGGCATTTGGCACAGGTCACTATGGGAAGACAGGAGCAGAGGCTAGAGGAACCAGTGACCTGACCCAATCAGGCCATTTTTGGACCTCTTTGGGTGGGTGAGCATCAAGCTGGCTTAGTCTTGAAGTGCCACATGACTCCTTGTTTTCTTTTGCTGGACTAGACTAACACGGCTATCCCTTTGGAAATTTCGCATGGCCAGCCTGCCCACAGTGCAGACCCTGGCAGCTCCTCCCGCCTTTGCGGGAACTGGGTGCCTGCTACTGAGCAAACTTCTTTGTGAGCCAAAGCAGCGGGAGTGCTGCCAAGCGTGCCAGGCTCCAAAACACTGGAAAGGGGTTGTTGAAGCACATGTGGGATTGGATCCCCTCACCCCCCTTAGTGACCCTGACTCCAGCTCTGTCCCTTGAGGACTTTGCTCCTTTCTAGTGGGGACTAGGTGTACACAGCTGCCTCCCTTCCCCAGATGGGCACAGCATGGTGCCATGGGCTAACTTCTGCCTGATGGTACAGAAAATTAAGTTTGTGGGGAGCCGTGGAAACAGCTCGGCCCCATAGTCTGGCTCTGGGCTGTGGATCAGGGCAGTTTCCCGGCCCGGGGCCACTAAGCAGGCGGAGCAAAGGGTTGGAGGAGGAGGAAGCAGCCGGGCTGCCACCGCCAGCACCTTTGCCCCACTGGGGGTGGCAGAGCTCCCCAAGAGGCGCCGGGGGTGGGGGCTGAAGAGGCCAGGCCCATTTCCTGCCCCCCGCCCCCGGGAGACCCCGCCAGCTGTGCCCCCATCGCCTTCCCAGGCACAGTCACTAATAAGGCGCCACGTGCGTCCCGAGTGGGATTTCGTAGCTCCTGCGTCAGCCGGAGCCTGCAGGCGATTGGGGGAGGCTTCGCTTTGGCCTTTTTGACTAATTATAAAGTGGCTCCAGCCGCTTCCCCGAGCCCTGACTGGAGTGAGGCGCTGCCCGGCCCCGCCACCCGAGCCAGCCGCCCAGGGACGGGGCCGCTCTCCTACCTCCCCAGCCCGCCGGCTCCTGCCCCACTCACTCCGCCGCCGCTCCGGACTGCGGCTCGCCGCGAGGCAGCGCGTGTGTAAGTGCCGCGCGCTCCTGCCCCGCCAGCCACGTGCGCGACAAACTTGCCGCACCGCTGCTGCCGGCTGTCCCCGGGGCGGGGGGAATCGGCTTGGTTTGTTTCTCAAGCCGCTCGCGGGCAGGGCTGCGGTCCCGGCGCCCGCGGAAAAGCCGGGGCGGGGAGCGAGCGCGGGCGGTCGCGGGGAGCCAGGCTGATGGGTGAGCTCTTCTTTCCGCAGCCCATGGCGGGGCTCCTGAGGTGCGGCTGGCTCCTGGCTCTCGGCAGCTGCCTGGTCTGCACGGTGCGGGCGGACTGCAGCAAGGACTGCGCCGCCTGTGCCTACCGCCTGGCTCGCCGCGCCGAGATCAACCCCCTGGTAAGTGGCCCCGCTCCCGCAGGCAGTCACTTAGCCGAGCCCCCGGCGGGCCGGATGGCGGCGTGCTCCGGCCGGGCTGTGCGGGTGCTCGGCGCTGCACCTCCCCGAGCCTGGCCGGGCGGGTCAGCAGCGCCTCGGGGAGCTCCGGAGAGAGCCGAGGCCGCCCAAGGGGAGGATCGGGGCGTCGGGGAGAGCAAGCGAGCACCCCCAGCCCCGTGTCTGGCAAACAAAGGGGCACCGGGCTTTTCAGCTCGAGCCACATGTCTTCTTTACAATGAAACGCGGCGCTTGAGGTGGAGGTCCCCCGGCATCGGCCAGAGGGGAATCGACTAGAAGTGTCACCGGGGAGTGGGGGAGACTCGACCGGCCCCCTCTAAAACCCGCCAAACTTCCTCTCCCCTTAGAAGCAAGCAGCCTTTCAAATGGGAGCCAGAGGTTCCCCGGATCAATCAATCAATCAATCAAAATTTGCAGGACAGTAGGGTTCACTCTGAGAACCGCTGGGGACAAAACAAGAGTAATGAATTGAACGGGGCATTTTAGTGATCCCTGGCGAACTAAGAGAGACTGAAAGCTGGAGGAGTAGGAACCAGTGCAGAATTTCATCCAAGTCTCTGGTTCAGAGCAAAACCATCACACCTTGCAAGAGACAAAGGGAATGAGGCTATTTAAATGTGCAATGGAGTGGACTGAAGGAAGGGAATATACTCCCCATATGAATCCTCTCCAGAGGCAAACGCTTCATCTTCAGCTCCCAGCTTGGTGTAAGTGCCCATAACATACCACTCCTTTAGCAAAGGCTGCTTTTTGGGATATTGCCTTGTCCTCCTCTTGTCCTTCATAAAGAGTCCATCATAAAGCTCCTTTCATCAGAATGAAAATGGTTTGTCCACTGACACCAGTTTTGCAGAATAGAGATCCTACAAGGTGAGCACATAGCAAGGCCAAGTCTTCTAGAATAGACACTGGAAGATGCATAACTCTTTCCTTTCAGTCCTGTAGGCCATGCCTTAGTGAACCTCCACTCCAGCTACAGGGGTTTGAAAAGTCAGCACAGATTATGTAAATTTATAATTTAAAAAGTTTACAAAGGTGATCTAAATTTATAAAATACAATATACTTTTTAACTCCACTGTTTCCTATTTGCACTTCAGAAAACAAATCTTTTTCTACAGTGCAAAGGTCTCTTTCACTTCTTACACCTAAAGCTGTCATAACTGGGAGAAACTCAGCAACAATTATCTGCCAGTAGCCCTATTAGTCTCTATATTGCAAAAAAACCCTAAGGTCCTGTGGCACCTTAAAGACTAATGAATTCCTTTGGGCATAAGCTTTCATGGACTGCAACCCATGTTGTCAGATGCATGATGCATCTGATGAAGTGGGTTGCAGCCCACAAAAGCTTATGCCCAAAGAAATTTGTTAGTCTTTAAGGTGCCACAGGACTTTTGTTGTTTTTACCTGTTAATGTGTGCATTTGACAGCACTTTGTGAATGCTATATTTTATCATGTGTATCTATGTATACATCTCCTGTATAATTGGTTGGTTGTGCTGGTCTTTTGCAGTAGAAAAAGGAGGCGGGGGGGAATCTTTTTTTCCCCAAGCAGTGACTCAGGAGGAAGGTAAACAAAAAAGTATGGCTAAGACACATAGTGCCTGAAAACATCCAGAGGAGTAGCCATGTTAAGTCTAGTTCAGCAAAACAAACAAGGAGTCCCATGGCCCTTCAAAAGACTAACAAGAACAGTTTTTGTTTGACACTATTCATTTAAATGGGGGAGAAAGATTGGTCAGGTTAATGCTCACTTATATCCATAAAGCGCAATAATTCAGGATCCAGGCTGCAGCAGTTCTCCATGGAAAGAACTGTGGAGGGTGACATTATGCTGTGCCGTGTCTTAGCCTTCTTTGGCTCCTCTTATTATTGGACATTGGCGCTTCTCTAGTTTGACAGAGGGTGCCATGAGGGGGTGCAAGTTGCTGAGCACTTCGACGGAGCTATGGGCATACATAGGCTAGTACAGGGGGGTAGCCAATAAACAGACCGGGGGCCAAATCCGGACTGCCAGATGCTTTAGCAAGGATCCTGAAATTTTATTTACTTATTTTATTGTTAACTGTCTTGACTAAGAAATATGGACCTTGACCAAAGTAGTTCACTAACCCTGCTGCAGTGAATGGTTCTACTGAAATCCAAACTAGGTGTTTAATTTGTAATTAAAAACCATTAGCTTTATTTTAAAATATGTCCACATCTGGCACCTGGCATGGAATTTCAGGGTCTGATGCTGACAAATGCTGGGTGCCCTCTATTCCCATAGAAGGCTGAGTACTTTGCGCAAAGGTATTCAGCAGCATCTTGCAGACTCCAAACCCAGGGATTTAATCTTGTCGTGCACTCAGTACTCCTGTTGGTTTGTAGCTGTTCAATTACAGTCCAAACTGTCATTTCTAGCGCACTCCATCCGAATTATAAATCACTGAACATTTTTGTTTATAACGAACAATAGCTCTTCTTTAACCACAGCAGTTACGCAAATAGAGACAGAGAGAGAGGGAGTGTGAATGTAGTTGACATATACATCCACATGAAAATCTGTTGGTCTATTTCAGTAAATTTTCAACTGAATCTCAGTGTTAGTGGGGGAACCTAAATTAACTTTAATTTTAACAATCTTTCTTCTATGGGAAAGCTATTTAAGAAGGTGTTAAATCCTGTTGAGCAATGGCATTTATCACTGATATAAAAAAAGAGAAAAAGTGCAGTATCATACCATATTTTACATACTAATTATTTCTACAGACATAAATGTAGCACCTAGTGAGTTCACTATTAGTTTTATCATCATGAGCATGCTAGGATGTCATCAAACCATCGTATACCAAGGGAATGGTGTATATTTATTTGGATTTGGGAGGGTGATTGTTTAAATTGATCCATTCACTAGGAAAAAGAAGTGCCTATTTTATATTACAGTGATTCCCAAATCAGATTGCAGCTGGGGTCATATATATATGTTCACAGGGAAATAGTCCCACAGTGCTAGATAAAGCTGAAATGGTGATGGCTTGGGAGTAGAGTCCCTAACATGATTACTTGAAACTCAATTTGAGATAAACCATTAAGATGCTAGTGATCAATAATATGGACATAATTGTAACCATAAATAGTCTCTCACTGCAATATATGCAGTATGTTGATAGATATTATTCCTTAATGTATTTATCCAACTTAAGACTTTACAAACAGGTAACTGCAGAAGTAGTGAGGTGATCAGTTACCTACTATACAAAGCTATTTTGACGCTTGCTTTCACATTTGTAAAGCTTTGTGAGATCCTTAGATGGAAGACACTATAAAAGGTAAAATTTAGTACCACAATTTTTTATTTCTCATTAAACATAATGGTAGAATAATGTAAAATTTTACATGTAATAAAATGCATTTGATAACTGCAAAAATTTGATAATTTGAGATCATACCTTCAATGATTTAATCATTTCTTAGTGCCCCATGTATTGCAAATTATGAACTAGCAGTATGGAAATGAGTTTGTGAAGTGAAATTATTTCAGTGTTAATAGTGTTTATTCAGTTTTATCTAATATTATTTAATCTTGTCAAAATCCTTTTGCTGAGACATTTTGGTACACTTAAACACAATGTTTTTACTTAGAGAATGCTACTAAATTGTTCCAGACCTCTTTGAGCACTTGGACATCTTATGTAAAGATTAGGATCACTGATCGTAATGAGTCTTTGAATGGTCCTTCCGGAATTTATACATTGTTGCATGGAGAAAGGAAGGAAGAAATGTGTGAGAAGTAGATTTATTGATGCCGATTCACCCATATTTGACGTAGGAGCATGATTTGATACAGTCACCAGGTTGGCTGCTGCCACAGCAGTACACCAGACTGGTTAGTACAAAGGGCTGATCTACACCTACATAGTTTTGTTGACAAGAAACCGCTTTTGGCAACAAATAGTGGTGATATACACTCAAAAACGCTCCTCTTACTTATAAAACTCCCCTGCTCTGGCAACAAAATAAAACCATCTCAACAAGAGGCATAGAGCATCTTCTGACAAAGTTAGAGCAGTTGAGCAGTGTTTCCCAACCAGTGTGCCATGGCACACAGGTGTGCCATGAGGTCTGAGTAGGTGTGCCACGGAATTTTTTGAAAAGCTACTCAAAGAGCTCTGGATTGGCTCACTGGCTGATGAATATTCATGAGTCCATTTGGAAACTATATGGTGGTGTGCCTCAAATTAATTAAAGGTAGCAAGGTGGGCCATGGCAGAGGAAATGTTGGGAGCCACTGCAGTACAGCAGCAGTGTGTGCAGCAACTGGGCTCCACAAGGTACCCCACAGTGCCCCCCACCACCACCATTCTGTTCACTGTTTTGAACTCCACTGTACTGCATCCAGCCTCACAGGCATGCACCCCACCCTGTCAAATCCTCAAGAAGTTTCAAAATTGCTCAGCATGGAGAGCTCACACATTTACTGCCCAACCGAGTTCTGCTGGCTCCTGGCAGCAAATACCATCCTGCCTGGACTACAGTAGAGGGGGTGGATGAATCTTCTGGTGTGTAGGGAGATGAAGCTGTGGGAGAACTTGAAGGGAATCAATCCTGCTCCCTGATGTCATGTAGTATGGCAGCTGCTCGAGGCAGGGGGAGACCCTTGATGCACTATATGGAGCCAGGGATGGAAGCTGTGGGAGATCTTGGAGGGGGAAATCATGAAAATACTGCTCTCCCTGGTATTAGGACAGCAGCACAGGGAGGCAGGGCTGGCTGCTGCATACTCTGTGGGGGAGACTCCTGATGTGCTGGCCAGAGCCAAGGAAGGAGATGGGGGCTGATGTTGGGGTCTTTTCCTCCCCTCATCAGTGTATAGGTCGCTGATCAGCTGGGTGGGACTGACATGGGGATACCAATTGTCTGAGTACTAGCTTCTGCCTCATGATCTAGTGCTCCCAGCTCCTGCCTCAACTTAGAGACAGCATGTGAACACACTTAGTGACAGTGTCACGCTCTGTCTGTCTCTCACACACACACACACACACACACACACACACACACACACACTGGCACACACATATCCGTGGGTTTCTTGTATTAGTGTTCAGCAATGTCAGTTTGGTTCACAGGGCAGTTGAGAAGTGGCTGACAGTCTAGCAGGATGCCCATGGAATGATGGGATTCAGAAACCTTCACCATGTGACACTAAGCCTGTCCCGTGAGGCATGCAAACCCTTCCCAAAGCACCCTGGGTGCAGTTGCACAATGGGACATCTACCCACAATGCCGTGCTCACTGTCAGTGCAAGAGCTCGTAGTGTGAATGCACTCCACTGACACAAGGGCTATGTTCACACACGAAGTGCTTGTTTCAAAACAAGACGTTTTGAAACAATGTGTTATTTTGAAACACCTTATTTTGAAAGACACAGTGTGGACATGCTATTTCGCTTCAGGGGGGCTGCAGACCTCCGCGGGGTGAAGCAGAGCCGGGCGCCTCACCCTGCCAGGGTCTGCAGAGGGCTGCAGACCCCGGCAGGGTGAGTGCAGCCCAGAGCCTCACCCCGCCAGGCAGGGGACTGCAGACCCCTGCGGGGTGAAGCGGAGCTGGGTGCCTCATCCCGCCAGCAAAAAGGTCCCCTGCAGACCCCGGCGGGGTGACCCTGCCTGCCGGCTGCAGCTCACCCCATGGGG
>ML682005.1:82423-129855 GCA_007922195.1 Podocnemis expansa
GTGGCTTGGGGAGCCGCGGCACCCCCAGGCTCCGCTGCCCAGGTCAGCGGAGCTGCAAGGGGTGCAGGGTGGCTGCAGCCTGGGTGGCTCCACCCACCGCCAGCTTCAGGGGGCTGCAACCCCCACGGGGTGGCCACAGCCTGGGCGGCTCACCCTGCTGCCAGCTTCAGGCGGGCTGCAGCCCCTGCGGGTGAGCCACAGCCTGGGTGGCTCAGCCTGACACCGGCTTCAGGGGGCTTGCAGCCCCCACAGGGTGGCCACAGCCAGGAGGGCTCACCCCATGCCCAGATCGAGGGGCTACACCGGGGACTGCAGCCCCCTGATCCGGGTGCAGGGTGAGCCGCCCTGCCTGCGGCCACCCCACCTGGGGCGGCAGCCCCCCAATCTGAGTGCGGGGGGAGCCGTGGGGCTCCCAGCCACTGCCATGGCTGAGTCCGGGGGCCTGGGGAGCTGGTGCGACCCGGCTCCCCGCGGCTGCAGCAGCTCAGCCATCAGGGCGCTGGGGAGCCAGGTGGGGGACTGGCTCCCTGCAGCTGCAGTCCCAGTGGCAGGGAAAAGCCAGGCCAGCATCCCGCCACTGGGCTTGCCACCAGCCCCCAGTGGCGAGGAGAACCAGGCACCCCCGCACCCGCGCCACGGGGCTTCCCCAGACCCCAATGGTGGGGAAAAATGGGGAACCGGCACGTCTGCCGCTGGGCTTGCCAGCAGCCCCAGTGGCTGGGAAAAGCCGGGTGCCCGGCTCCCCACCTGCAGGCGTGGGGGCAGCCCCCCATAGCCTGGGGCTGATGTTCCCTCAGCACCCTGGCCAGGGTGCTGAGGGGGTGGCCCTTCCTCCCAAGGTGCTAAGCACCCTGGGAGGAAGGTCACATGTTGTTTTGG
The DNA here is from genome assembly GCA_007922195.1 of Podocnemis expansa. NCBI lineage: Eukaryota > Metazoa > Chordata > Testudines > Podocnemididae > Podocnemis > Podocnemis expansa. Next base: position 83,303 of record ML682005.1, read on the forward strand.
AACAGTTTGTTCCGAAACAACATCCCCACGGAGTTGTTTCGAAACCAGTGGTTTGAAACAACCTTGTTTCAAAACGGAAGTAGGTTTAAGCCGTTTCGAAACACGGCTCCCATTTCGAAACAAGGGAACCCCTTGTTTCGAAATGGGAGTACGTCATGTGGACATGCTGTTTCTTATTTCAAAACAACCTCTCTTGTTTCAAAATAAGAAGCCTGTGTGAACACGCAAGGAGTATAGCAAGGACCTGAAACAGCAGTATAATCACAGTGGGAGGTGTACGTCAGCATGACCTGTTAATAAAATTCTGTAGTACAGAGAAGACCTACCAGTCTGATCTTCTCTCCATTCCTATACATTGCCTTGGAATTTGAAATAGGGTAAATGTGAACAACTTCTTAGATGAAGGAAACAAGAGAAAAGACTACATGTAACTTTCAGAGCCCTGTGATGTACTAGAGAGACATTGGTTATTACAAACAAGAATCCTGTGTTCCTTTTAAAGACTAACAAAGTATGATTGACATGCTCCACAGACTGTGGTGAGAGATTATTATGCCACACACTCTCAAAGAAACTAAGAAACCACTTGATCAGCATTCTGTACAGCAAACAGAAGATTAAAAATTAACTCAACACTGGAATCTCTCATTAAAAAAAAAAAAAAACAGACTTCAACACTTACAGAGCTACCACTCTAGAACAATTAGCTATTACATTAGAGGCAGCTTGTTTGTATAGTTAGTGTTATTTTTATGTTGTATTTTAACTTCTAGGCAAACATTCCAGTGTGGACAGAAATCCCACCGGCAAATACAAGATGGAAACTTAACCAAGATAAACATTTCCTAAAATGCATAGGTGTTTCCTCTGTTTATTAAAAAGTTAACAATGTATTTTTATAATTATTCATTCTTATTAACCAGCTAGTCATTACAACAAAAGTGATTAATAAGTGTCTAAGAAAAGAGATTGTCTTGCAAATTCATGGGCTATTATATGCAGGCAATCTGTTTTGGGCACATGATTTTAGTGGGCCCAGAACAGAAGAGAGGGTATGTGTGAGTAAACATATCTGGCTTTGTTTAAAGTAGAAAATAAATCTGTTAGTCTTAAAGTGCCACACAACTCCTTGTTGTTTTTTTTATTAGAAACCTAGAACTGCTGTTCCAGCTCTAACCAGTGATCCATCTAGTCCAGTATCCTATATCTAACAATGAGTAGTACCAATACCAGCGGTCTGAGGGGAAAGCACAAGAAATGGCATAATGAGCAACAGTGTCCATGAGGGAAGTTCCTTCCAGCTAATGTAGTATCTAAAGCAGTGATGCTGAGACTGAGACTCTTGAGCTGCAGGCAGCTCTTTAATGCAGCTCTTTGTAGCACCTAGTATGAAAACATGGTGTGATTTGATTTATTAACCAGTTTACTATGTCATTAACCAATTGCAGTTGATACAATAATAATAATCAGTCAGTCATTTTGCTGTGCGTATATATAAAAATTGTTTTCCCTTCAAATTGTTTAAATATGGATATATAGTAGCATAGTAAATGAAACAATGAATTCACAGTATTGTGGCTCCTTTGGGTAATGCTGGTTATTAACTTGGCTCCTGAACCACTTACATCTGATTGACCTAGAGATTCATTTATGCCTTTAACAAAAATGAAAGAAAAAGGACAAGGCAATATCAGAGTATCTGTTTCTTTTAAATCATTCTTAGTAAATCCCATCAATTTTTCAGGCATGCACACTAGAATGTGAAGGAAAGTTGCCTACTGCCAAAGCATGGGAAACCTGCAAGGAGCTTGTGCAATTGACTAAACTGGAACTTTCGGAGGAAGGCAACAGTGCTCCAGGGGACAAGAAAGAACAGGATGAGAACCATTTGCTTGCGAAGAAATATGGTGGCTTCATGAAAAGGTATGGTGGCTTCATGAAGAAAATGGATGAGCTTTATCATGTAGAACCAGAGGAGGAAACAAACGGAGGAGAAATCCTTACTAAGAGGTATGGAGGGTTTATGAAGAAAGACTCCAGTGATGACACTCTAGCTAATTCTTCTGATCTTCTGAAGGAGCTTCTGGGGGCAGGGGTCAACACTGAAGCCTCACGTTACCAACAGATAAATGATGATAGGGAGGTCAGCAAAAGGTACGGAGGCTTCATGAGAAGCTTGAAGCGCAGTCCAGAAGTGGAAGATGAAGCCAAAGAGTTGCAAAAGAGATATGGTGGCTTTATGAGAAGAGTAGGGAGGCCAGAATGGTGGCTGGACTACCAGAAACGATATGGTGGATTTCTTAAGCGCTTCACTGATTCTTTTCTCCCTTCCGATGAAGATGGAGAAAGCTATTCCAAAGAGATTCCAGAGATGGAAAAGAGATATGGTGGATTTATGAGATTTTAATACCCTCCCCCTGAACCCTTTTGTCCCAAATAAGAGACACTGCCTCATTGGTCATAATTTATTGTAATGTGTTGCTTGCACTGTACAGTTTTTTTTACTGTCCTAGTTAATGATGAAACCTGCAATCTGTTGTTTCAGGTTCTGTGTTAAGTCAATCACTTCTGTTTTAGTCGGATTTAATTCTATATTGTAGTTTTCATGCTAAAACTATTTTGGTTACCTTATCCCTTTTCTTTAAACTCTACAGCACATCTGCAGTAGAAATGCTTAATTGTGTATATATAATAAATTCTTCATCCTAACTGCATAATGGATTTTGAAGTGTCTCTTATTTCCTACCAGTGCATTTAATCAACCATCTTGTCGAATTCATTCAAGGTTAAAATAACGAGAGCTTATTATTTAAAACATCCACTCTGCAATTACAAAATTCCTAATGTCCACACCACAGCAGGAATTGAAATTAGATTAATTTTTTTCTTGGCTTCCTACATCACTTTCTTAGAATGTTAGAACACTGAGTATGTCCTAAAACGGCTCCTTATTAGACACCTACATTTGAATTTTAAGAGCCAAGCTTTGGGTCCCCAATTTTTGAAAACCCTTGGCTTATCCCTTAGGATAGGAGGGAGTTGAATGAGGTCATTGTCTAGGAGCAGGGCTGGTAAACTACAGACAGTCATTTTACTGCTGAGGAAAACAGGGCAAGTGCCTTTCTATTTCTATCCAACAGTAGGTGATGCTCAATTTAGAAAGATTTGAGAGAATTCCCCTGTCCAGCTCAGCAGAAAAGTTTAATCTGACTAGCAGGGATGATCAGCTGACAGAAGAGGAAGAGAACTAGCCCATCCCTGGTCTCTGACGCATACGGGAAGGCACTTGGTGGACAGAAGAGGGGATTATCTGTCTCCCTTTGACTGGCCAGGATGACACCAAGCTGATTGGCTGGCTGTCATGCCCCTGACCAGCACAGCTACAATTTAAAGTTTTCTGGAGTGTCTAGGAATCATCTTTCCTTCATAACTCTATTTAGAAAGATGCAACATAAGAACTGCTGCTTTTTCATTTCTTTTGTTGTTCCTGCAGTTTCTTAGCACTGTCTCCCTGTATTTGTAGTTCTGTGAAGCCTCAGGGCCACCCACCTAATACAAAAAGCCATCTAAGATGCTTAGCAATGGACATTTTAGTTGAAGTCCACTACAAGGGTTCCCCCAGCAGGCAAATCAATAGGCGAAATTAACTGTAATTGATTTGTTTAAATCCAGGGTCAAAGCTGGGTTTGAAGATAGGGTTTTTGAGTTGGAAGATGAAGATGGAGATCTTTATTTTGATCAGTAATATCACATACTCCTCAGCGCCCTCTCTACTCACGCTTCCAGTGAGAGCACCTAGCAATATTGTTTTGGGGAATTAGGCTTAAGTCCAGCCCCCAGTGTCTGGTGCTGTCTCTGTCTCCTGCTCTTTGCAGAGCAATTCAGCCCTCTAGCCAAGTTATAGTCCAAACTAACCCCTCCTCTCAGAGAAAAAGTCCAATCCCAGCAGCCTACTTAATCTCAGTGGCTACATCTGTCATACCTTATTCTGAGCCCTCTTTTCAGATTTCCGTCAGGCTCTATCCAAGCCCCACTGATCACTGCCTTCCTCTGCTTCACTACAGCTTGCCTCAAGCCTTGGGAGTCTCAGTCCTGGCTCCCTTTCACAGGGTTCTCTGCAGGCCACCTCTTCCACGTCTCCAGCCTCGAGCTCCTCAGAGCCCTGCTGCCAACAGGGAGCTGTCCTAGGTGCGATTCTCCCTGCCCCTGCTCAGACGGGACATTCTGTCACCAGTGTCTAAGGGAGACCGCCCTGCTCTGTCTCTGCAGCCTGTTTTTGTATAGTCGCAGGTCCTGATAGGCTGTTCCTCCATCCAGGGCCTTCCTTAAACACTTTTCTGCCAGGGTGGGGCAACCACCCTGTCACAGGTAGTTTCCTATTCTTCCCCTACACAACATGCTCTGAAAACAGTCATTCAACTCGCATATATTGTGGGAAAAGCTCTAGTGTTTTATTGCCACATAGAGACAAGATGGGAGTCTGGAGCAAATCAATATGTCTTTGTGGAAATAGCGTGCAAGAGGATTTTGAAGATAGAACTGTCATTCTGGGAGCAAAAGTGGGTTTTTTTCAGAATCAGCCTTGCTCTGATACTTTTTACCACCCCAGGCATCTATACGTTTTGGAAGGTAAGAGACCATATCTTTAGGGGTGATGAAATCAGGATTTTTATATTTGGCCATGTGCCTGGCTGCTCTCCAGAACCAGTCCAGTGTGCTGCCGTGACTCCCCCCCTCCCCACTTCCCACTCTTGAACCCTGATTCACCCCGCTTTGCCTGGTGACAACTCACTCCAGAGACTGTCCACACCAGCCTCTCCTGTATAATCAGTCTCAAGCAGTGGGTGTATGCCCTCTGGCTACTCAAAGGATGGTATCTAAGTGAGCACCCCCAAGCCAGTTAGTTCACCAGGACCCACTGTCCTACAGGGATTGGGACCCACTCCCAATCACTATACACTCAAGTCTGTCCATTTAACAAAGAAATGGATCATGCCAGATTTCTTCACTCGTGCCCTGTAATGTCCACACAGCTTTAAATAAGGTAAGTACTCGTTTATTGGTCAGATTACAATTTTAAGTGAGAAAATGGCCAATCAAGACAGAATCATAATATAAATGAGTCTGGAGTGAGAACAGGAAAATAAAAGGTAAAATGCATACTAAACTAATAGCTCTTACTAATAGGCCAAGTTCATGCTCAGGATGTTTGACTGTCAGATGTTTGTACAGCCAGTCTCTGCCTGAGACCAGGCAGGGCCCAGATCTTGCTTGAAGTTGTTTCAAGATGGAGATTCCCAGGCAAAAAGTCCCAAATCGTTCCAAGTGTCTCTCTCTGTTTCCAAGATCCAAAGGGGTAGCCACTTTAGTCTAGTTCAGTAAAACAAACAAGGAGTTCTGTTGCACTTAAAGACTAACAAATTTATTTATTGCATGAGCTTTCGTGAGAGAAAATCCCACTTCATCAGATGCTTTGAAGACACAGTGAGATTTTTCTCCCACAAAAACTCATGCAATAAATAAATTTGTTAGTCATTAAGTGCCACAGAACTCCTCCTTTGTTTTTCTTTGTTTCCAAACCCCCTCAATCCCTCCTTTTCTGGGCAGAGATGATCTCTTTGTCCCATCTGAGCAAGGGACCTCAGTTAGCATAGTCTTTGTTGCCTCCTCCAAATGCTTGCTCAAAGCTATGGCTGTTTACATGCTGCTGAGGAAAGTTCTGTCTGTCTCCTTCCTGAGCCATGCAAAACACGTCACATATCTGCACATACATGATGCTGCAGAAAACCTAACACCATAGTTATCAGGTAGAAGAGGTTATGAACATTCATAAATGACCCTTGCATGGCCTAAGGGGCATACAATCACACAATCATAGTGCATACGTGAATGGAAAAGTTAAGTAAATTATACTCTAGGGGTACACAGATGTGCATCCAATTACAGGCCACACATCAAATAGTTGGCCTTGGTAGGTTCCAAATACTGAATATGAATAATGATGGGAAGGAGCTGGGTGTGGGAGAGGGTGTTTCCCTGCAGCAGGCAAGAGAAGAAAAAGAAATTGACCCAGTACTGGATAGCAAAGTGGAAGACAGCAGATTATAAAAGGTTGTCTCCCTCAGATATTACAGTGGGAGGGAATCAGGCAGTCAATAAGTGATAGAGGTCTGTAATGGGACATGGATCAACAGGAGGGAGCAGAAGGAAGGTCTCCTGTATCAAATAAAGCTGAGTGGAGTGACTAGTTCATGAGGAGAGGAAGATGAATAGAAGACTCACTGCTTATAAAAATCCTGGATGTATCCCAGCTGTACAGCTCAAGCTACAGCTAAGGTTCCTATTCCAAGTGCTCAACATATGGTAAGTGAGGGGACTTCCCATCACTAAGGATTGGATTTGAGCACCAACATGTGAAGCAAAATGATACATTAACAGCTAAAGTTCCTGTTTATTCAGAATGATACATAACCTTCAGTACCACTGAAGTCACACATATGGCTTTATTGTCCCAGCACCAGACATGTTAGTGGGACACAAAACTTGAGAGTCTATCCTGTGCCAAGAGGAGCAACACAGAATTCACAGCCTACTGGAACAGGGTGGCCTTAAGTCACTTTTGCATCTTCCCAATCCTGGCCCAACTCAAGGCATTGGAAACCCTAAGCATAACTCATACAGCTGTAAAGGGGACTACAGCAGCCCCCTGAGGCTGTCATCTGGGCTGCACCACTGCCTAGAATTCCCTCTGTGCTCCAAGCTTCAGCCCCACCTCCAACACAGTCCTACCTCCTTGAGCCATTCAAATACCCCAGTGATGAGTGAGAAGAAATGTTAACCAGATCTATATAAACTGTCTAGTTCTCTTTCAAAATCCTAATGCTTTCATACTTCCTGTTTGCATTAAGGATCTCCCCCTCCTCTGAGAAACATCTTCAGCCTGGTCCTCTCCCTCTTTTCTCCAATGTAGGCAATCACTCTGATGCACAGACTTTCCAGTAATCTCTGCTTTCTCCTCAATGGGAATACACAATACAATAAAATAAAATACACAATAAAAATAGCCCCCGTTGTTTTGCAGCTATGTCCCGATTAGGGGATGAGGTGGCAAGGAAGTGTCACAGTGAAACTGTTTGTAAACAACAAATAAGCTAGTAAAACCAGCTGTAAATCATTAATCCAAGCATTCAATTACTAACCTCATCAGCCTCATTTAAAGCACACCAACTGTTGCATATCCAATTAATTGTTACCATGGAAAACTAAATGCTGAGAGACATTTAACAGATGAATATTTTTTTACCAGCACAGAAGGGATTTAGCCTGAAATTCTTTAATTAGATTGTGCCTTTCCCTAAACTGAGCATTTATGGTAATCCTTTTTGAGGCCATTGTCTGAAAGTCATCAGCAAGGGTAAACGGCTACCACATCACATCTGAGTTACAAACGTTTTGTTAAAATGGACGGTACTGAGTGTTATTTGGGGACGTTAGCATATCTCTGCACGAGGATTTCATTGCTGAGCCTTTTCAGAGACGCTGAAGTTTATGAGCATACTAAAGGTCTTTGCCTTATCATACCACTGTTAGTTTGATTGCCACTGGTCTGTATCTCTCTCTCTGTCAGCCATCCACACTGGCTCAGCAGCAATTACTTCTAACAGTCTCTTCTTACTGCATATTCACCTAATAAACTATACTCATTTTATCTTATGCACCAGTTATGCAATCAGATTAGCATAGGAAATGAGTTTACCATTCACAATGGCCCTAAACTGTTACCAAGATTCCCTATATATGAGATGAGTTCACTATTACATTTCTTGTCCTACAGTATCTCCAGCAGCTAATCTGGAAGAGGTGCTTGATGAGATTGTGTTTCATACTTGTCTGTCTCACATTACCCGAATATGATACCAGCCTCAGTACAACCAGGGGATGAATTTGTCTGATATAATAATTTGGCAATACTGGGATGTTTGGCTGAAACACAACAAGATCAGCGCCACACCATTTCTCACTTTGGAAAACATTCCCTCCTGAATTTTTATTTTGCATTTTTGTTGTTTATTAATTTGACACAGTTGACTGACCAGAATTTAAATCCATCTTTGAAGCCAGTTACTTTGTTTCTGTGCCACTTGTGTATACGAAAATAGCAGTGTCAGGCTCAATTAACAAGATTCAAAAGGAAGAACAAACTTTTTTGTTTGAGTTGCAGGAGTTTGGACAGATTTAAATTTTGCTTTTTGAGCTGCAGGTCAACAGACTCGAGAATGGTTGGAACTGGTCTGGGGCTGTGTCTCATCCATTTTAATCATTGCCTCTCTGCAGCATTTGATAGTGGTGATCTCCAAATCCTTCTATTCCACCTCCAGGGAGCTGCAGAAGGAACTGTCAGATTCAATATCAAGATGAAGTAATTCTTCCACTCTATTCTGCACTGATTAGGCCTCAGCGGGAGTATTGTATCCAGTTCTGGAAGCCTAATTTCAGAAAAGATGTAGATAAATTGGAGAAAGTCCAGAGAAGAGCCACATGAATGATTAGAGGTCTGTAACACTTTCTTATAAGGGGAGATTGAAAGAGCTGGATTTGTTTAGCCAGGAAAAGAGGAGACTGAGAGGGGACATTATAGCAGTTTTCAAAACCCTAAAAGGATCTCATGAGGAGTAGGAAGAAAAATTGTTCTCCTTAACTACTGATGATAAGACAAGAAGAGATGGGCTTAAATTACTGCAAAGGAGGTTTAGGTGGGATATTAGGAAAAAATTCCTAACTGTCAGGGTGATTAACCACTGGAATAAGTTACCTAGGCAGGTGAAGGAATCTCCATCATTGGAAGTTTTTAAGAGCAGGTTAGACAAGCAACTGTCAGGGATGGTTTAAGTGGGTACTTGATCCTGCCAGGAATGCAGGGGACTGGACTCGATGACCTCTCATGGTCCCTTCCCATTTCTATGATTCTATGACTAGCAAGCAAAAATGGAGATTCAGACAGCACAAATGATATAATGAAATATTGTTATTAACAACAGAGCTGCACGGATAATAGTAAGCATTGAAATATACCCACTGCCTGTTGGGATAGCAGGAAATGAGGTGGCAAAATGCAGAACAAAAAGAAAATGCTGTAAAAATGAAGCAAATGACATAGAGATCCCTCTAAGTAAATGGGATTTTTAGAACAGAATGAAAAATGAACAAAAAAAGGAGTGGCAGGGAGTATGAGCAAAAGAAACAAGAAGGAAAGATTTAATGAAATATGTTCTAGAATCCAAAATCCTGATATATTGCAAGAACCTGAGAATTAGGTAGCTCTGCTCCAAATATTTACTAAATACTGTGGCTTAAAGAGTAATTTGACCTTAGTTGGTAAACACAAAGACTATATGAGACATGCAAGTTCAAAGCAACAGTTAAGCATATCCTATAAGAGTTCAGAATGTAACATTGATGCGGGTTTTGTATGAGAAACTCAGACACACTGAAACTCTTGGTAACAGCATCAGGAAGATGAGGCACCATTAAGCAAGGATAACATTTTTTAAAAAATACTGGGAAGAGACTGTAACCATATAGCACAAAATCCAGTACCTGTTGGTTAGAGAATGTGAACCTACTACGACATAGAACAGAAGATGAAGAAGGGCTGGTACAAGTTGAGTGGGAAGACCAGCATGAAACCTAAGAAGGCAGTGATCAGGAGCTGCTGCTAGAGATCTAGCACAGAAACAGAACTTCTGAAGACTACTACTGGAGAAAATTGACTTATATGGGGAAACCCTGCTGAGTAGAAGATTTGTGCAGAGGTCCCTAAGTAAAGGGGAAAGACCAGTACAGCCAGTGTAGGCCAATGAAGCTTGATTCTAGACAAAGGGTCCAGTGAGCAGGGATAAAATGCACAGGCAAAGGAGACCTTCGGGAGCAGAATACTGTGGGGAGCTTCCCACAGAAGGCCTGACTTGAAGACAAGGGAGAAGAGCTGCAAGAATGGAGACTTGTCATGGGCATGGTAGCCCTGGAAGAGGAGTACAGGAACTACAGAAGAGGGATTGTTGACTCTTAAGTGGGTGAGCTGGAGATGGCTCAGAGAGTTGTACTTTAACCAGTTTCACTTCAAGTGTTTTGAAAATTGCCTTTCTTTGGATATGCAGGCTTTTGCACTTAAACTAATTATGCCTAAAAGGAGGGCTTTAACTGGACTCTGAGAGGGATAGCATTCCTTTCCCTGGTGGTGGAGGTGACCATTGGTCTGATGTGTGCTAAAAATGGGTGCAGCAAGGGAGCATGGCCACCCTCCAAAATATACACAGAGGGAATCAGCCACAGGAGGGCAGAGCCAGAGAAGCTACACCCAACACACCAAGAAGCTAAGGGGTGGAGCCCTGACAGGAACTGAAGGTATAAAGGTGAGACCTACAGTTCGGATGGGAGGCAGCTGCAGAAGGGGACAGATGTCTCCAGCCCACAGGTTAAGAGAGGAGCTGTGGTAGAACCTGGTTACCCTGGGGACTCACCTGACCCACCAGAACTGGTGGAGGACCCAGACAGCAAGCGCTTGGTGGGACCACTGCTAGCAATGTACCCCAGGGAAGCTAATGACAACCCTTAGCTATAGGTACATGGGCACAGAGCTGGAGGAAGTAGCTGACCCAGGTCTGTCTGGGGTTTCACTTGAACCTTTGTCAGTGAGTTTTGGCTGGAACCCCAAAGACCCAGTAGTTGACTGTTTTGCCACTGAGAGGGCCCTGGACTGGGATGTAGTAGAGTCAGATGGATCTGCATCTCCCTTCCCATACCACTCTTCAGGTGGTTGCCTCATCCCAGCCTGCAAAGCCTTGGAGCCTTGCCTACCGTGCCCTGATTGAAGGGTCAAGGCAATAGACTGCTTACTCACCCTCACTAGGGCTATAGACTGCTGCTTTGCCTGCTCCATTCTGATCAAGGGCCAGGGCTATGGGCTACTTTCTCTCCTTGACTAGGACTATATGTGCCCGCCTGTAGGAGGCAACATGGCCACATCCCGAGATGGAGAGCTGGCGGGTGGGGCCTGAAGATACCTGTCTGTCAGATGGAACTCAGGGGGTGGGACAGGAAGTATAAAAGCAAGGCCAGGGAGCTCAGTTTAGCCTTGGCTGCTGAGCAGGAAGGATGGCTGCTGTCTGGTGGCCCAGCTCCAGCCATCTCTCAGCCCAAGGGAAGGATCTCCACCACACTACAGGGAGGACTGCCTGGGGGCCCCCCATGATGGGTACCCTAGAAGAGGGGCTGACTCCTTTCAGGGATGAGGAGAGTGGGGGTGGGGCTGCTAGAGGTAGGGGTCTCTGAGCTTTTCCCTGAGGCCCCAGGCTTCAAGGATCCAGTCCCAACACCAGCTTCCTGTGACTTAGAAGAGCTGCCACTTGCCAGGGAGGAAGATAACTCCCTGTGGACTGTGACCTGGAGGAGCTGCCCCTTGTGAAGGACCAAGCAGAGCAGCCTGACTTACCCCCACTGGATGAGATGGAGGGCTTCTGCTCCTTGCCCCTGGACAGCTACCCGGAGGACTCTGCTGAAGGGGTTGAGGAGGTACTATAGGGAGAGGGGGTAGGAAGTGGTCCAGGAGAACTGCACCCCAGGCACCCTGGCCTAAGTGCTATACTGGGGTCAGCGTGTTGCAACAGGAGCCCTGCTGATCCAGTGGCTGAACCCTCAGTCCCTGGTAGGGCCCTGGGCTGTGACATGGTGGACACGGGTGGGCCTGTGTTCCCCTCCTCCCCTTCCCCTAGGCAGTGGTATCTGCAAAGCAGTGAACCCTGAAGCAGCAGAGCCATCTGATACCTGAAGTTGTTGTCTTTCCCCACTCAAGGACTTGTTATTTGTGTGCCCTACTTAACGGGACAAGGACTATTATGGGATTGCCCCACCCCTGAAGCCAAAGACTGTGTGGGATTTGCCTTACTTCAGGACTAAAGATTACTTGTTTGCCCTGCCCAACAGGCCAAAACATACTGTTTTTCCTCTTTCTCTGTAAGGGACCAGAGATTAATAACTTGTTTGGTCCACCTGCCCACCCCCACATGGACAGCCCACATCCCGGAAGGGACCCAGTGGATGCTTACACTGCCCCACCCCACCCCCATCTGAGGGCCTGGGACTTAAGACTGTGTGTTTGTACTGTCCTGTTGGAGGGATTGGGCTATATATGGTGCAGAACTAATCTCCTGTGTAAAGTTTGTCCCCAAAAGTGTGACAGCAAGAGGGTGCAGCCCCTCTCTGAAACTACCAGGGAGGAAAAGGCCATATCCTCTACAGTGAGCAAGCGGGTGAACCCTGGGGACTGTAGAAAAACTGAGGTAGGATTTGTGCTGTTGCTGCATTTGGCCATAGGAGGTCAGCCTTGTGTGTGTGGAGGGATGTCATCCCTGTTAATCTGACTAAATTCTTTATATTGCAAGCTGGGAAGCAATAAAGAAGAGTGGGTGTATATTTATAGTTCTCCTTAATTAATCGGGAAGGGCCCAAATACTGCACCACAGAACTAGACTAATGGAACAAGCAAAAAAGGCACACCCTTTCTGGAAGGCATTTCCCTGGTATAGGTGGTGTTTCTTTTTGAAATATGACAGTACAGAAGGAGATTATTTTAATTTTGTTCCTTGCGTGCTTGGCCATAGCTGGCCATCAAGGACTTCCACATTAAGCACCAGTGTGTGCAAGACGTTGCAAACATGTCCTTCATGCAAATGAAAAATGTTTTTAGGGATTCTGATATGGTATTACAGTGCCTACAAAACAGGAGCTCTCCATGTACCTCAGCCACATCACAGGAGGACTGCAATTCACCAAATGTTAAGTTGCCTTTACAGCAGTACAAGTGTCTCCAAACTAAGCTGGAGCTTTACCTCCCCTTGTTGCTGAAGTAAGCTGAATATATGTCTCATGCATTAAAAGTGTTTTTAGACCGTGCTTGGCCAACATTGTAATGGCAGTCCTGAATGACAACGTGTGGAACATCTTTTAATTCCAAGCATGTAGCATAACTGGAAGTTAACAAGAGTACTTTGGATGTTTAAGGGTTAGAAGAGTAATACCCTCCCACCACCCCCCAGGCAACATTACCATCCTCCAGAAATCCCCTGGTGTAGGGGATATGGTCATGGAGTAAGAAGTGGTAATATTAGAAATGTTAGTCATATCACAGTTATTTTTCCTTTTAATATGTGACATTTTCTTACATGCTCTGTTTTATAGTACTTAATGCTTTCTAATTAGTGTTGAATTTAATCTGAAGTGATGGAGATGGTATTTGTTACAAATAGGGCAGCTTTAGATGAAATGGTGGTTTATTTACAATCCTCTTAGTTAACACTTGGAGGAGACTAAGGCACTAGTAACAAGTCTTGATCCACACCAGTCTTCTATAGTCCCTGTTATATTTGAAAGAATCAAGTAAAGAAAACATGTGGTAAGCATGTGAACAAGAATTGCATAGAACAAGGGAAGCAACAGGCATCAGAAAGAAACGAACATGTCAAACACAGAGCCACTGAAAATGAACACATCTTTTATTCAGAACAGACAGTATTACTCATTTGGCACAGAAGCTGCTATGCTCAATACACTGACAGAAGCAAAAATCCAGAGGTTACAGAAAGTGAGAAAGTGTATGCCATGTGGTAAGTTGCAGGGATCCCAATAAAGACACCAGTGTGCATTGTAAGAGAATCCAATTCTGGGAAACCTATGGATGAGAGATGGTGCATGTTTTGTGCACTCCAGAGAGACTCATCTCTGTAATTACATTGAAGATGAGTAAATAGATAATGAAAGCAGCTGTATTTGACCACAAAATGCGTGTTTATTTAGCTGGAATAAATGACCTCATAGCTGCTGAAAGCAAATACCGCCTCACTCCTTACGTCTATTTATGAGGTCTTTGAAAAAGACTGAGCACCAAAATTACTCACGTAGCAATGCTTTGGCTTCAAAATTAACTTCAGCCTACAGCCAATGAAGGTCATATTTTAGAGCTCTCTGATGTTTGGGATTGTTGCTGAAATCATAGAAAGGAAACTGGCACTGACATTCCACAGTCCTGCATCAGCCACAGATAATCATACAAGGAAAATCTCCAAACTTGCATTGGGATTTATTTCATTGCCTGATACAGTCTCCTATTGAGACAACTCTTAGTGCCAGCCAGGCATAAATATGTGCTCATTTCCCAAATGACTGATTCTTGCCAAGACGATGTGATGGTCACTCCTTTTCCCATCTCCAAGTAGACATGTTTCTGTCACTGGCATAGGTATTAGATATTGTGTCACACCCTGTGCACAAAGGTTTCAAGATCAGGAAGGATGATACAGTTGCTTGCATTCCTAGTGTCCTGTACAGGTTCCTCCACCTGCTGTATGAAGGTCAGACTCTTCCTGAGGGTGACACCGATGAAGACAACCTTGAGAAATCAGAATCAGTGAAAGTCAGAAGTGCTTAGTGTGTCTTGAGTCATTGTATATGATGTGAATGGTGGAAAGAAATGGACACCACAACACATTAGTCCTGGGTGCACCCTCCTTAAAGCAACAAGCTTCTCTCTAAGGTCGGCCAGTGCATTCATTACAGAGCAATCCTGCAGGTTGGCACAACCCTAGCAGAGACTATGGATGCTGAGCATGGTATTGCTAGTCCTCCCAACCTGGGTCCAGGAATTTTGTTCACTATGCAGCCAAAAATACTGTCACAAATAATGCTTCTGTACATATCGGTTCAAACTTCACAAAGATTTCAAAATCTCATCTTCGCATCTGTGACCGACACAAGTGAAGGTAGTGGAAACTTCACATTGTGGTGGCAGCACATGGAAATGGGGCACCGGCCCAGACCGCGTCCCCGGCCAGGAGGCCACAACCCCTGGCCGCAGGCCACGCCCCCAGCCATGGACGGGGCCACTGCAGCTGCGGGTGGCTGAGTCCCAGATACCCAGCTGGGGATGGGGCTGCCGCCGCCGCGGGCAGCTGGGCCCTGGATCCCTGGCTGGGGACGGGGCCAGGAGCAGCCTCCGCAGCCATGGGCAGCTGGACCCTGGATCCCCTGCCGGGAAGGGGCTGCCGCAGCCGTGGGCAGCCAGGCCCTGGATCCCTCACCAGAGTGGGACTGCCACGGCCATGGGCAGCTGAGCCCCAGATCCCCTGCCGGGGATGGGGCCAGGAATGGTCTCCGCGGCCGCTGGCGGCTGAGCCCTGGACCCCTGGCCAGGGACGGGGCTGCCGTGGCTGTGGGCGGCTGGGCCCCAGATCTCCAGCCTGATCAGGCCGGAGACCGGGAGAGGCAGGCCCCGCCAGACCCAAGGCACTGGCGCCGGGATTCAGGGCATGCGCCCGGTGCCAGCGATGCCCCTGCTGCTGCTCTTCTTCAACTAGACAAGGATAGAGAGAAGGATATTGGAAGGTGCATCACATCACCTTCAGATGTATGCTGTCGTTCTTTATGAGAGGACTACGCACACTATGCAAAATAGGATGCCATTTGTACTGTAGTGTCTGAAGTGCGCAAGGAATTCCAGCAAGGCAACTTTGTCAAGAGATTATTAGAACTCTCAGTCACGTGGTCTCTGGTCAGGGCAAGAGTGGCTTAGTGGCATAGGAAAGGAGGTGGAATACCACTGAAACTCACTCAGCCCTTAGAAGCAGGCTGTTTGTATATAACCTGAGAGCAGATACCAGACCCATGTTGGCTTGGATTTCACCTTATTCACAGTAACTCAAAGACCAGAAAGCAATGTGACATTGAAGGTGAGGATGCACTCTTATCAACATTTCAGAGGTTCAACACTTTCTCTTGGGAGGAGCCACTCACTTCATTGCAAAAAAAATCTAGCTAATAATACTACTTAAGACACACCATTAAATGTAAAGATCACAGGACCAATGCAGTTGGATAGTCTTGTGGAGAAAAGGCTTCTGACACAACAAGGATAGCGTGTATGTATTAACATTCATGAGCCACGGCCAAAAAACAATGCCTCAACTTTCTGCATGTTATATGAGTAGAGAAAGAAGTCAAAGGTCACAACCATAAGGTAAACACAAATCAGAGACTAATCACATCCTATGAAGCCAAGAAGACTGAATTTGCAATAGTTTTTGAAACATGAGTTAATGCCTGTTCGTTTGTCATTAGCACAGACAAACAGAGGCCTACACGGCACAAAATCAACACTAGGTTAACACTAGATATAAGGACAACTGATGTTCACTACCAACCGACAGTTCTCCCTGTGAAGAGAAAGCGTCTTGTGATAGATATACAAACTTTGGTACAAACCATAGGAAAGTCACCTGGAGCCAGAACACTTTGAGACCTGGCAGTCACATTTTGTAAATTTTATTTAGGACTGAAGTGAACTTCTAGAACAGTGTTTCCCAACCAGTGTGCCATGGCATTCAGGTGTGCCACAAAATTTTTTGAAAAACTACTCAGAGGGCTCTGGATTGGCTCATGAATATTCATGAGTTCATTTGGAAACTATATGGCGGTGTGCCTCAAATTAATTAAAGGTAGCAAGGTGTTCCACGGCAAAGAAAATGTTGGGAAACCCTGTTCTAGAAGATAAAAATTTGTTTGATAGGTACTAGAAGAAATTTTATTAGGTCTATAAACTGTATCTATAATTGTGTGAAAAGTGTGGTGGTTGTAAACATTAAAAACAAACCACGCTGCCAAGTCTGCCCACATATCTGCACAACAGATACCATCATAGGTCCTACTCAAGCCTGTTACTCCATCAAAGGCTCATTTACCTGCTCATCTACTAATGTGATCTATGCCATCATGTGCCAGAAATGCCCCAACACCTTATACATTGGACAAACAGGACAATCCCTGCACAAAAGAATAAATGAACATAGAACTGATATCAGAAATCACAAAACAAAAAAAACAGTTGCTGAGCACTTCCATCTTTCGATAAATGATTTGTTGATGACTATCATCATCAGAGATGTGACTGGGACATCAAGACTTCAAAGAGAAGTAGCTGAACTTGAATTAATATGCAAATTAAATTCTGTGAAAGCAGGATTGAATCGAGACTATGGGTTCTTTTCTCATTACAAAAGGTAATTTGACTTCAAGCTTCCCAGGGTTTGAACCTAACAACTGCTCTGATTTTCTGTTACTGTATGACCTACTCCTATGTTTTACACCCCCTTGCATTTATTTTCATTCCATTCTGTAAGTTCACCCATCTTCAAAGCATCTGACGAAGTGGGATTTTCTCCCACAAAAGTTCATGCGAAAAATAAATCTGTTAGTCTTTAAGTGCCACATGACTCTTTTTTTGGTTGTAGTTGAGGCACACTAATGTGTTTATTCTTTTTCTGACTTGTAGAAAAATGGTACATAAGCAGCTTTGCATGAAAGTTGGCCCATCAAGAGAACTAAAGTACATGCCTATTAATGTTTGTGGAAAAATCACAGTATGGACCCACTGTTCTGGAAGCTTTGCTGCCATTTCATTCCCTAACTGGTTTTAATATCTCTTTTTATTGGTGGACAGAGCAAGAAATCAGCACAGAAAATTTTTTCAGTGATATCATTCTCTTCTAACATACCTTGGAGAGAGTGCCCTGGGCTCACAGAAGGTGAAAAGTGCAAAAGAGGGTGTTTTAAGCTGTATGCCATGCTATTTTGTTCATATAATTGTAGTCATCAAAGCCACAAAAAGTGATGCTCTTTTCTTTCACAAACAGAGAACTCATTACCAGGCACTAGTCTGAAGACAGGCTCACATCCCAAATTCAATACTTCCTCCTTTAAGTAGAGCCAGCTGGAAACAAGAAGATGGCAGTCTGATGCCACAGCTCACATCATTGCCACTAATACCAGTAGACTGCATGAAGACAATATTTGGCAACTGCAAAACAGGATGCAGAAGCCAGTGATGCAGATGCAGGACAGCACTTTTTTTTTTCTTTTTGTACAGGAGCATACAAATGCAGAAAACTAGAATACCTGGCACTTAGTACTGACAGACAGTTTTATCAAATAAGTAGATGTCTCATCCCTAATAAGGTGATTCAATCAGCCACTGTGCACTAAAGGTTTTTGAAACAGAACATGTGCTTACCATGAGTGCACTGAAATGTTTACTTAATGTTTAGTAAAGGAATTATTTTCACTATTTTAAACAGCTATTTTCAGATAAATCAATCAGCTTCTATACCCTGGTTTCAAAGTACTAATGCTTGCTATACAAGTCATATAAACGTGTTCTTTCATGGCTGTATAACAGATTTAAAATAGTTCTAATACCTGTTGCAAATAAAAAGCTGAAATTCAAAAGCCTTTTATAAAGTTGTGCATATTTTTGATCACTTACTATATCCTACAGCTCATTAAGATAGAACTGAAGTATATTTATTTCCTTTATCCTTAGGATTAAGACTTTGCATTTCAGTGATTTTCTTGTGTTACTTTTTTTCTCTTTGTAGAGGCCTTTAGACACAACATGCAGATTGGTAGCAATCATATTTGATTCAGCACACCCCCATTATCTTTAAAAAAACAAGTTCCAGACTTCTAACAAAAATGCTTCTTGCAGCTAACGTTTCTGCAAACATGACTCATCTATGACATTTCTTACCTATGAACTCATTCTAGGTTTTCCATTCTCCAATGCAAACAAGATTCCATCATAAATTCATGAAAGCCACAGTGCTTGTCATTTTCAAAGTCTGTAGAGTCAGAGGATACCTTTAGTTTAGTAGATAAGTTCCAAAAGCATGTCAGATATGTTCAGTGCCTATCAAGGGTCTGCAGTGTGTGGCTCCAGAGTCGCATGTGGCTCTTTAGCTATCCCCTTGTGGCTCAGGGCTCTATGCCCCCCCCCCCATCACCAGGGGCCCCTGTGGAGAAGCTGCTCCTGATTCTGGTCTCCTCCCCTGCCCCTGATAGGGGACCCTTTGGCAGGTGCCCTGGCCCAGCTCCTGGCTCCCTCCCCCACCCCCACCCCCACCCCCACCCGGCAGCCACGGGGGCGGGGGGGGGGGGTGGGGGGGGGGGGAGGGTTAAAAAATATCTCTTCTTACCTTTCAAGTTGCCATCTCCTGGTAGGTGCTGTGAAAAACTGGCTCATTGTCTTTATCACAAACTCTTCATGAAGCCATGACTTGCATCCCACCAGCAATGCTGACTAATACATCAGGAATCCAGAATATGTTTTTAAAAGGCAGAACAGATTTTTGTTGCCATGAACATTGCATTTTGAGTGAACTAAAGGCTTGTCTACATGGGAAAGCTCTGTCCCACTCTAGAACTTTTTTCCAGTGATTATACAGGTGTAACTAAACTGAGTGCATTCACAGTGACTTGTCTAAAGCAGTTTTATGTACTTCCCCTGTGAATCACATAATTGACATACCACTTCACTTTTGGAAAGAAAAAAAAACTCGCACCATTCTGGGCAGGTATCCCAGAATGCAATATTGTGCCACAGACCCAAATGCATATGGGTTGATGGCATGGAGGGCACCTACCAGAATTCTGGGACTTGGGGTCAAAATGCTGTGATTTCTTTGTAAGATTTTTCTGGTTTTCACTAGTCACTACCATTTTCAAACTGTTTCAGTTTCAAATAAAGCATTATAATGCTATCAGGCAACATGGTGGAACCTCAATGGAACACTAAAGTCTTGACCATGATTAATATGAACAGATGTACTGTTGCTCCCACAAACTATTGTCACTACTATCATAAACACCAGGATGCAGCATGCATCCAGAGAAGGACAAAAATAGGCAGTCACTTCTGTGTGATGTTCTCCTGTACCAGATACACTTCCTGGGACTCTGCTTCTGGTCTTGCCAGTTAGCAGTGACTAATGTAATAGCAGGATAGATTCATCAATGGCTTCTAGCCAGGATGGTTAGACATGCAAACCTGTGCTCTGAGTGTCCCTAGCCTCTGTTTTCCAGAAGCTGGGAGTAGATGACAGCCAGGGATGGATCACTTGATGACTGCCTCTTTTCATTCCCTCTGCACCTGGTATTTGCCACTGCTGAAAGACAGGTTACTGATGGATCATTGGTCTGACCCAGTATGGCTGTTCTTATGTGGAACAGGATAGCGATGCTTCACATTTGAGAGGACTATCAATGACAGCAGCACCTCTGGAAAGCCACTTTCCTAGAAATCTACATAGACCTCATCTCAGAGCACTGAGCCAGATCACCAACATGAGTTCACTCAGTACAGAGAAATGTATGACATCACTGTTTAGAAACTCACCACCTTCAAGTGCTACTGTTCATTCGCTAACCAGTTTCTGGTTGATAAATCAACTGTTGAAACAGTTGTCAATGAGATTCATGAAGCTACAGAAAGGGGCTGTCACCATTTCGAGGTAAATGCACCTATATTTCTCCTCTATGTCCACAGGGGCACCCATTTCAGGCTTCTGCCTGCCAACTGTCACCTCTCTTAGGAGAAAACCTGCATCTCACTCCCTCCTGATTGGGAATTTTAAAATTCTCAAACTCCCTGCCTTACTCTGTGTATCTCCAGCAAGCTAGACTGGCTAAACCACCTGCACTTTGCTTTCTCTCCAAAAGCTATGACCAGTTTATTCCCCACACATAAGTTCCTACACAACTCCTTCTAAGCAAGCACATTTATTCCAGAGGTAAGAGTTGGAGAGAAATATAAACAATAATAGAAGTTCCTATACACGTTAAGAACCTCATCAGAGGTCAACCCCAACTCCAGCTGAAGGCTCTGGCAAGATTTAGTCCTTCAAAACCCACAAGTAGGGTTTTCTTCCTGGTTAAAAGCTTATATATCTTTCTGAGATCCAGCTCCAGTATCCAGACCAGCCAGATCAACCATTTCCGTATATAGCGCAGGCCTTTGATCTTTGCCTTCTGAAACACATAATAAGACAATCACTCTTTAGGGCATAGCTTCAAAAGGCTGAATTTTTGCATTACTGGAATTAGGTAATTTGTATTAGTGACTCCCTAGAAATTTCCCAGGAAGTCCACTTAATGTTTATTGTCCTCAAAGCCTCTACTTCTTCTTTTAGACAATCTTTTGAATGCCCAGATCTTACATCTGTCACATATAACTGGGGAGCCCATCTTTTACTTCCAACTGCAAGTTGCTATCAGATCCCAAGCCATTCTAAATACTCTTGAACAGGTCTTAATGGGAAACACAATTAATTCATTTTATAATTTTATTGCTTAATTGATATTAAGAATTAATAGTTATTGGATGAGGTCCCCTTTGAAGCATTCTCATTCTAGCTCTCTGGCTTGCTCCCAGTGAAGCATTTCGGTCTACCATTGACTGTATGGTGTGCCAAAGAACTAAGCTGCCTGGGGGAATTTCCTCCTATTTAAGAATAATGATTGCTTTCTGGAGGACTCTCTGCTTCATAGTGAGGTGTGGCCAAACTGTCCAATGTACACAGGGGTTTAGTGGTTGCCTCTTGGGCAAAAATACCATCCAGCTCCCTCTTACTGTGCAGATGTCATGGGATCATTACAAGAGGGGGCGGTTTTGTCTTTGGCATTTCTGTAATTCTTCCACAGCTCCACGGCTTTGGCGTAGCATTTCTTTTGCATTTGCTCCACTAGCAGCTGCTAGATCATATTACAACAACAACTGAAAAGTTGATACTGAATGCACTCCTTTCCCAGCAGTCAAGGAAATCCATGATCTTTTCATGAAACCACAGGAAAAGCATGGTGTTTGTAATGAATTCAGGATCTGGAAGCTTGCCAGAGGCAGTCGCATAGAGCTGTCATGAGGAGTTCAGCCAGCATTTAAACAAATAGGAAACATCCACCAGTCAAAAAGACCACAGAGCAGTAGAGAGGACACAGGATCCAGTCTGACTAATCTAGATGTGAAGCAGTGCAGTGTGAGATACTATGCAGTAAGAGGACTATGTGAAATGGCATAGTTGGTCTGAAATGGGGATGTGTATGAACAAACCTTACAATGGTATAACATTCTGAAACATTTAGTTTGCTTTCAAAGCAGATTAATTATAGGAAGACAACATACAAGAGAAGGCAAAAAAAAAGTGTGTATACAAGGCAATTTATGCCACAAAAAAACTAAAGATACACTTATAACACATTTCTTGGTTGATAGGCCTAAGCAAACATTCATTAGTATTAAGTTAGATTCTTTGTCCATTTAAACATTTTAGTCTATTTTGTATTCATAAAGTTTAATATATAGCAGGGGTGGCCAAACTTACAAAACTCAAGAGCCACACAAGTTGGTTATGAAATCTTTGAGAGCCGCACTGGGGCATATCCAACTTTTACCTACTCCAAAATTACTACATTAAAAATTGATTGCACAGTTTAATTTTATCATAAGAAGAGAGCAAACATTGATCCTACAATCAACTAATGTCAAACACATCATACCCCCACCCGGCTCCGGTCACAATGGGGGAACGCACCAAACCACAGCCTGGCTCTGGCCACGGCAGAGGAACACATCAAACCCCCGCCCAGCTCTGGCCATGGCAAGGACAAGGATCTCCCCAACCCCAACCTCCTCCATCTTACCTAGCCAGCCAGCGGAGGTGCTGGAGTGTGCTGCTTCACCCTGAGCATTTGCTCAGAGGACTGGAGACTTAAACTGCCCCCCCCCCGCCACTGGCACCAAAGGGAATGTTTCTGGGTCGGACCAGGAACATTGATGGAGCTTTGTTTTGGAATTCCTTAGGAGCCTCGCTTTTACCTTTGAAGAACTTCATGTGGCTCACAAGCCACAGTTTGGCCATGTCTGATATATAGGGTCCACTTTCCATAGACAGACATCTTGTTATATTCATGGCAAAGGACAGGGAAATTAGACAAAAACATCAATCCTGTTTCCTGGAAGGTTGCAATGTAATGCTACTCTCATTCTTAGACATTGGAATAAAAACACACAGGAACCCCAAAAAAGAAAGCCTGCTACTCTGCAAATACCTTCCAACCCTATGATTCTATTCTATACTCCCTAAAACAGTGAGACACAATGTAGGCTGTCTGCTGCAAAATCACTGCTGCTCACATGCTTCCCTCCAGAGCCCCCTAGTGAGCCTGCAAGCAGAACAAGGACCACCACCTCCTCCCCCATTTCTCATATACACACTCCTTGAAGCGACAGTTTGAAACTGTAACACAATCTTCAATGCACTCAATACCTGTTGTTCAGGGAGGTAGGGATGACTTCTTAGGATGAGGCAGCCTCATCGCTTTGGTAACTAATCCACTTCCACAACCAGTTTTTCATATTTATTAAGTCACATATGATGATGGTTTGCTGTGAGTGATTGAGGAGGCTATCCATGCACTGGCTGCTTATTTATGTTATGCTTGTGTTACTGGCTCCTCAATAAATAGGTGAATGAAACTGTACTTCTGATTACGCATGTGTATTACACTGGATCTGTGATAATAGGTGGTGGCTTATTCGTGGGTGCAATGAAATGTCAGAAAATGAGGTAATAGAGCTATTTTCCCCTCCATTTCTCTACTGAATTATGTAGTTTATTATGAGGTATGAAATACACCAGGTTACAATATGTAAAAATTGTTAGCCCTGAGCATGTCTTATCCATACAGCTTGAAACTAGGAGAGTAGAGACATTCTCTGACAAGCAAAACTATTTACACAATCATCTCTCTTGGTGATCAAGGTGGGATGTGTGTGTCGCAAATGTGTTTTCTCAAAGCTCCTAATTAACTTTAATGACAGGAATTAAACAATGATGAACATGCACATTAGTCTGGTGTACAGACTATAACTAAGCATCTGCGTACAGCAGGGAAAGTATACACTCCATATAAAAGCTTCATGAATGGAAATCACTGACATTTTCGGACAAACTATTTATTTGACAGAAAATGTGGTTGTGTTTGACATGAAACTGTTCATGAATTTGACCTGATATTTTCTGCTAGAGAAAAAGAGCATGTGAATGTGTTTCCCATTTTATAACCTTTAGCCCAGTGATTAAGGCATTTTTCTGTGATGCGGGGAAATGCAGGTCTGAATCCTGCTGCTAAAGCAGAAACTTGAAGGCAAGTCACTGGCAGTATAACAGGGAAGTGTTAGTCCTGTGTCAGGCCTTTCTTCCTTCAGGGAGGCTCTGGCAGGCACCAGTCCCTTGTCATGGCCCTAGCTTAAGCAAGGCCTCTCACAGGTTGTGGGGTTTTTTGCCTTCCTCTGTAGCATGGGGCACAGCTCACGTGCAGGTAGGTTCTCTGTACCTTAAAGTCTTTAAACCATTATTTGAGGACCTTTATAATCCAGTCATAAGTTAAAGGTTTATTACAAGAACAAGAGGTGATCTGTGACCTACGTTGTGCAGGAGGTCAAACTAGCTGATCACATGGGTTCCTTCTGACCGAGTCTGTGAATCTATTTCCTCCTCTGATTCAAGCAGACAGAAAATTTGAATCCACGTCATCTACCTCACATGTAAGTACATTAATCAACTGGCTATTAAGTACATTAAGAAAGTGCATTAAGTACACTACATACAAGTACATAAATCACCTGGGATTCCAGGATGGAAAACAATTAAGGTTTGGGGACCTGGGGAAAGAGCAGGGATTTTTGAGGAAGGAAGCATATTAGATTGATGTTTTTGTGGAAATTTCCAGCAGTGAAAAAGATACATTAACTTTTCATCATCAGGTTTCAATGAGCTCACAGTTATCGTTTCAGGCTACATGGAGCCTCGGGAATATAACACTGCATTAGCTACACTCAGTTTATGTTTTTAAGAGCATTTTCACAATTGCAAGGGCTAGAAACATTTGTGTTTTAAATGATAGCTTAGATTCTGCAGCAAAGACTGCGTTTTAGTGGGGTTGGTGTGATAGGATGCAAAACCCCTCTCTGCCCACTACACTTGTAGGCTTTAGGCTTGGAGGGACAGACTAAAAGAGGAGAGAGAACAAGTCAGTTGAGGCTGACCCAAGAAGGAGATTAAACAGATGGATCTCTCTCCCTCTAGGGATTCTGAAAGTGAGGCTGTGTTTGATATATGCTGTATAGATGTTTCATTTTTGAAGGGTTTTTTTTTTTCTTTTTTGGTGAGTGTGGGTTGTTAGTCTGCATCTGGCTTTTGACTTTTACTTCTTCATTCTTTGTTTTAGGAGTGTTGCTGCTTTCTCCCTTTTCTTTGGGGAGATTAGGGCTTCTTTGTGGGCTCCTCTTCATGTGGATTTAGCAGTGTGACCTACACGCATGTCCCCTACTGTGTAGGATGTGGTATTGATTGTAAGTAGAGGTATTGGTTGTGTTAATACAAAATCTGCCTCTCAAATGCGCACATTTAATGTGATTTTTTCTGATCTAGAAGACGTTTCTGCATCATTTGATATAGGGAGGACTCTGGATCAAGGAGTCTTTGGTTCGTTTTTCCCTTGTTTATTCCTGCTTCTGCCTCCTTTCTTCTCAACGAGACAGTAGCATCTGTTCTCTCCCATTAGGATGATGCTGTTATACTGTAAGAGCCCAGCTGTGAGGCATATGTCATGTCATTCTGGCATACAATTTATGCGATTTTAAATAACCCTGAGCAGCCATGGAACGTGATGTTAAAGCACTACGTAGATGGAGCAGATTGTAGAGTGTTTGCTACCTCTGAAATTTGAAATGTTTCCTGTGTGGCAAGCTTGGTCATTTGAGGGTTCCAGCCCATGTACTGCTGGCCCTTAAGTCACTGTTAAGAATGTGGGATTCCAGGATAGTGAGAAGGGAGTAGGACATCAAGGGACCAGCAGGAAATGGAGCCTTCATATGCACCACAAAACTCTACCCTCTCCCCCTCATCTTATGTGGTCTGTCACTGTCCAAGGACTAGCCCACCGGCCCACCCATCCCACTTTCTATGAACCCATCACTTGTGCCAGAAGTGAGTCATGGAGGCTCACCTGAACCTCCTTATAGAGTGAGCAGAGAGAGGCTGTAGAGATGGGGAGAGGAACAGACCAATAAGCCAGATTTATCAGGACTATTTCTAAAAGGCCCTGAGCTGCTGGCAGTGGCTGAGGATGAAACTATGTGCCATGCAAAAGAGTATAGCATTGACTGGGTGGTAGTTTCATGTCTGAAGCTCCCAGTGGGCTGCTGTCTCCCTTGTGGCATCATGAGCCCTCAGGCCCCCAATCCTGAATACTGCAGTGATGGTGCTTGGTCCTGCACTATCCACCATTCTTAAGAAAATAGATAAGGCAGCTGCTCCCCTTGAATCTCTCTCCTTGGAGAATGATAAAAATGCTACAATACCAGCTCAATGTTCTCTGAAGGTGGGGGAGTCTGTGGGAGATGAAGAGGATAATGAAGATGATCTCTATGACTCCTCACAGGTTCTTGATGTCCCAGGCAGTCAGCTAGATAAGATAGGAAGGGTTGGCATAGTCTGAAGATTAGTGATTTTTTGGGGTTAGCATGAAAGGGAAGCAGGGAGCTGAAGCCAGGGCCTATTTCCCTGAGTTAAGACTACTTTGTTCATTCTGCTGCCTTTGTCTGAAAAAACCTTTTGGTTGATCACAGGAAACACTTCCATCTCAAAAAGTCATTGAGCAAGGTGAGGAAGTGTGCAGGGTTTCTTCAAGATATGTACACCTCCCAATGGCTTATTTTGCACAAAGTGCTTCCACTTTCCATTGTCTCTCTCTGATGCTTGTCTCTGTCCTTCTAGCCTCTATGATTCTTTCAGTTTTGGTTCTCTAAACATTAATGGATGCCTGTTTGGTGATAAAAAGCAAAACTTTTTGACTTTCTTAGACAAAAACAGGTTGACATTCTCCTTTTACAAGAGATGCACTCACACCTTGATAATGCAGGGAACTGCTTGATGAAGTGGAAAGGTAAATCTTTCCTGAGCCATGGCTATAAGGTCATTGTGGGGCAGCTGATCTCTTTTCCCAGGAACATGGATCTGTTTGTTTATTTCTACTGGCTGCTGGTCAGTTACAGAGTCTAGATTTACCTCCATTCTATAATGGTCTCTTCAATGCCTGGGCATTTCTGCAAAGTGTGCAACAAGACCAGTGTAGCCTTTAATTAAATTGCATTGATATAATAATCAATAGTACAGTGTTAAATCCAGGGGCGTCGCTGGCATTGGGCACGCCGGGGCACATGCCCCGGGTCCCAATGCCAGTGCCCCGGATCTCCGGCCCAATTGGACCGGGGATCCAAGGCCCAATCCCTGGCCGGGAGCAGCCGCGTTGGCCCTGTCCCCAGCCGGGGATCCGGGGCCCAGCTGGCCACCTGGCACGCCCCACCCCCTGGCCAGGGATAGGGCCGGGGGGGGCCACGCTGCCACAGGCGGCTAGGCTGCGTCCGGGCCAGGCCAGAAGTGGCCGCAGGCAGCTGGGCCCCACGCCTGCGGGTGGCCAGGCCCCGATCCCCGGCTGGGGACAGGGCCGCTGTGGCCGCCAGCAGCCAGGCCCCAGATCCCCAGCCAGGGATCCAGGGCCCGGCGGGGGATCAGGGGCCTAGCCGCGGCCTACCCACCCGCGGTGGCACGGCCCTGCTGGGCCCATGCCCTGGGTCCCTCCCCACCCCAGCAACACCCCTGGTTAAATCACAGTGTCGTTAGTGAGTGAGTGAGTGTCTCCTGTGTTGCTACAGTTTTAGGACCAATAGGATGAGTCATCCTGAGGGACCTCCTTAGTTCGGGAGACTGTAGAGCTATGTCTACATCTGTTTGTTTAGTTTGGACTTGTAAGTCTGAACTAAGTAAGTACGAGTTTAGTCTGAACTAGCCTCAGCCTAGTTCAGACTAACTGCAGCTTTTTTGTTCAAACTAAAAAGTGTGGCTAGTTCAAACAAAAAAAGTTAGCTCGAAGTAGAAAAAGCAGCTAGTTTGAACTAGTGGCTTTGTTTGAACTTAAGTTCAAAAAAGCACGACATCATGCTAGGTCGAGCTAAAATTCAAAATAAGCAGGTAGTTCGCACTTACTTTTGAACTAACTAGTTCGAACTAAGCTTTGCATAGTTCGAACTAAAAAATTTTTTAGTTCAAACTTGGCAAAGGCTAGGGTAGACCTGGCCCGAATTAATCGGGACTAAGCTTGCTTAGTCCTGACTAATTAGCCAGTGTAGACATAGTCTAGGAGTACTCAAAGAATGAATACAGTGACCACAAACCCCCATAAACTTTGGGGTGTCCAGCTTTTCATATTTTGTACTTTTATTTCTCCTTATTCCCAATAGCATCTATGTACATGTCCCCATGGTAACCTGATATGGCAGTAGAATTTCCAGTGATATTACTATTGGGTCATTTGCAGTCTAGATGGGTACATTGTAGCATACTTTCCCAAACATTACCCACTGGCACTAAAATATGATACCACAGACCTGCAAGAGAAGCAAAGTTAGGATCCGAGTCCCAGTGGTATCCTGCCAACCCCAAAGAACTTATGTTGGTGTGCATGGGAAATTTTTAAATTGCATCTGCCTTCTGGTGGGCTGGCCTCCTGCCTCTCTGAGATAAGGTAATGCCTAAAAAAGGCTATGTCTACACTACAAAAGCTAAGTCAACCTTATTAAGTCAACTTAATAAAGTCTACTTAAAAGTCGCCTATATTAAGTCGACTTAGTGAGTCCTCCTATAAAGTCAGCAAGTTAAGGAAGTATGGGTTGGATGTGCGGACTGTAAGGTGGATAGAGAACTGGCTACATCAACAATTTCAATGTGTAGGAATCAATGGCTCCGTGTCTAGCTGGCAACCAGTAATGAGTGGTGTGCCCCAGGGGTCGGTCCTGGGCCCAGTGCTATTCAATATTTTCATTAAATGATCTGGATGATGGGATTTATTGCACACTCAGTAAGTTTGCAGATAACACCAAGCTGGGGGGAATGGTAGACACACTGGAGGGCAGGGAGAAGATTCAGGAAGGCTTAGACAAACTGGAGCAGTGGGCCAATAGAAATCTCATGAGGTTCAACAAGGACAAGTGCAAAGTCCTGCACTTGGGATGGAAAAATCCCATGCACTGCTACAGGCTGAGGAGCAATCAGCTAAGTAGCAGCACTGTAGAAAGGGACCTGGGGGTCACGGTGAATGGGAAGCTGAATATGAGTCAGCAGTGTGCTCTTGCTGCCAAAAAGGTCAATGGCATACTGGGCTGCATCAGAAGCAGCATTGCCAGCAGATCGAGAGATGTGATCATTCCACTCTATTCAGCACTGGTGAGGCCACATCTGGAATACTGAATCCAGTTTTGGGCTCCCCACTACAAAAAGGATGTGGACAAATTAGAAAGAGTCCAGTGGAGGGCAACAAAAATGATCAAGGGGCTGGAGCACAAGCCCTATGAAGAAAGACTGAAGGAACTAGGCTTATTTAGCCTGCAGAAGAGAAGACTGAGGGGGGATTTGATAGCAACCTTCAGCTAACTGAAGGGATGCTCCAAGTAGGATGGAGCTCGGCTGTTCTCTGTAATAACAGAGGATAGAACAAGGAGCAATTGTTTCAAGCTGCAGCTGGGGAGGTCGAGGCTGGATATTAGGAAAAATTTTCTTACTAGGAGGGTGGTAAAGCAGTGGAATGGGCTGCCTAGCGAGGTGGTGGAATCTCTGTCTTTGGAGATGTTTAAGGCCCAGCTGGATAAAACTCTAGCTGGAATAATTTAGTGGGAGTGGTCCTGCTTTTTTTGGCAGGGGGTTGGACTAGATGACCTCATAAGGTCCCTTCCAACCCTATGATTCTATGAAAGTTGACTTAAAGTTGGTTAAGTTGACTTAAAGGGTCTTAATAAAAAATGTGTTTGCTTAAGTCTACTTTACTAAGTGGACTTAAGCAGGCCCACATTATTACAAAGGGCTTCTTAAGTCGACTTAGATGGCTACGTTGCATTAAGTCAACTTAATAAAGTCGACTTAATGACTAAATTGACTTGAGGACTGAGAATTATTAAGCCCTGAAGTCGACTTAATGAACTCCAGATGTGGCCAGGGCTTTGCTTAAGTGGACTCAAGCCCATCCTTAAGTTGACTTAAACCCATAGTATAGACATACCCAAGGAAACCTCCAGAATGACCAGTCGTAGCTTGTAAGACTTCACTTCAGTCCTTCCTCTTTGATCATCTGAATTTCTCATGCAGGTGTTCCAAGTATTCCTCTCAACTTTCAGTTGTTAAACAATGAAATAAAACAGAAAATTTGGAAAACCTGAACAACACCATCCTCTGCTGATCATGGAATATACTGCAGGACTGTTCTGAAATCCCTGAAGGATTTCATGAAAATGTACTCAATGCCCTTCACAGATTGTCCTCTTAGTTCTCCTTATACTCATTAGTCTCTACATATGCAGGTTCCCATGGTAACCAGTGATGACAGCAGAATTTCCTGATGTTATTATTGAGTGTCTTATAGTCTTGATGGGCACACTATGGCATACTTTCCTGAACATTACCCACTGGCATATTCTTTACAGTAAGCTTGTAAATTTACTGGAACAGGGTTATTGTCACCTTCTTATCCCAACTCTCCTGAAGCCTAGTATATCTAAACTGAAATCTTACAGGCCTCAGCCTGTCCACCTTGTAGCCCAGCATTATTTTACTTATATTCTTAATACACATTCGTCATACATTAATTGATTATACTTAACCACAACAATAAATCTTCTATTGAATAATTAAATAAAATAATTGGCTATACCAGGCATATTCCAGTTTGCCTCTTGTGTTACTTGGTAGCTCTGTGTTCTTGGAGAATCAGGGCATAGCATCCAGCCACTGAGATTCACCCCCCTCCCATCACCTTCAGCCTCTCCTTGAACCAGAAACCAGAAACAATGAAAGGCAGTAGGAGACACACCTAAAATCCCTTTGAACAAGAGTGCTGAAATTAGGGCAACTCCTCTAGCCTCATCCACATGGAAGATGTGAACCATTAGCACATTGAATGAACAGCAGAAACTTCATTTGCATCAAGGATGGAACCAGAATTAGCATACTGAATGGAGAACCAAACTCCAAGGCAGGAGTTGAACTGAACTCTGGGACTGGCAAAGCAGAGAAGCACTAAATGATGGGGGATCCCTGCCCCTGAGACCAATGAACTCATGCCTGCACACACCCAGCCCAGCAGTTATCAGACCAATTCTAGTCAATAGATCTTCAACTGTTGTCCAACATACTGAATCTTCCTGATTGCATTGTAAGCTCCCTCAGAGGAATGCCACCCATCACCAGGAATGATCAGCTCCTATTGGCCACCTAAACAAAACACCTCTGGTACACTCCCTTAAGTCATTATTTACCCCCCAAAACAACCCCAGTGTTCTGCCTTAAACCCTTGTTTCTTTCCTACAAAAATCCTGACCCAAGTTCCACATGACAGTTAGTTAGATCAGGCATCAGAACAGATTCAGAACTATTGCCTAGACCTACAAGCTGCCTCAGTTCCACTGGGACTTCACTTTCTCCTTGCTGATCGTGGTAGAGGTTCTGCCTGCCTCCAGCACTCCAGATCGTAAGCTGAACAGCCTGGTTCCTGGGTACCTTTGAGCTGCAGTGAGTGGTGAGACATTCCCCCCTTTGCTTCTCTCTTCATTTTTCCTTAGTCCAACTATAACTCTCTAAACCTGATCTTTTGTAATCCACTTGTGCTAGCTTTCCCCAATACTATAAATGAAACTGGGTAATGTTGTAACTGTTTGATTATTTTCCTCTTTTTGCATGGTTATTAATATTGTAACTGATTGGGCATTTTTCTTTCCTTTTATGTACCTGTCAATAAAGTAACTTTCCTAATCAAGCTGGTTGCCAGACTTCCTTTGTGTTCTTGGCTTCCCTGAATTGCTCTGCAGCAATGCTCCTTTCACCTAGCCAAAGATCCCTGTGATGCCCAATTCCTTGTAAGGTTTGCTCATTAAGGGGTTACCAGTGTGCTGCACCTGCGGCATATAAGGGTGACAGCTGAAAGTGCTGCTTTGACCCAGCCTGCTCAGAAGCATGCTCAAGTCTATAAAGTACATCACAGGGATCCATCTGAGATCCAGTATTGTGTATGTATGTTTCTTCATCTCAGTGAAACAGTAATGATAGAAATGTGTCACCCTGTGGGGTCTCTAATGTACTGCACGTGCTAGTGGGCATCCACAAGGCTTGTGTGCATTGTCTAAATACTGAATGAAAAAATGTAACTATCGGAAAGGGCTGCTTTCTGGTTCAAGAGAGCTTTGATTTGTTGATAGCTGATGGTCACTTGATGTGCATTTCATACCATATGATGGATCCCCTCACTGAATAGCAGCGGTCATACCTCAAGAGATGATCATTCTGCATACAGTGTGCACTCTGGTCCTGCCTAACAGTTCACTGATTAGCTAATGTGTGAACAGCTCTACCCCTGAGCACAAATGAATTGTTGTCAGACTCGCTTTATTGTCTGAATTTCTTTTATTCCTTCTCTGTATCACGTCTGCAATGGGTATACAAATTGCATATTAGGCCAAGGTAGGAGGGGATTAATTATCTGATCTGTAGCTAAAGGCTGCAGCTGGTTTCTCCTTTCAACACTTGCTCCAGAAATGCTCCATCTGGAAGGCATGATCATGAAAGGAAAAGGGGGGCGGAGGGGAGGACAAGTCAAACCTGAACATCTGCAGCTCTACAGACTTCCCAATGCCAGAGGCTTCAAGAGAAAATTGATTAAGACACTGTCTGACATGGTGATAAAGTTCTCAAGATTCGTAGGTCCAAGGGGCCCTTTATGATTGCAGGGATGACTGCACAGATCAGTGACACTCAGACCTTTGTGGTTCAGCAGTTAGCTGAATTAGCAACCATTGTTACCCAAAAGACCCACAGTAGTATGAATACATTGTTTCACTTACTATTTTTATTTATTATGGGTCTCCCAGAAAAATGACTGACTAAATATTATTTTATCAAGTACAATTGGTTAATACAGTAAAAGCATCTTGATTGCTTAATAACTTGGACTGGTTAATTATTAAATCATACAGTGTTTTAATATCATGTGCTGCAGAGAGTTGCAGAAGACACATTAAAGAGCCTCCATCTGAGTATCGCAGCCATAGCTGCAACAGCAGAAAACCCCTGATCTGATCTTTCCATCTTTGGTTTCACACACATGATCTCTGGACATACCCTGAGATACATCCTCAGGATGCATCTAGCCAAGAGAAGTGCAAAATTTTTTGCCCTGGGGCACATGCCACATTCTCCTATAAGTAGTGATCGAAGATTCATTATTGTGGTAAACCCCCAAAACTCCTATGCTCAGACAAATTTCAAAACTTGCGCATACACAATCAAAAAACAAGGATGTAGAAGAATTAATGCTCTGTTAAAGCTGCTTCATACATTCTGGTATAGAAATGACCCTGCACTTCTGACCATCCACAAAGATCTCCCAGAGGCTTAGGCAACCTGTAACAGGAAAAAAAACAATCAGAAGGAAAACAAGCTCAACTCACATAGCACTGGAGAAAATTTGTTCTGACTGACACAGACGTTTCTTCCAAAACTACACTGCCACAGTGCTAGATGCTACAATCACCAGCTCTCCTCTGCCATCAAGGCAAATAAATCGGTGCCTCCATTCAACAAATAAACCTAGTGTCTCTCATACTGAGGAATTATTCTGTTTCTTAGGTGGTAGCATCTATATCCAAAGCAGAACACCAAAAGCAGCGAATCAACTCCAGTACCAGAAATGGAATGCCACCTTTCCAGGAATTCAGCCTATTCATGCCAAAGGTAATGGCAGAAGCTTTGAGAAGTGCCACTTGGGAATTAAAAAACAAATATACAACTACAAAATGGAGTTAACTAGCTAGGTGGCAGTACTGTTAAACAGAACCTAGTAGATCACAAACCAAATATGAGTCAGCAATATGATGCAGTTTCAAAAAAGGCTAATATTGTTCTGGGATATACTAACAGGAGTGTTATATGAAAGACAGCGGCAGTAATTATCCCATTCTATGTGGCCATGTTTAGCTCTCAACTGGATTGTCATGTCCAATTCTGGGATGCAGATGTGAGCAAAAATGTAGACAAATGAGGGAGAATCCAGAGGAAGGAAACATAATGATAAAAGATTTAGAAAATCTGTCCTATAAGCAAAGGTTAAAACTCAACATCTTTAGTCTTGAAAAGAGAAGGCTGAGAGGGGACTCTCGAATATATTCTGAAGAGGACAGTGATCAATTGTTCTCCATATCCACTGAAAGTAGGACAAAAGGCAATGGATTTATTTTGCAGCAAAGGGAAGATTTAGGTTATTTACTAGAATTTTTTCCCTAACTATAATTATAATTATGTACCAGAAAAAGTTACCAAGAGCGGTTGTGGACTCATCATTTGGAGGTTTTTAAGAACAGGTTGGACAACTGCCTATCAGGGATTACCTAGGCTTACTTGGTCTTGCTTCTGTGCAGGGGGCTGAATGTGATAACCTCTCAAGGTACTTTCCAGCCCTACATTTTCTATTATTCTACATCAACACTTGGGAACACCACCTGCACACCAGATCTTTGTTCTTCTTGTTTTGGTGAATAAGCAGGGAACATTTAGGACTTCTTCTGGTGATTATCCATTAAAAAAATATGTTTACTCAAAACCCTGAAGTACACAATTATCCTACCTGTTTTAGTTAATGGAATGTTGCCTTCCAGAGATGAGACTGACAGCTGTTATAGCAGCCCTAAGACTGTACTAACATTTAAAAACTCTTAGATTTTAGAGCCATGAGAGCCCATTGTATTGTATACTCAGAACTGGATATCACAGCCCAGAAAAAAGGGAATCTTTGATTTGTTCAGCTGCAGCTCTCAGATAACAATATAATCTCTGACAATTTGCTGCAGCTATTCCTTGATTCAATACAGCCAAACCTAGCATAGTGGGGATTAGTGGAGGTGTACAAAAAAGGAATGTTGATACAGCAATTGTGTTAGAACGCCACAGAGAAAATAAAAGATTTTGTTAGGAATCAGTCAGACTTGCTATTGTCCAATAACTGTTGACCACTGCCTGGAAACAAAATTAATGTTGAAAGAGTGAGATTTTTACCTTAGCCCTTTATTTCTTGGTTTTCAGAGGTTTAAGAAGAAGTGCATCTGACATTCCAAAAGGGTATTTATCCACTGACTGTTAACCTTAATGCTGCATTAACAAAGTCTTTGACTTTGTTTGTTTGTTCATCCCTTCCGTCTGGAGTGAGCAACCTATTTTCAAACCTGGTGAATGGGAAAGGCAAGATGTACATAGGGGGCAGGAAAAGGTCTTTTCTCCCTCTGTAATTGACCTAGAGGCTATACTCAGTTTGTGGTATTGATCTTGATTTGATTCCTTAGGAATATTTTGTTTAAGGAAGGCTCTTTCCTACCTCATTCTGAGGTGAGTTTTCTGTAGAGTTGCCAAGGAGTCATGAATAGTTGTGAGGGGGTTGTGATCACCCACCTTTCCCATGTTGCTGAATGAAAAGGGGATCCTAGATTGCAAGAAGCTGAGATTCCAGGAAAGGCAACTTGATGTGGAAAAGGATGAGAAACTATGATTATTCCAGCCCTCAGGCAAGTATGATTATTTATTCCTACACTCTTGATTTCTAGTAACTATGGCTACGTCTACTCTGACAATTCAGGTTGAATTCAGGAGGCTTAATTCTAACTAAATTAGTCCCTGTCTACACTGGACTTTCCTTAAATTGAATTA
The DNA here is from genome assembly GCA_007922195.1 of Podocnemis expansa. Taxonomy (NCBI): domain Eukaryota; kingdom Metazoa; phylum Chordata; order Testudines; family Podocnemididae; genus Podocnemis; species Podocnemis expansa. Next base: position 119,032 of record ML682005.1, read on the forward strand.
AGAAATTCCTTAATTTGACTTAAGAAGAACCACCTGTTAGTTTAAACTAAGCCTTAATTTGACTCCTTAGTTCGAACTAAGGACAGTGTAGACCTGGATTAACCCTTTAATTCAACTTTATTAAGTTTGAATTAAGGGCGGTTAGCTTGAATTAACAAAGTGGACTAAGTCAACTTAACTGTAAGTTAACTCAGTCCACTTTGTTAATTCAACTTAATACAGTCGAGTTTTGTTGGAATTAAAGTCAAATTTATTAGTTCAAATTAACAAATTCAAACTAACTTTCTAGTGCAGACATAGCCTATGTTCAGAAAGTGGTCTCATTTCAATTTATGATGGACTCTTTAATGCTGGTGTTATTTCCTCACCCTTCACATGTTGCAGAACAATTCTATAAAACCTATTGCTAGGTTTTCATGTGGCACTTTATGCCATTGTATCTTCAAATCTTAGGAATCTAACAAGGTGTTAACAAATTTTACAAATTAAGTTTGTTTCCTTTCTTCTGGCCACCCCACCCTGTAATTTTTTTTTTTTAAAACCTCATCATGGGAAAGCTATTCAGACAAGTGCATTTTGTTCTGAGGGCAGTGAGTCATGAGGATTTTAACATATGTAGGGTGTGAGCTCTACATTTATGAGCAGCTCTCAAAAAAAAAAAAAATCTCTGCCACTCCTGCTTGCAAGTCTCAAATTACTTATTCTCAAATTTATGAGCTTACCATCTTCCTAGCAAAGAACAACGTCTTCAAGAGGTGAGGCATGGTGGCATTTCTCTTGCCTATGCTCCGCTAAGAAAGAGCAGCCCAGACAGCATTTCCAGTAGGAAAGTGGATCTGAGGACAAATGGTTTGTAGAGTCCCTTCTTAAAGTACCACAAAAATACAAAATTGGTATCCACATCAGATCTGAAAACATGGTCTGTGGATATTTGCAGGGCCCTCCCCCTTTTCTCTACACTGAACTATGACATGGAGTAAGGACCGGCTGCTTCCCACTGATAGGGTCTTTGCAGCCCATTAACTAGCTGTGTTCCTCATCTCAGTCCCTCTCTAGTAAAAATGCAGAGCAGTGGATCTCAACTTTTCCAGGCTATTGTACCCCTTTCAAGAGGCTGATTTGTCTTGCACACCTCATGTTCCACTTCACTTAAAAACTACTGACTTACAAAATTAGACAAAAATTGAAAAAGTATCACGAAACACTACTCCTGAAAGGATTGCTTGCTTCCTCTTTTTGCCTTCATTAAATCTTAGTTTGTGCTGACTTTGCTGGTGCTTTTTATTTAGCCTGTTGTTAAAGTAGGACAGGGATCAGCAAGATAAGAGATGTTTTTAAAATTTCCTTTAATAACCTAATGTTTTGAGAGCTGCAATGGGTGTAGCCTGCTAATGGGGACTCAGGGGCATCTAGAACCAAAAAGGGGGGAGCCAAAGAGCTGCATGTGGCTCCAGAGCTGCAGATTGCAGACCCCTGAACTAGGCAAATATCTAGATGAGTTGAAGTAGCCCCTAGAAGACCTCTACATACTCCCTGAGGCACTCATATCCCTGGTTGAGAACCACTGGTGTAAAGACAAGGGGGGGGGGATAGTTCAACAGGAAAATATGCAGACTGTCTGCAGCTCTCCCCCACACCCCTGGGTACTCCTCAGTCATGATCCCCCTTCCTACCACCAGTTTCTCAAAACATAAGGGCAAATCACTAACAAAGTTTTGTTAAGAGAGAGCTAAGGTTGCTTGGGAGTGCCTCATACCAGAACATGAAAGTTAATAGCCAAAACTCACAACTGTTAATGATCAGGAAACAATGACCTATACAACACACAAGTGTTATGAACCAGGAAATGTTCTGGTTTTTTAAATGTTTTCATCTTGCAAAATTCAGGGATTTGCTATAGGTATATTTTAAAATTTTCCAGGAAAGACATTCCACAGCCTGTCATCCATTTTAAATCCTCCCTCTGCAAAATCAACACAGATTTTCTGTTTGTGTCAAATTTAAGATTCTGGGCCAATTTTTCACAAGGTCAAAAACTAAGGGTGAGATCAACAAAGATACTTAAAATGTGGTGATGCTCAGGCACCTAGAAAATCATAGGAACAACTCTGCAATCCACAAAGCCACGTTAGGCACCTAAGATTCTTATACAATGAATGGTGAGAGAGGCACATAAGAATGCTCTCCACAAAAACCAGCATGCTAGCTGGGGATTCCTAAGACAGCCAATGTGAAATATAGAAGACAGGAACATATGCTAAAGACCACCTCTTTCTCAGATATAGGTACCTAAATCCAGGCTTCAGGAAGATGCCTCACTCTGGTTAGCAATCCACAAATAAGAACTCTCTGGAGTCAGGTGGCTTATGTACCTAAGGCACTTCTTGTTGGACTGAGTTAGGTATACCACACAAAATGGGAGGGGTAGAAAGACGGTGGTGCTGACCTTCTACTTCAGTACTTAGGACACTTACTCAGGATGTAGGAGTCCGTTCACTAGTGGTCCTAGTCACCAGCTGAGAATGGACAATCAGCCACACCCAGGTTAGTTTTCTGTCCTTTTCTTCAGTGTTGTGTTTATTGCCATTACAAACACAAAAGGAAAGTATTTTACAGTCCAATTAGTCAGTTGAGGATCCTCTGGTATGTACTGGATCTGCCCCTCCTGACTCTGCTGGGGACTCAGTCACCTGCTATGGTGACCACTCCACTCTCCTGGTTTTCCCCTTAACTTGCCAGCTGAAGCCAATCATGATGCTGATCAGCTGTGTCATCTGACACCCAGCACCTGTCTGCTCTGCTTCTCTCTGGGGCAGGATCCAGTGCTCCCTCTTCCCTCCCACTTCAGGCTATTAATGGGGCAGATCTCCCTGTTACGTAGACCTACATTCAGTTCCCCTATCTCTGCCAAAGGCAGGAGAAAGAGATTTGAACAAGGGCCTCTTACCTCTCAGGATCATGCTCACCTCTACCCACTGAGCTATGGGCTATTTTCATAGGTAGCTCCCTTAGTCTCACTTGTTCAAGCTGTTGCACTCTGGATAAGTTATGAAAGAGTAATAGGAGCTGGGGAACTGGACCCTCTGTTTCTCATCTCCCATGTAGAACTCTGACCACTAGCCTACAGTCATTCTCACTCACGGTCCCTTTCAATGACTGTTGCACTATGGATAAATACTTAAATAGTCATTATGCCACAGCAAAAGACAATATGATTCTATAGTCCATTGGGCAGGGAAGACGTGCTTATGGATTATTTTCTTTTCTGCAAGGCACCATGCTACATTCAAGTTTAGCATTAACTTTCTCATGTGTTTGTGCCATGTCCTGTACCTCCTTCTACCTAACCATGCACATGGCTCCTGCTGCTACATCATTGCATTTACATTGTCATAGATCCATTAATCCAGATTTTCACGAGTGACTAGCAAATTTGGGTGCTTTGATTTTTTTTAAGATGCCCACCTTGAGATAGTTTAACAGGTCCTGAGTTTCAGAGAGTGGACATTCAACACTTCTGCAAATCAGTCTTCATTATGACGTTTCATGCTTGGGAACCTAAATTGCTGGTTGCTGAATCTTGGCTACTGGCTCTTACAGCTGCTGCTCCTTCTTCCAGCTGTATGTGCATTGTGCATGCCAGCTAGGACATCTATGTTATCACTGTTAGAAATGAAATGGAAGCAAATACATTTCTCTCAAATATGATTCATTTTGAGGAAGTGCTGTTCTTACTACCAGTTAGCCCTGTAACCTAGCTGTGTTTTCTTCAAAACCTGGGATTCATCACTTCCTAGGTTTCCCGTGGCCTTACAACCAACATGCACTTTTTAGTGATTGCACAGCATTGGGGCTATGAGCTGATGATCTTAAGTTAGTCATTTGCACTGTTCACACACTTAAGTAACAGTTAGCCCTTTTTCTACAATCAACTTAGTTCATAACATTCTAGACCAGGCACAGCTTGGATTTGGTTACAGTTCTGTGTCCTGGCCCATCTTAGTGGCACTGATGGATGATCTCCTCCTGTCTTTGGATAGAAGACAGGCATCTACTCATCATCCTGGACCTCTCTGCATCATTTGACGCTGTTGATCATGAGATTCTGCTGTCTTGCTTGAGAGAGATGACAGAGGTCCAAGGTAACATGCTAAAATGGCAAGAGTCCTTCCTGAAGGGACACACCCAGGTCATGGGAAACTGCACCTTCACCACTAGACTCCTCACTTGTGGAGTCACAGAATGATAAATTGTCTCCAATCCTTTTCAACATCTATCTGCAATCACCAGGTGAGCTGGTCAAAAGATGTGGATTCAAGTGCCAGCAACATGAAGATGATACACGGCTCTATCTATCCTTCACTGGATACAACCACAGCACTCCCTCCAAGCTGGCCCAGTGCTTAGAGGAGATCAGATCTTGTATGGAAACGGCTGACTGAAGGGGAACCCAAGCAACATAGAGCAGATGCTGGTGGGCAGAGGATAGTACTTGGATGAGCATGCAGTCTCCATTGATTGTACACAGCCACAATTGGTCATTTCAGTCTGTGGTCCAGGTGCACTCCTGGATTCCTCACTGACTTTGAGCTGTCACATAGCACCATCCATGAGTAACGCTTTTACCATCTCAGCCTCAGTTATTCATGCTTAGTCACCTCTTGGATGGATTCAAGTTGCACAATATATCTGGGCATGAAGCCTTCAGCATTTAAAAAACTCCAAGTTCAGGGTGCTGCAACATGCCTCCTCAGAAACACAAATTACTGAAAACATATCAAACCTGTCCTCTGCTCCCTAACCTGGCTTCCTATAGAATACTGACACTCCAGTTTAAAGTTTCAGTCTTTACCTTCAAAGCTTTCCATGGCTTGGGCCCAGGATAACTAAAAGAGCATCTGAAGCCGCAGGACAAAGACTATGGTCAATAGCTATGCTCTCGCACAGCAAAATTCTCAACAGTAAGAATAAAGTGCATTGGTGTGGGAGACAGAACTTTCTGTGGGAATAGTCTAAGGCCATGGAATGAACTCCTGTAGAAATTAAGGACCATCACAAACCTCATCCCTTTCCACTCCAAATGTAGAGGTGCGTTTCTTTGATCTTGCCTTTTCACATAAATACACAGAAACAGGAATATTTACATTAAAAGAAATGTACCAAAACAAGACACTCCACTGCATGCACTTCATACTCCAAGGAGAAGACAACACAATATATGACAGATGCGCAATAACCATGTGTAATGCACTACTGGAAGATGCTGAGGTGCTATGGTGATGAGTACAGTATAAGAATCAGAATAAAATAAGAATAGATGTGCATGTCTTCTGCCATAATAAGCAAATCCATCCTTTGCTAGGCTATAGGTGGGACATGGAGCAGCTACTTGTAAATCTGGTTAAATTCTCTCAGTGCAACTATGGTGTCAACACATATGGGGTAGAATTTTTCCCTACATTTTCAAAGTTCAATTATATCAAAACCCTTTTCATTTAAATATTTAAATGATTGAAATAAAAAATAGCCAGTGATACTCCACAGAAAAAAAAATATTGAATTCAAAACATACAACTTAATTTCAGTACTTTTTAAAAATACATTCACACACTTCATTCTCTGTGGCCTTCCTCATGGCTGGGTCAGAATCAGACCACTTTTATCAAAAAATGGAAATCTAGAGTGCAAAATTACCTTACTCATCTGTTTAAACAAACACAAAAGGTATAGACAATTTGTACTGTGGAAGCTGCTAAAACGATCATGAGCTAAATAGGCAGGAAACACATAAGTGGACAGAAATGACTAATGCTACACACAGGAAAATGGGAGTTTAGGTGGGTCTATCCACCAAATGTTTGATCTTCCACTCTTGCATACAAATACTAATTAAAATGAATGAAATGAGTTTTTAAAGGACTGCTGGCTAGGGCATGGTATGTAAAATGCTAGATGAAATTAAAACATCATTAATTGCTATGGGTGTCTCCCTAAACATCTGAAACAAGGGCAAGCTAGTTGCTTTGTTTTAGATGTATTTTTTCGGTGTTGCAAAACCATTAACACGCCCTTAATTGTGTCTAAATAGAGAGTTCACCTGTAATAGCTGCTTTACAGATCTCTCTGTAACTTTGTAATTGATCGTGACCCACACACTGTCAATCATGACTTCTTATTTAAAAATACAGGTTTCCCTTATCCCTTCAGAACTAAATGCAGCAGACCCAACATGGTTCTATTACACGTGGACAGGCAGTGGTAGAGGGGTCAAAGTGGGGGAGACGATGACAGGGTATTCTTCCAAGCTCTGTCCACTTGAGACACCAAAGTCAGACTTTGATTTCTCTGCTCTGGTGTTCAGAATACAAATATGTACTTTCCAAGTCCTGCTGGGCCCCTTAGGCTTGGCTTCCCCGTGGTGGAACTCAAGTGCCTGTTTAGTTCCTTGAGTTTGACTCCTTGCTAATTGCCAAGGGAGGAAGGAATTAATTGTGGGGCTTTGCCAAAGCCATTCCTCATAGTACCAACATGTCTTTCAGAATATACTTCCTATTCTCCCTGCTGTGAAATAACAAATCAAAGAGGGGATTCTGGAGAATGAGGAAGCAGGTTGGGAGAGGTAGGTGCAGGCATGACCTCAGCCTGGGTTCAATTACACCCATAGAAATCATTAAACCAAAGGTGCAAGAGGACACATACTCTACTCCCCATCTGATGCAAAAGCCACAGGATGGGGTTTTTGTCAGGGAAGGTTTAAGCTTAGAATCAGTGCTTCATCCTCCTTGACCTATCACCTGCCTTTGACACAGTCGACCATGCTTTTCTTCTTGAAATATCACCCTCCCTGGGTTTCCATAAGTCTGTCCTCTCCTGTTTTGTCCTACTGACTCCTCAATCGCTCTTTCTTTGTGTTCTTTGGAACATCCTCCTCATTCTGTGAAGCCTATAGGGCTTTTTCCTTGGTCCCCTTTTCTTCTCCATCTACATCTTATCTCTGGATAATCTCATCCACAAAAACAGATTCAACTACCATCTCTATGCTGATGACTCACAGATCTACCTCTTTATTTCAGACCCACCTCCTCTCCAAACTAAAATCTCAGCCTGTCAATTTGACATCATCATTTTGGCCTATCTGTATAACACCACCTCACAGAAGTCTAGCCAACATGGCTAAAATAGAGCTCTTTATTCCCCCCTCCCCAACTCTCCCCCCATCTCCTGTCTCTATTGCTGTGGACACCACCACCACGCTGCATGTCACTCAGGCCAGTAACTTGGGTGTCCTCTTTGACACAGAACTCCCTCTGTATCCTCACATCCAGGCTCTTTCTAAAACTTGCTGATTCTTTTGGAGTAACATCTCTAAGCTACAGCCTCTCATATCCATCCATTCTGCTACAACTCTCATCCAACATCTCAACTTCTCCAGTTTCAGTTACTACACTGTCCTTCTCTCTAACTTTAACAAATAGTATCACCCTACACATATCCATTCAGAATGCTGCTGCAAAGATCTTCTTGTCTGTGCTTGACCATAGATAGAATCATAGAAACAGGAAGGGACTATGAGAGGTCATTGAGTCCAGTCCATTGCACTCACAGCAGGATCAAGTACCCTCTTAAACCATCCTTGCCAGGTGTATGTCTAACCTGCTCTTAAAAATTTCTGATGATGGAGATTCTACAACCTCCTTAGCCAACCTATTCCAGTGGTTAATCACCCTGACAGTTAGGAACTTTTTCCTAATGTCCAACCTAAACCTCCCTTGCTGTAATTTAAGCCCATTCATTCTTGCCTTATCAGCAGTTAAAGAAAATAATCTTTCTGCCTCCCCTTCATAACAGCCTGTTAGGTACTTGAAACTGTCATCATCTCCCCTCTCAGTCTCCTCTTTTCCAGACTAAACAAACCCAGTTCTTTCAATTTTCCCTCAAAAGTCAAGCATTCCAGACCTTTAATCATTCTTGTTGCTCTTCTCTGGACTTCTTCAATTTCTCCATGTCTTTCCTGAAATGAGGCACCCAGAACTGGACACAATACTCCATTTGGGACCTAATCAGCATGGAGTAGAGCAGAAGAATTACTTCTTGTGTGTTACATACAATACTAATGTTAATACATCCCAGAACAGTGTTTGCTTTTTTGGCAACAGCATTGCACTGACGACTCATATTTAGCTTGTAGTCCACTATGACACACTGACCTGTTTCCGCAGTACTCCTTCCTAGGCAGTCATTTCCCATTTTTGTATAGGTGAAATGGATTGTTCTTTCCTAAGTGGACTACTTTGCATTTGTCTTTACTGAATTCTTCCTATTTACCTCAGATCATTTCATCAGTTTGTCCAAATCATTTTGAATTGTGATCCTATCCTCCAAAGCCCTTGCAACCCTGCCCAGCTTGGTATCACTGGCAAACTTCATAAGTGTACTCTCTATGCCAAGGGTGGGCAACCTCTCAGAAGTAGTGTGCCAAGTCATCATTGATTCAAGCTAATTTACAATGTCAGGTGACACTAATACATTTTAATGTTTAAGTGGGTCTCTACAAAATTACAACTATCATTTTAGGTACATAAACACAAAAGTTTAACAACGTTCTTATTGAAATCAAATTAAAATGCAATGTTTTGAGTGTAATCCTTGCCCTTGCTTTTCCTTGGTGAGTTTTCCAATGTCTGGTACCTATTTAGATGCTTTAAGTTACATACATGCCTTCTGGCACTCTCCTCCTGTGAACACAGTGGGACAGAAGCAGCAGACTCACTGTGCTTAGCGGCTGCTTTCTCTCTTCAACCTCCTCCCGTGGGCACAGTCGGACCAAAGCCACATTGGAGGAGGGGGCCAGAGGGAACAGCTGCCAGGTGCATTACTGTGCCTTTGGTCCCACTACATGCTGTGTTCATAGGAGGGGGCTAGCAGAGAGGGAGGAGCAGCCACCAGACTTAGAGTTGCTGCATCAGACCACACAGACCTAGAGTGGCACAGCAGAGCTGAGAGCCCCATGTGCCACTAGGAGCAGGCTTCCGTGCCACCTCCGGCACGCATGCCAGGGGTTGCTGACCCCTGCTCTATGCCATCATCTAAATCACTGATGAAAGTTTTTAACAGAACCAATCCAGAACCTATCCCTGTGGAACCCTACTTGTTATGCCCCTCCAGCATGACTATGAACTGTTGAAAACTACGCTCTGCACCCATCTTATAGTAGCTCCATCCAGGTTGTACTTCCCTGGTTTGTTAATGAGAAGATGATGCAAGACAGTGTCAAAAGCCTTCCTTAAGTCTAGATATACCACATCTCCTACTTCTCCTCTATCCACAAGGCTTTTTTCCCTATCATAGATAGCCAACAGGTTTGACATGATTTGTTCTTGACAAATCCATGCTGACTATCACTTAACACCTTATTCTCTTCTAGATGTTTGCTAACTGATTCCCTAATTATTTGCTCCAATATTTTTCCTAGCACAGTCAGTTTTCTCTTTGAATTCCTCCCTTCTCAATCACATCTAATACAAGCCACTTATATTCACTTTCAGGGCCCTTCATAGTGTCCACCTTACCTGTGATCTCTCATTAATTACCAACCTGTCAATTCTTACCTCTGATCAGCATATGATGCCATCTTCCACTGCCCACTTGTTAAACATTCAAACCAACATCTTCATACTTTCTCCCATGCTGCCCCAACATGCTTAGGAGGTGATCCCTGTAAACATCCACTAAACAAACTCATTACATTCCTTCAAAACCCTCCTCAAAACTCCCCTTCGCCATGATGCCTACAAAAATTTAACACTGGTTAAACTGGGTGTGCTGAGACTGCAGCTTGTCACGCTGACCAGTATCATCTCACTGTTTCCATGTTCTCCTCAGTCTCTCTCTATGCATGTTTCTTGCTTTTCTATTTAAATTCTAAGTGCCTTGGAGCAAGGACCATGTCTTTGCTCTGTCTTTGTATAGGGCCTAATCCAAGGTTTGGGCCCACAGGTACTGTAGTAATACAGATCAATAAATTAATAAATTTGATAGTGGTTATTCTCTATTCCATCTTGATCTCAGAACTTGGATAGTGTGTAGGTGCGCTATACCAACTCATTGTGGCAGTAGGCAGGCCTCCACTCATGTATCAAGATGAACAGGCCAGTAACCAGTACAAAAGAGCCCACGGTGTCTATCGTTTAAATTGGAGAGGGTTCTAAAGTGCTCACTTGCTTCCCTAGCTGCCAGACTTAATCTGAAAGGACATGGAATGTCTCCATACATTATACAATGCAACTGCAGAAACAAATCATCACAAATTCTGAGGAAATTAGGGAAACTTGGGGTTCCGAATCCACAGCAGGCAAGCCAATCTATGCAAAAAGCAATGGTATCCTTTCATCAGTTTAAGCAATAACAACCTTATTGGCACAGCCATGGAGAAAAGTAATAACTGGGCACACTTGGATGCCAGGTTTGCTCACTACCCCACTGCAAAACCATACTCTTCTGTCCACTTTAGTGGGAAAGAGCACAAGCCCATGATGTGCTCATCCTGGAACAGTGACTCCTGTCCTGCAGGACCAGGCTTGGCTCCTCTCTGAACACTAGGACCAGGCACACAGGGTCACAGTGCCATTCAGATTTGGCCTGGAAGACCTCCATCATGATTTAGCCACACAAGCAGCACTGCAGGCCCATGAACCAGCACCTCAAGAGGCAGTGAGGCCCAGACTCACAAAGCAAGAGCTCTTAATACCCAGTGAGTGAAAAGCACACTTGACCTCTATAAGAAAAATTATATGTAATCTCTTCTGTAGGACAGTGAGAAAGGTG
>ML682005.1:129865-150154 GCA_007922195.1 Podocnemis expansa
TCTCTAGGCAGAAATTAATGAGTTTGCAGGTACTGCGGCTGCCCAGGGTAATGCAAATAATGTCAACAGTAAACAGAGGCGGGGATAATTATATGCATTCTTTAATCATTAATATGTATTTAATAATGTTGATGTAACCATATAAGGGTCTCTAAAACATTGTCAATCATGTAAGCATTATCATAGCATTATCATACTGTACTGGATAAAAGTGCTGTGATGCTGCCCCTCGGGGCTCTCTCTTGCACTCGAGTTGTTGGGGGGGCCTGCTCAGAGGGGCTAGCACTTCTTTGCTGCCCTCTGATGCAGTTCCTTTTGTTATTCAGCTGAATAATAAATCCTGAACCACACCTCGTTCTCTGCTAATTTGAGTCTCAGCTGGGAACGGGCCTTCATCACCGGGGAGGATCGGTGGTCTCTCTTTCCAGGTTGAGAGCCCTGATTAATTTGTCCCCCACACCTCCCAGCCTACTCCAGCCAAGACCTACCGTCCATCTGGGGCTTAAGGGTGGTGTGCTGAGGCAGGCAAGCAGCAAGGCCCCCTTAACAGCTCAATGGCGTGCACCCACTGACTCAGAGGGCAACGTCCACCCCTGGGAGATGCCCATGCATAGGAGGGCTCCACGCCTCTGCTTCAGGGTGCCTCTCTGCAAGAGATGTGGAGTGTGGAATGAGGGCAGAGGTAATGCTTTGGCCCTGTCTGCTTTGACTGCCAAGCAGAGGCCAGCACAGGATTGGCTAATAAAACTCCTAAGGGCTGCACTAAGGTCACAGTGGACAAGAAGCTGGATACAAGCCAACAGTGTGCACTTAATGCCAAGAAGGCTAATGGCATATTGAGCTGCATCACTAGGAGCATGGCCAGGAGACTGAGGGAACTATTATTCCCCTCTATTCGGCACTGCTGAAGCCACAACTGGACTACTGTGTCCAGCTTTGGGCCTCTCCTACAGAAAGGATGTAGACAAATTGGAAGGAATCCACTAAGAGCAACAAAAATGATACAGGGCAGGCGCTGGAGCACATGACTTATGAGAGAAGACTGAGGGAACTCAGCATGTTTGATATGCAGAAGAGAAGAGTGAGAGGGGGATTTGATAGCAGCCTTTAACTACCTGAGAGGAGGTTTCAGGGAAGATGGGAGCTAGGCTGTGCTCAGTGGTTGTAGATGACAGAACTAGAAGCAATGGTCGCCAAGTTGAAGTAGAGGAGGTCTAGGTGGGATATTAGGAAAAGCTTTTTCACTACAAGGGTGGTGAAGCACTGGAATTATAAGATATTTAGAGAGGCAGTGGAATCTCCATCCTTAAGAGGTTTTCAAGGCGTGGCTTGACAAAGACCTGGCTAGGATGATTTAGTTGGGATTAGTCCTGCTTTGAGCAGGGAGCTGAATTACATGACTACTTGAGGTCCCTTCCAACCCTAATTTTTTGTGATACTAAGAAGACTCAATTTTATTTCCCTTCAGCTTTAAAATCAGGAATTTTCTTGATGTTCGATTTTTAAATATTCTCCAGTGAGAACTGCAATGGAATCACTGTAGTCTGATATTTGAAAGCCTTCTGGAAAGTAGTCTTTAAACAGATGTGAAACATTAATTTTGTCATGAGTTTCAGGGTAATTATTCTTTGCCTTAAAGCCCCAGCTACTGGAGCTTAGTGGATGTGTGATTATTTCAGTCCTCATTCTTAAAGGCAAAGTATGTTTCTAGCTCTCATCACTATGAATAAAGCTTCAAAATTATGACCCCAGCGTATCCTAAAGCAGCAGTTCTCAACCGCTGTATCACAACACCTTTAGTGTATCATCATACACAGCTAAATGTGTCTCTGAGACCTGACCCCTGCAAGAAGTTAGAGCAGTGGTTCCCAACATTTTCTCTGTTGTGGCACACCTTGCCACCTTTAATTAATTTGAGGCACACCAGCATATACGTTTCCAAATGAACTCATGAATATTCATGAGCCAATCCAGAGCTCTTTGAGTAGATTTTCAAAAAATGTTGTGGCGCACCTGCTGAGACGTGATGGTACACCAGAGTGCTGTGGCACACTGGTTGGGAAACACTGAGTTAGAGCAGGGCAGCAGCTCCCCAGGGGGGGGGGGGGTTGGCAGTGGCAGTAGGCACAGTGTTACACACACTGTTGTGCACACCACCAACTGTGTTGTGACACAAAAGACCTTAAGAACTGCTGTCCTAAAGGTTCAAAAGCATAAAGAAAAAGACCAGATCTATTATTTGTATATAATTTCATGATTTTGAAGCCTATTTTATGATTTTTGATACCTCTGACCCATGATTTTTGAATGCTTGGGATTGGTAATACTATGAGAGTGATCTGAATGTGTCAGTTTCATTCTGGTTTAAAGTTAGTCTCTAGTTTTATTATTTGAAGTGCGGTAACACCCTGAGGGCCCCAAGCAAGTGCAGTAAAAACATCCTACTGTAGCAAGGCCCTGTGAGTTTCCAAAAGTTAAAACAATTTGTTCTAAACTTTGCCAACTGCAAAAGTAAAACAAACAAGGAGTCCTGTGGCCCTTTCTTTAAGTGCCACCTGACTCCTTGTTTGTTTTATTGAACTAGACTAACACGGCTGCCCCTTGGGAACTGTGCAGAAAGCAAGTAGCCTAAATGACAGAAAGTAATCTCGTTTCAGTTGCTAAATTTTGTAACAGGGTCCGAGTATACATCGATTTTTTTAAATTTAACCATGTTCCAAAGGGGTAGCTGTGTTAAGTCTAGCCCAGCAAAAAAAGCAAGGAGTCCTGTGGCATTTAAAGACTGACAGATTTATTTATTGCGTGACCTTTCGCAGGAGAAAATCCTCTGACCCAGTGGGAATTTCTCCGACAAAAGCTCATGTGATAAATCGGTTAAGTCTTTAAGGGCCACCGGACTCCTTGCTTTTTCTTTATTTAACCAGTGTCCCTTAACTGACCTGCCACAACATGCAATGGTTTAACATTTTTCTGACTGACTAGATACTCCTGCCAACTAAAAATCAAGGAGTCCGGTGCCCCTTAAAGACTAACAGATTTCTTTAGGGCATGAGCTTTTGCGGGAGAAGATCTAATTGATTAGCTCCTAGAGTTGTCAGGCACCTAGGTAGGAGGAGTCCCAGTTCAAGTTATCCCCCAGGCAGATCAGCTGACTCGGGAGTCTCCAGTCCCGGGCTTGCATGCAGGGACTCGCCCTCCCTCAGCGCTACAGGCACAGCCTCTCCCGCCAAATCTAAAACCACACCCACCTGCCGCGGGGAGACCTTGGAGCACGCGCCGCGCCACAGCCCCAACGGTTGCATGAAAGCGAGGCGAGGGCGGGGCTGCTATTTACCGCCCGGCTCGCGCTGGCGCCGCCAGTGAAGCTCGCGCGTCGCACGGAGCCGGTCGCGTGGTGAGCGGGGGCAGTGGCGGCGGTTTGGGGATGGTGACGTCACGGGCTTCTCGCTGGGAGCGGCGCGTGCGTGCTGGCCATAGGCCAAGCAGCCCTGGCCCTGAGCGCGCGCGCGAAACTGCACGTGGGGGACGGGGTGGGTGGAAAATGAGCCCCTCCTCTGTGGGGGGGTTGGATTGGGGGAGCTGCCTGTCAGCAGTTGTCTGCAACGGAGCTCAATGACAGGAGAGGGCGGGCAGCCAAACACCATCTTCCCCTTCTTTCGCCTTGGGCGTGGCCCCTGGCAAGTGCCCACAGGTGGAGCCCTGCAAATCTGCAAATACAACACGCATATCCGCAGACCGTTTCTTGTGGATGCAGATCGGATGTGGATCCACGTATTTTTATTTGCACAGAGTTAGAGCTCTGCAAATACGCAGGTATCTGTGTTATATCCGTGTCTGCGTATACAGCACAGACATCCGTGGACTGTTTCTTGCGGATGCATTTTGGATACGGATCCATGAATTTGTATCCATGTGGGGCTCTAGCCACAGGTGTCTGGCATTGAGAGAATCTGGCTGCCTGCAGCTGTTGATCCAATGGCTACAGCTGCTGCTTGTTCAGGATACAGTTAAAAGCATGCCCAAATTTGACTAACAAATTGTATCTTTCAGTGGGACCTTAGTCCTTGATAGTAGGTGTATCAGGGATTTTCCTTATACCCCTGTACAGGGCTGGTGCAACACGGTAAGCCCAGTAAGTGTTGAAGGGTGACACCGATGTTTGAGGGGTGCCAATTTGGGGAGCATGCTGTTGTGATGTGCTCTGATGTCACTCATCTGTACTAGCATCTGCTGTGCTTGCAGGGGGTGCCAGAAAGGTTAGTGTTGGTCATGCCCCCTATGGTCCCCCTGAATTTCCCAACACCCCCCCCCCAGTTGTCAGCTAGTAACAGTGTTGTACCAATTTAGTGAGCACCCCTGACACCTCCCTCTACACCCCCCTAATTACAGGTCCTGGGGAGAATAGTGGTGTATCTGCAGTCTGGTAAAAGGGACAAGGAAAAGTCTTCCCCTTCCCTTGCCCCTGGAAAGTTACAGGTGTCTCAGAAATGCAAACCATGAAAAGAGGCTCAAGTCATGAGAAGGCTGGGGATAGTAATCCCCCCATAGATCTGGCTTTGGATGCCTGCTTCTGGTGTATGGCTTTATCTCTATTTGTTATGACAATGTTGTAAACAAAATCCTCATAAGCCTTGGAGAGTTGACAGTTATTCACAGACTCTCTTGTAGATGTTGAATGGTCACTGCAGGGAGGTTGGGGGAGCAGAAAGAAAGGGGAATCAGTGCTGCTTAAGTTCAGCCTTTTCTTGGGGCAGGGGTTTCAAACGCATGGCTCACAGGCCACATGCAGCTCCTAAAGCTATTTCCTGCAGCCTGCAACACTATCGTTAGCAATATTTGCAATATCATTGTGTGAAAAGGTTTCAGTGGTGTGGCACTCAGCTAATGTATTAATCCTTATGAAGCCCTTGTGATGATATGAGTTTGCGACCCCTGGCTTAGGGGGTTGTTTGAGAAAATTATAGTTACTGCTTTGTTATATAGTACCACAGTCTCATAAGTTGCTTACAAAACTTTTAACTGGATTTAAAAGGACAAAGTACTTTTTCTTGAAATCTTCATACTTTTGTAATCCCCATTCAAAATAATATGTAGGTATTCATAGTATGGATTCCTAGTAATAGGAATAAATTACCTACGAGCTTGGTGGATTTTCTATCACTTAGCCTGTAAATCATGACTGGGGATATTTCAAAATGTATGCTATAGCTCAAACAGAAATTACCTGCTTACTGCAGAAATTACTGGGTAAAACATGGCTTGTGCAGATCAAATTAGGAAATCATGATATGATGGTCCTTTCATCTAGGGAAAAACACAGATTTTGTTTCTGAGACTTGCTGCTTTGTCCTGCCTCTCGTACATTATTTTCCATCACATCTTGAGTACTGCTGGAAAGGATGAGATTTCATCCATTTATTCAAAGTAACTACAAAAATCAAGGATAGTTTTATCACAGGCTAATTAGACAGCACTGTCTTTTTACACAAGTTGTCTTCAGTAAGTGAAATGAGCCAAACTTGGAACAGGCCCCTGGAATTAAGAGCCTACAATTTAAAGACACAACATATGTACAATAGAGAACTTTATAAAGGAAAATGAATGGTGTGGTGACATTATAAAATTAAGATCATAATTCTGTATTATTCAGGAGCATTGAGACATTTTGCATAATATATAACACAGGGTGTGATTTTAAATCTAGAGATTCTAGATGCTAAGAGAATACAAGCAGTGATATCAATATAAAGTTTGTAGTGTTTGGTCAAAAAATTACCTCCTGTGCATTAAAATGTCATGCGTTTTCTGTTGAGAAAACATTTTAGCAGTCTGTTCTGGTGGGTTCTACTCCATTTAAACCAAATGCTACAAAAACAATCTATTTGGCAAAACTGTAAACAACCACAGAAAGTGTATGTAAGCATAAGCTCATTAAGATATATATTAAGAAAATTAAATGAATTCCAACCAATGGAAAGTGGAAATGATGGAACAAAATTACTAGATTTGTGGGATCTGAGCCAATTAGTCTTTAGCAGCTGACAGTGTACCATGACTTCCTAGAAAAATAGAAGGAAAAACATCTAGTATTAAAATGCATTTTTGCAGAAAAGAGTTGTGACCTACCATTGCAGTAGGTTCTTAGGGTGGAAATTTAATTCTTTTTTTAACCCTATTACTTCTGAAGTTTCAGTGTAGCATTTTTGTTTTGTTTTTTTAATTAGAGGAATTATCCTTTGTCTGAAAAATCATGTGCAAGTTAAAAAGCATCTTGGAGACACTTGAATTCCTGATTTTATTAGGATTTTACTACTTTGAAGCTTTCATTCTGTTAATTTGTCCTCCATGTAAAAAGAATGTTGCTGGTGAAATAGTGCTCATAACAGGAGCTGCAAATGGGATTGGAAGGCAGATTGCCTTAAATTTTGCTCGTCTTGGAGCCACCCTGGTTTTCTGGGACATTGATGAAGAAGGTAACAAAGAGACAACTAAATTGGCTAAAGAAAATGGAGCCAAAGAAGTCTATGCCTACAAGTGTGACTGCAGCAATAGGGAAGAAGTCTACAGAGTAGCAGATCAGGTAATATTTTATGTTGCTTTTGTTTACAGTACTGTATAATACCATATACAATTATAAGAAAATGTCTTCCTCAAAAATGTCTTTTTAGAAGCAGTAATGTCTGGTAAAGAAGGCTTACTACTTATGTCCATTTATTGCAAGTTAACAAAAAAAAATTGAAGGAATTTGTAAATACAGTGTAAAATCTATTTTTGTAATAAAATTGGGTTTCTTCTACGGTACTGTGGACACTGGAATAATGTCACTTCTCCTTCTGAAGGGGGTTAGTTGCTTCCAATCAAGAATGTGGTAAAGCATATAGTTGTAATTGACTTCCTGTGTTAGCTTGCTGAGCCTCAATTTGAGAATGATACTGGAAAAGAAGTAAACACGGGTAAAGAGAGAGAATATTTCACCATGTGACTGGGTGAATTACAGTTCGGTAAGGTTACCTTGGGATCTAAAGATTCCACAAAAGCAACCAGGACACAGAAGGAAATAGATTCTCATCCTAGTTTTCCTTATGTATAATTTGGACTCACCCTTCATTCATCCTATTTGGAAAATAACAGGACTTGACTACAAACTAAATTTTGCTGCTTTGCTGACCCATCTTAAGTAAACTAGCATACCATGTAACAAAGAAGGTATCTAGTGGAACTTCTTTAAAGACTAACAGGTTTATTGCTTTCATGGAGAAAATCCCATTTCATCAGATGCTTGAAGATGGAGAAGTACTGCATGGTTTTCTTTCTCAATCAGCACCCTCATAACTGTACTCATGAACGTCACAGCCCACTTTGCTGTCACGTTGTTATGATGCTCTTGTGTGTGACACAGCAGGAAATTTAGAGCAGTAACTTATACTGATAAATTACCCCCAGATTGATTTGATAGTCAGGTTCATCATTGGCTGGCACTTCATGGAGAGCAGATGCTCAAATTCTGCGATCATCTGGATTATCTGTTACTCAGCAGCAGAGTACTGTGCTCTGGTCTGTCCCCATTCATCTTGTATCAGGTTGGTTGACACACACTCAACAATGCACATGATAAGAAGGACAATTTGACCACTACTGTCCATAACTTCCTTTGCTAAGCAACATCACACCTTCATTACATCCATGATTCTGAGGATACTACATCCAGAATGACTTGAGAAGATCAGAGCAAATCCATGCCTACCACAATATACAGATCTCTCTGAACACCTGAAAGTGTGCTTGTTGAGGCAGTTGTTAGGGGCATGTCTGCCCAGATTTCTCTGTGATGTCAGCTAGATAAGGCAGAGGCTACAAGTGAGCACAAGAAGGAAGGAGGAACGAGAAGGCAAAATCTTGACTGTCATCTCTTTCTGATGACTCCTCTGACCAGTTTTGATGGTGGTCTGAAAACTCTGTGTGCTTTGCTGATCAGACTCCTGCAAACTGGCTGCTAGCCATATCAGAAAAGGGGATCACTGGAAAGAAATGAAGTAATCAGTTAATTACAGGATTTAACTAAGTACAAATAATCAATCCTTAGAAATTCTAGAGAGCTGCCACCTTACAACCTGTTTGGTGATAAACCCAAATTAAAGGCTTTCACCAACATTAGTCAAATCCATAACTAGTAGTTTGTTTGGAATCTTAATACTGAAAACAATTTTATCTGTCTGAACCACATCTTCAAAGCCAACTGTAAAGCTTTCTTTTCAGAATGCAATTATTATAGGGTGGCTATTCCCTATGATGATTCCTCCATGTCCCTGAAGAGATATTATGATGCAGACTTTAACAACACTTTTTTCATAACCAGAAGCTTTAACTCTTGTTTACCAGAATTTACAAAATACAATTTCAAGCCTCTAAGGACATTTAAACATAGAACACATTTTAATGATTGTTATATTTTTATTGGATGACTTTTAAGACTGTTTAGACCTGAGGAACTTACTGTCTGGTTTCTTCTCTTTGTATAAATGTCCCAAAAGTCTGCAAGCGCATGTACACAGCCAGACTTTCACACAGTAAAATGAAAGAATATGTGGAATATCTGTCAGTTAATAAATGCAAAAGACAAAAACAAGAAAAAAGATATTTAAGGTGACAGGGGAGTTGTGATCTCTTCAACCTTGATAGCATTCTGAACCTTGACATAGTATGTAGTGTTGCTTTAGCCACGTTGGTCCCAATAAAGAAGAGCAACAAAGTGAATAAGTTAATGGACCAACTTCTGGTGGTGGAAGAGACAAACTTTTGAGCTCACAGAACCCATTACCAGAAAGACCTCTGTGCAGTTCAAAAGTGTCTCTCCAACAGAAGTTGGTCCCTCTGAAAAATATTCTCCTCCACACTGTCTAGGTTCTGCAGTGAAAGAACCAGACACTGTTACTGGAACAGCACTTCATGTTAGCAGACCTTCACCAGGTGTGAAGAGACTGATCAAAGGCTGGCATGGCCTGTTAGAAAGTTACTGAACTACCAGATGCTGGGTCACAGCACCACCTACCGCAGCCTCCACAAGACTGGAATGCATTGCTCAAAGATGTAATTTCTGGGTCATAGTCATAATTTTTTTTTTCAGGTAGGTCCTGAGGAAAAACTTGAAAACCACTGTTAGCTGATGTCTTGACTTCTCCCCAAGGCTCTTGGGTCTTGAGGATTCAGGAACATCAGTTTTCCCTCAGGTGGTTTTGTTGACCCAAAAAGTAATGGCTTCTCAGCCTTGCCCTTGATTCTTATGATATGTGAACTTTGCTCTGCACTGCCTTTCTCTCTCTCTAAGGCCAACATGCACATCAGCTGTGAGGCCTATCTTAGAGCCAGGCAACTTAGTCAAACCAAGTTCAAATTGGTTTATCCATAACTAGTATTAATATTGGGGGCAGGGGGGAGTCCCATTTCAAATCAGCAGTTCAGACCTATTTGGTATTTCACATACCACAGAGTGGAAGATCGTGTCCATAGTCTTCCTCACCTCCCCCATATCCTTCCCCCAGGAACTAAAAAAATAACAGAAAACTACTTTTGAGAAAGCTGACATGGGTTTATCTAGGTGAAAAGGTCTTAAAATGACATTGTATCATAAGGTTACAAGTTCAACACAAAAGTCCTATACAAAGAGCTATGTTCAGAAAGTGAATTGCTGACTGAAATAGGCCATAGCAACAGTCAATCACTTGGCATGCATCCATCAACAAGATTAAAAATAAGTTTAAACTAACAATCAGTGTCGTCATTCTTCTTGCAAACAAGAACATTTACAGGCTTTCTATTTTGGAACCGGATTGTACATCGAATAGCTTCTGGAATCTTCATCTTGAAGTTGTTTTAAAACTATAACAATTTTTAAATTGCATTTCTTAAATATTTGACCTTGATAAAGTCTGAATTCCCATATGCTCTATTTCTCTTATGAAAACAAATACAAAGATGGCAGTTAAGCTTCTAGATGCAATCTTAACATTAGCATTTCCTGGCTTTGACTGCTGAAAATAGTGAATGGAGTTGAATGAACAATATCAGGTCAAAACTAAATGTTTTGTTTCAACATTACCAAAACCTTTAATTTCTTTCAGCTCAATTGAAATTGTTTTAACTTGACACAAATTTGCAAAGCTTGGGTGCACCCAAAACTGCACTTTTTTGATGAATAAGCTACTCATCTGAAAAAAGTTCATCCATCTTTAATATTGATATTATGGTGGTGGTGGTGGTTGTTTGTTTTTAAATGGTTTATAAAGATGATCATATGCACACAGTACGCATTACCAGGCAAGATAAAATGTACTGAAATTATCCCAGGTCCATGTGAGGTTTCCACTATGTTGACAATGTGAGCTAAAATTAAGAGCATCAAGCACATTGAATTTTCTGTGTCCCTAGGAGCATTCTTAAAAGCAAAGAGTTGGTGCTTGTCCACACAGCATAGCAATGTTTTCTAAAGGGATATGATTTCAACAGTGTACTGATACGTTGTGCACAAACTGGTCCACATAGACTCCACTGACACAAATTATATGTTCCTTTCTGCATGTTTAATGGAATATTTTGTTCATGCCAACAAGGTTTACAAAGCCAGTTAGTGTAAAACACTTCAGAAATCACACCCATTTAGTGTACACTGCTGCACTGGTAAAGATACCTTTAAACTACTGGCAGAAATCTGTTCCTTGAAAAGGTTTTTTCACAGTCAAGTATTAGAAGTTGGTGGTAAAATATTCAGTTCCACTAACTCCTTTCAGATTGATGTCTTTTCAGTTTGTGTACATACCTGGAAAGTAAACCTCTGAGTGCGTAAAATCACCAAGACAAAGAACTGTCTTTGTGTTTGTAAAGCACCTAGCAAATGTCTTCTTCCACAGTATTACTTAGGGATAAATAATAATGACCCATATTTGGGTAGTGCATGGAACAGATCGCTATATGCTCTAATAAACATAAAGCATAAATACTACAAATATCCTATAATAGCTTGATTTTTTTCTCCCCCTACCCTCTTCTTCCCTTTCAGGTTAGAAAAGAAGTTGGAGATGTTAATATCCTAATCAGTGATGCAGGCATAGTAAATGTGAACACATTTCTTGAACTTCCAGATGCTGATATGGAGAAAACTTTAAGGGTGAACGTCATGGCACACTTCTGGGTAATATATCTTCTTCCATGGATAGCGGTGAAAGTTCACAAACACCCAGTTTCAGAAGTGAACAAAATGTGTTTAACTTAGGTGGTTTACCTTTCAAAACTCCTGATAGAAATAGGGACATAATTGATTTTTGGTTCAACTTGTGGCAAATGCAAGACTGAAAAAGTACTAGCTTGCAAGCTGTGCTCCACTCTGAGGTATGCATTGTCTAGGAGCATGCAGCCAAAGTATCCTCCAAAGTCTAATGTGAACTGATGTTAAAAGCAAAACCTTGACAGTGCTCTTTGTTAAAAAGACAAAGGCTTTGTTTGCTGAATCAAGAAACAGTCTTTCTGTAATAGCTGTGGCTGCAATTAGTGATGACTGAATTTTACTTGTCTCTCTTCTTCGTGTTCTTCATAAAAGGCAAGCGTTCATGTTACATTTTTCTATTCCACTTCCTACTACAACAATCCACTGGACTCCACATCTGCAACTGATGTTTTTTCATAGATTTCAAGTAGAATTTTGGGGGGTTTTTTTCCCCAATTTCCTCCATAGCCTCTATTTTTATAGATCCTTTATTCTAAGCATCTGAAACCCTCTTTTCAAAGCCTAATAGAGAATTGTCCCTTGTAAAGGTTTGCAGCATCAGGCAAAAACAAAGTGGTGAAGTGTCACTTTTTTAAAAGTCCCAAAAGGGTAGTCATCTTAGTCTAGTCCAGCAAAATAAACAAGGAGTCTGTTGGCACTTTCAAAAACTAACAAATTTATTTATCACATGCACTTTCATGGGGGAGAATCCCACTTTGTCAGCTGCTTCAAACAGGAGTGAGAAGTGGGATTCTCTCCCATGAAAGCTCATGCAATAAATAAATTTGTTACACTTCAAAAGTGCCACCAGACTCCTTGTACTCTGCTGCATATTTTTAGAATTCTTCATGCAATTTGCAAAAGAGCTCAGCAGCTGGTAATTCTCATTGTGACATTTATAGCTTGATTATCATCATGAGCTGCTGCTTTTTTGGAAAAATCTGGCCTCTTATTTTGATGTTTAAGTGGGAGCTGATCTGTTTTTGAAAATCAGGCCCCATATGTGGATATTAAGGTCCTTTTGAAAATCTGGCCCTGGGTGCCTCACTTTTCTGCATGGCCAAACACTTACAACTTTCAGTGACATCAGCTGGAGTTTGAGGTCTCTTCAGAATTCAGGCCCCAGGGTTGTCAAACTGAGCCCCTGCTCCACCCATGCAAGGAACCTGAGACTCTAATAATTACACAACAATATTGAAAACTTAATCTTAAGTTCCTTGAATTTTGTTGGACAGGAAATCATTAGCCACAACCTATCCCATAGATTTCTCCCGTCTTCTAGCTCTAGTCATCACAATTAAAGGAAAAAAATAAATGCAGAATTGAAACCATCTGTGGCTTAACTGTGACTAGGCATGATTTGCTTGGGGCTGAGACAGCGGACTGAGACTTCTGCCAGTCTGGGTTAATTTACTGGCCCTTCAACAGCTGTCTGGTGTGACGTTTAATGAAAGTTAGCATTCCAAAGAGCTGTTTGAAGCATCTTTTTGGCTTGTAGCCAACAGATTACTAGGATATGATCATTCACATGCTCTAGTCTCTGCCACCATGTCTGAGTTACATTATCACTGTCATAATTAACACAGTGTCATTAAGATGTGTGGAAATGAGCTGGTATGTATGAGGGAATGGTCACTAGCCATTAATTATATTTAAACAAGTGAGACACTTGTCTCTTGGACCTAAGTGGAAGGCTGCCTGCCAGTCCATTATTGTATGACATCATCTTGCATCCTGTTTTCAAGAAGATCTGTTTGCAGTTATTAACATATTGGTGTGAGAGACATACAGTGCTAAACTAGAGTCTTTGATATGACTTCAAGATCAAGGTGCCAAGTTGCTGGTCCACAGTGAACTATATCCAACATGCAGGACTCCCTAATTGGCCACGTGTGTCCTGTGGGGCTGAATAGAGGAGTCAGTGATCCCTACAAAAGATGTGTATTGTGCAAAAAGTGAGGACTGTCACATCAATACAACGCCCAAAGTTGTGTCATGCTTTGTTCCCTAGACTGGACCTCCAAAGAAGGGGAGGTGAAGGACTCCGACAACAGCTAAGCCAAACCTGAAGTGGTACAGCTGAGAGGAAGACAAGACCAAATTTTCTTCATTATATGCAAAAACTCCAAGATGACAGTTAAAATCAATATAGTTCCAAACTAAGACCAGTCATGTGAGCTGGACTTTGAGAAGACGATATAAAAACCCTTCTGTAGAGCAACTCAAGGTCACTCCAATCACTTTAATGCTCATTTGTGTTTATGTGCGTCTGTGTGGCAACTGCTCCCCAAAGTAAACACAAAATGCCTAAGCGTTACCTAAATAGTAAGAGATCCCTGGGTTATAGCATCTTTAGAATGACACTGGTTTAAGTGTGGGCCTCTAGGAAACTCTCTCTTTCTGTGTAAGGCTGCTGGAAACATGCAGCTATCGTACCCAAGTGGAGAGGGGAAATAGACAGTAAACAGAAGATGGAGATGATTTCTGTGAACATGAAGCTTAGCAGGAGAACCAGCTGGAGGAGGAAGTTACCAGGAAATCATTTTTAGAGCTCATTCTTCAAAATCAAGATGAGAAATAATCTCTGCCTTTACCAAACCCGTACCTAATTGGCTTAAACAAAAGGAAATAGCTTCTTCTCTTAACTTTTCTTGCAAAATCTTAACAGACTTGGTTTCCATAACTTGTTCATTGGCATACCAAATAAATTGAACAATTGAATTACTCACGTTTTAATTAAAACCTTAATTTTACTATTGTGCTGTATCATTACAAGCTAGAAAACTTTAGCTTAAGGTAGCAAGTGATGTGTAGTGTAAACTCACTTATTCTATAACTTCTTGCTTAGTCTTTTAAAATAATTATAAAAGATGCACCAAACTTCATTTCTCAAACTCACTGCAAAGTAACCAAACTAGAAGTAAAACTCATTAAAAAGTTACTCCTGAGCCCATCCTAAATGACTTAGAATAACTGCCTAGTATCCCTACAATGGGAAGCTAGTTGATTTCTTGGTACCTCAATTCCCAGTTATAAAATAGGGATAGTAATACAAAAGCAGAAAAGAAAGGAAGTATCTTAGCAATTGAGATTGTAAAAGACAGTATTTTAAAGATTTCAGGCATGATAGATGCATATGTGATTTTTTTTTTTTCAAAAATACCTGTTAAAGTTAGGCATGCTCCCAGTGGGCACTGAGCCTCTTTTGAGAACTCCAGTAGTCATCTAGTTGCATATTTAGACACCTAAGCACCTCTGAAAATCTAGTCCTGAGTTCTTTGTGGCAGGGACTGACTCTCACAGAGTTCAAAGTAGTCATTTAATTGCAGTGATGCGTCATTGTTTATCCCTATTGGTTTGGTAACAGCATCACTTGACAACTCCATCTAATAGCTTATCTTTAAGTAGATATAATAAGCTTTCAAGTTATTTACGATGCATGGGTGTTCAAATAGGACACCTTAAGTTGACTAAACCAGTGGTGTCTGCCTACGGGGCTCTATAATCTTCCTAATCTTAAAGAACTCAGTTGCAACCACCTTCTGAGTAAAAGCTCCTAAGTGTAATAAAGCTGTGTCACACTTTGACCTTAAATATCAATCAAGTGGAGTTACAGATTATTTTCCACAATCACTAGCAGGTTGAGTTATACTCTCCCTTTTCATTTGTCTATTTTCCAGCAGGTGGAGACAGACTCTCCCACTAAAGCTCATGCAAAAAAAATAAATCTGTTAGTCTTAAAGTGCCACACAACTCTGTTGTTTTTTTTACTGGACTAGACTAACATGGCTACCCCTTTGGAAATTGACAGAATATTTTGGCATGATCTCTCCCTGGAACTTTAAAACATGAGGTCTGGCTTCTAACACAGGAAGGTGCAGGTTGAATTACAGCTAACTATACCGAAATGAAAAAGTACTCTGTCAGAGCTAACATGTCAAAGATAAGTAGGTACAGAGTGAGTTAAAACTTGCAAATTACTACAAATTCTTCTTTGTGAAGTATGCACTTTCTGTCAAATCCTCTCCCGCAGTCTCTCCAAGACTATGGTGGTCAATGACAGTAGTAGATTTAGGTGGGTCCTCTGCATATGTTGGGAGTAGTAGTATGGGACTGGCATAGAACATCCACAAATCATATGTGCTGTGGAGCTGTGCACTGCTGGGGCTTACTGCAGTCCAGCACAAAGGGGTGAAGGAAGAGAGGCATAGAGTACAAGGCTTCTCTTGCTGGGAGGAAAATGGGATCCTCATAGTCTAGTGCAGTGATACTCAGTAGGCAACCTAGAGGCCAAATGTGGCCTGCCAAGACTTCCTAAGTGGCTTGCTAGCTCATGTTAAAAATAGTTGTTAAATTCACAAACAGTGAGAATGTTGCATACATTTACCTTTAACGTCCTTAGTAAGTAAATTATTAGATCTTAAGTTCTTGTGATAGAATCGGCTACGACTGAGCTAGAACACTGCCCATTTTTTTCATTAGTGAGGGAAAAGGAGCCAAATATGAATGTGAGCGGGAGTAAACATCACAAAGTCAACAGTGAAATTTGAGTTTTTAACCCACTGTAGACAGCGGATTGTTTATTATGCCACCTCATTTAACCGCAGAACCTTTGCAATAAATATGCCAAACCACCATGTCTGTGTGTAAAGTTGTCAATGAGAGGCACTGCTTTAAATCAAAGCACAGTAACATCAATGTGGCCTGTCCTCTTGGCAGTGTTGCAAGACATGACAAAATTGAAAAGCTGAAGTCTTTGTATCACACTTCAAATGTCATTCTGACAACAGCAATGACTATACGGGGAAAAAGCAACAGCTGTTTCTTTTTTGGATATCATCAGCACTAGTTGAAAAGAAAAAGCCTTTTCTTGATGCTGAGCTTGTGAAGAAATGCCTGTTGGAGGAACTTTTTGCTGGAGATAAAAACAAAGATGACACTGTGAACAGTGGAAAGCAAGCTCCCCTATCTGATTCCACAGCAGCATGAAAGTTGGAAGTAATTTACAAAGATTGTCTGTCAGTATTGCTTTCCCATAAAAACCAAAAAACAGCCCACCACATACATGTCTCCTGCAATGGACAAATCATGCAATTTATGTGACATTGCCCAGTTATAGCTGTTAGATTTTATGATGATGAAATTTTCAAGAAAGAATTTTTGTGCTTAATACCATTAGAAACCTATGCCACAGGAGATATCATTTTTGAAAATGTGAAAGGCTTTAAAAAAAATGGTTTAGATCTGCAGAAAGTAAACTTGCTTGTTATAGACAGATGTCCCTCCATAATAGGGAAAGAGCAGGGTTTTATTTCATGTTTCACAGTGATACATCCTTCATTAAATACTCTTGATGGCATCATTCCTCAGACTGCCCTGTCTGGCAAGTTGTCTGTGGACTTGTGGGGAAAAAAAAGGGTATTTCAATGAGATTGGTGAACTACATATGCTCAATTTCTAGCCAGCAACATCATTTTATAAAAGCTCTTTTACAAAACATGTCTGCTGAATACAGTGACTTGTTGCAACATAACGACTTTTGCTGGTGAAGTAGGGAGCACAGGTTACAGCAGCTTTGTGAGCTTCAAAAAGTAACAGAATTTCTTTCAGACCACAATCCCAGCAAGGCTTGAGAGTTTGTGGAATTTATCAGTGATGTGGGTAGCTTTTTTGTGTGATATTACTTTTCACTTGAATTCCCTCAACTTGCAGCTCCAAGGCCATGAAGCAGTGCCTAGGATCTGTTTGAAAAAGTGTGCACCTTTCAAAGAAATCTGGAAATCTTTCAAACAGATTTAACAAGAAAGGTACTGCACTTTCCCACATTGCATGTTGCCATTATAGATTAAACTTTGATGAAAACGATTGTTAAAGAATTCTTTAACAATCTGATTTAAAATTTTAAAATCCCCAAGGATCTGCTTTTATTTATTTATTTTATTTGGGTCCCTGCAGATGGACCTTTCCCTTCGGAAGCAAAAAACATTGTTGATTCAATTGATGACTGTGCCTTTCAGTTAAAAAAAAAAAAAAAAAAAAAAAAACAAGGACTCATGTGGCACTTTGAGACTAATGTTGGACAACTCCAGTGCTCGGATGTCTTGAAGTAAAATTCAGAGAAGTGAGACTGTGGTTTCTGCATTCAATATGCTGACCATCTTCAGAATAGTCAGAATCTAGCTATCTTTTAATGATGTTCAGGTCAACGTACCTCTGTGACTCTGGGTTTTCTAAATGAACGTTATAAAAAAGGAATACTTCAGTCACCTGACAGCTGAGTTTCTTCCAGTACCTGAGCTTTGCTTTGACCTCCTAAAAGCCACTCTTCACAGAGCTTGCCAGAGACCTTCACAGAGCTTGCCAGAGTTGCATGTTTCTGTTAATTTAATGACTTACTTAAAAACATAAAATTGCAGTTCTTTGTGGCCTCAAAGAATCACAACCACCATCTAAAGAGTAAAATAAGATCTAATAATAAATTTGCACAGAAACAATTGAAAACTAATAACATTAGTGACATTTCTAGTCATCCATCATCATCTGTTGAGAGTGTGTGGGTTACTAAAGTTTTGGCAAGTACACAGCCCTGTGCAGGAAAGATTTTCTGATTAGAGACACAGTTGATTGTGCACCAACCCCTATCAGTACAGGCACAAACAAGGATTTATAGACGTTAAGGTGCCTTTGAGCCCTTGAAGAATACAGAAAAGAGTTAATCATCCACATTTTCCCATCCATGTTGTAGTGATTATCCAACACCTGGTTTACCTGTATTGAGAGACATCCAGATCTTTGTTTTGCCAAGATACTCTTCTGAGTGTCTCTTCAAAATTGTCCTTGCATGTTGGGAGTTTGGTCAGTGCCTTGTTGTTTTTGATTGCTGGAATGAAATTCAAGCAATTCAGCTCACCGTTGGTTTCCTGTCCTTGCTTAGTCTGATCATATGGCACTGCTACCTAATTCCTTAATGCAGAAATTGTGGCTTGTCTATAACTCTCTCCCTATTTGGCAAGAGCTGGGAATGAGTAAATTTTGTTCTGACAACATTAAACACAGATTTCCCACCCCTTTCCCCATACCAGCTAGGAATGAAACAGTCATGTCTGTTAATACATGTGCAGTAGGAAGTATGTTGCAGAAGTCAGGATTTTGTGCATCACAAATTGCAAGTGCAGATATAAATCTATGCTTGCCACATGTGTTGGTCATGGTTCCTGTTTCAATCCACATGCTACCTATGTATTCTATTTTTGGAAAGCAGTGAACAGAAAGGTTCAAAAATCTGCATGGGTAATGTAATTATTATGGTTCCCTTGACGCTAAGAGATCCAAAAGCTATATTGGCACATAGAGCATAAAGAAGCATCCTTACATTCACTTTTTTTTGAGAACTGTACAAATCTTTGGCTAGTCTGCAGCAACTAGTGTGTTTGTTAGATGTGCTCCTACACCCTAAAGTGCAGTTTGAATCATATATTCACAGAAGACTTTTATAAGTGACTGCTTGTTGGCTGGCTTGTTTAGAAAATTTTTCCTATCTCGTGCTGTCTTTCTGAAACTTTCACAGAATTACTGTTGCCATGTTGGTCATAAGACTTCAATTGCAGAATTAGCTTGTCAGATGTTTTTAGGATCTGCTTCAAGTACTCAGCAGCCAATTCATCAGATATGTGGAATTTGTCTCCAGCCATCATTAGTACGACAGCCACAGCATCTCTGATATATAGTACAGTTTTTTTTGTTGCATGCTCTGAGGCCATGGATTCTTTCAGCTTGAGCTCCCAGTTTACGTCCTAATCCACCTCTGTGTCTTCTCAGTGGTCCATCAGCATGCAACAGGGACACAGATCCAGCAACTCTGAGTTGCTGTTGAAACTTCATCTCTGCATCTTGGTAAGGACAGGGCACTGGAGAAAACAATGTCTGGACTGATAGTTGCTGTGATAGTCAATCCCTTGCCAGACTTAAATTTGTTTTCTTGGTCATGTCAGAAAATATTCTGATGCCAGATTTCATGACTCAGCTGAAGAAGCCTTTTTCTCCCATAAGAATCAAGAACACCTCTGACAAGTCTCTCCATTTGTTCATCATCATCATCTTCTGTTTTGGGTAGAGAATCACCTATATCAGATGTTGTATGAAGTCCAGTGGATATGTTGATAAGGACTTCTGGATATACTTTAGGAAGACGTGAGTTTTGTCATATTATTGAGGACATAGTTATTAAAGCAAACAAGGAGTCCTATGCTGTAACCAATGTTCCCTCTAATTTTTAATAGGCTGTGTGTGCAAAAAAATTTCTTTTGTGCAAATTTTCGGAATTAGTGCCCAAATTTGTGCACAGTCCAGTCAGTGTGGTCAAACTTGTGAGCACAATGAAGTAAGTGTGTATAATGCAAATATTATCTAAATTTTATTTTTATATTGTGATGGAAATGATTTTATAAACTGCAAAGCCTTATTTGAAACATGCTACTTGAATCCACCTTCTTTAAGTAGTATAAAAATATTAACACTGTTGAATTTTTTTGTGCATGCTGTATTTTGTTGTGTGTGCAGGTTTCACGATCTGTGTGTGTGCACACGCACAGCTTAGAGGGAACATAGGTTGTAACATGCTCATCACCCCTCCTCAGGGCAGGGCAAGGACTTTTTCGTGGACTTTCTTTACATCTTCTTGTTCTGTCACTCTTTTCTCTCATAGCTTTTGCACATTTGTAATATGAAGCTATGTATTGTCATCTCTAACATTAATACTGACCTGTGAATAAGTCAATTAAAACACTAGTTTCTAGAATATTTCAAAAGATAGTACAACATTCATAGCCAATTACAAATTAAAATCTATGGCTGTGTTCACACACACAGGGTTATTTCGACACAACTTGTTTCGAAATAACACCTTATTTTGAAATAACATACTTCGAATTAACAAAATGTTATTTCGAAATAAGAAAAAAAACGGGAAACAAAATAGCAGGTTCACAATGTGAACCTGCTATTTCGCTTCCTCAGGGGGCTGCAGGCACCGG
>ML682005.1:150554-204674 GCA_007922195.1 Podocnemis expansa
GTGCCTGCTGGCCAGGGGACACCCCTCAGCACCCTGACCAGGGTGCTGAGTGTTCCCTGGCCAGGGTGCTGAGGGGGCAGCCCTTTAAATGTTGTTTTGGAACCTATTGTTCCGAAACAACATGTTCACACGCATTGTTTCGAAACAAGGTTGTTTCAACCCCAAATGGGGTTTAACTTGTTTCGAAACAACTGTGGGTCGTGTGAACATGTTTTGTTTTTTTTTTTGTTTCGAAACAACGAGGTTGTTTCGAAACATAAGTGCTGTGTTCACACAGCCTATCAGGCAGAGTAGAAGCTTCATTGTATATACAAAAGCTTACAAATGGAGAAGCACTACATTAAGAATCCAAGTACATTTCTATCTGTCCACTATGTAGTACAAACTATGGGTGCACAGTCTACCTGTACCGGTAAATAGCTTTCCATGTGTGAATGATCTGGTCAGCAAATTTCAACTGAAAATACAAAAAAGTTTATAATCCCATTTAAGATACTATGACGAGTAATAATATGTGATGTGAAAACATTTCAGATTAACATATTGCAAATGTTAATATTGACCTTTTTTTGCTACATGCTAAACAGCTGAATCACTTACGAGGTAAAAAACCTTTATGCATGAAAACCGGTCTTTTACTAAATTGGCATTTGTAGGTTTGACCAATAAACACCACAGTAAGGTGTTAAAAGTAATTTAAACAGTAAAGATCCAAAGAGGTAGCCATGTTAGTCTAGTTCAGCAAAACAAACAAACAAGGAATCCTGTGGCCCATAAAGACTAAAAAATGTATTTTTTTGCCTGAACTTCCATGGGAGAAAATCCCACTTCATCAGACACTTTGAAGATGGGGGAAACTTACAGAATGGTAGGAAATAAATGCAGGGAAGTGTAAGGCATGAGAACAGGTCACATGTAAAGATTCAAACACTGGGAAGCAGCATACAGAGGGAGATGAGGTCAGAGGGAGATGTTTTTATTTGCTGTTACAGTGTCACCTGTTCCCACGACTTACACTTCTCTGCATTTATTTCCTACCATTCTGTAAGTCCCCTATCTTCAAGGTGTCTCACAAAGTGGGATTTTCTCCCATGAAAGCTCATGCAAAAAATAAAATTGTTAGTCTTTAAGTGCCACAGGACTCCTTTTTTTGTTTGTTAAACAGTAAAAACTATAGTCATGGTCATGTTGCAGTGTTTCTGGAACTATGCAAAAAAAAGACACTTTTTCCTTCTGTGTATTAATGTTTCACCTGTCCTACAGGTGTATGGCACCATTTTACAGCTTCACATCAGACATCATCTAAATACGTTGTGATAAAGTCAGACATGACCGCTATAAAAAAAAAAAAAGTGGTGGAAGGGAGGTATATCAGTCCTAGAATAGCAAAAGTCCTTTCCCCTGTAAACTAAAAAGAGGTTACCTCAAATTAACCGGAGACCCCTGAATCCAGTTAGGGGTTGTGGGTACCCTTTTAAATATGTCTATTTTAGTGTGAGAGAGGGTAAAGGCATGAGAAACAAGCTGCAAAAGAACTAGCGGTAGCAGCGAGAAAGGCTTCCCCTGGGTGAAAGGCTGCTCTGACCCCTGTAGGAGAAAATAATTTGGGTCCTTCTGTTTGGGGAAGGACTGACAATGACAAGCCAAGGTAATAAGTCAATGCCCAGGAGAGAGTTCAGGAAAAGATTTCTTTTTTCATTGTGAATTTGGTTTTGTTTATATTTTGTTTAAGAGAGCTACTCTGGCTGTCCCTGAGGCCCACCTTGTAAAGTACTTTGTAAACCAAAGTGAAGAATTAAAACATATGCCACAATGGGACTGATTTACAGGAGCACCCCACAGCTTGAGGGGAAAATGCTGCACCCGCTGAGGTGAGGGAGAGGCTTTGCCATAGTACATAAAATAAGCCTTCAAATGATGTACAAAATGGGGTGCAGGTGTAGGGTAGATACATTAAACTCCAAAAATATGGCCCTTTTGGAGAATTGTTGGCTTTTCTAACTTCTCTGCCTGCAGCAACTATTCCTTTGCTTACTCTGCCTGACAAATTGGCTTCTAACGCCCCCTAGTGGGTCAATATAATTGAAGAAACCTAGTTTGAAGTACCTGAGTATGTTACGAAATCAAACCAGGACTTTCCTATTTTGAAAGTGAAACTATGTGAAGTAACAGAAGTTGTAAAGCCTAATTATAGAATAGATAGATGCCTAATTGTAACAGTGTTTTTCTGTATGTTTAATAGACTTGCAAAGCCTTTCTTCCAGCTATGATTGCCTGTAACCGTGGACACTTGGTTAGCATTTCAAGTGGAACTGGACTTCTTGGTGCCAATAAACTGACAGGTTAGTTGACTATAGAGCTCTTCTGAATGAATTAGAATGTATGCTCAGAGTTAAGCATCTTAAATCTCATCCAGCATTGTAAAGGAAAGTTGTCCTGATCTGTTATGCAAAGATAGTATACACTCATGAGAATTCTGCAAATATTTGTAAAAATTATGAGAAGATTAAAGGAGAGAATGATGATAATTATATTTGTTTAGCCATAAACAAGCCCACTGCAGGTGTCACAAACTTTACACCCCATAGCACACCTATCATTCAATAACAATAGAAATGCAGCAGTGATTCCTGTAGGAACATTGCCTGATATTTTCTCTTATCATGTTTTCCGACTTTCTACGGAAAGCTCTATCTCGTCCATGGTTTGCAGATAGAACTTTACATTTAGTAGTGGGATGGTCCTGGTGTATTGATCCATTTTATGATCCCCAATGGAAATCCATTCTGATTTGATGAATTATAAACTGTTTAAATTCTCTTTTTATGTTTTTCTCAGCAAAGTTTGCTATTAAAATTCCTGAACAAAATATCCACATCGTACATGGTCCCCAGCCTCTCACTTCTGCATTCCACTCCACAAATGCACAAAATGTATCATCCACCTATTCCTCTCAAAATACGTTTTGATGTAAGGGAGGATGCATTGTGCTAGCAACCAGGATATTAAGTACCTGTCTTGCTGCTGCTACTAACTTATGTTAATAATTCAGTATTTTTCTCAACGTCTATTAGGCATTAGATTCTCCATTGAGACTCTAAGAACGTAATCAGGTGTTTAATATGGCAGACCCAACTCTCAGCCACTTAATTACACTGCCTGTTAGAATCTGCCAAATCTAACTACTCAGATAAGCTTTCTCTCTCTAATATAGGGTTACCTGTGCAGATGTAACAAGCTGGTTCAAAGAGTAAGACCACTCATGCTATCCGTTATTAGTCATCTAGCACAAGTGAGAAGATGGGACTATTAGAGTTGTGTATAATATAGGGTTCTTTTGTTTTAAGAATAAAAAGGAGAAAAACTGTTTAAAAGGCTGTTAAAGTTGCAAAGTCAAATGCCAAAAGTTAGGAAAAACTTAATAAAGGATTTTTTTTTAACTTTAATGACATCCACACTGTAAACCTAGACAGTAGAAAGATAATGGAGTTGCCAGTGAGAGGTGACACAGGAGAGGGATTAATAGAAAAGATATGAATTTCAGTTTTGGAGAGATCAGCTTAGACATGCAGATGAATACTGAAGAGGAGATGTCTAATGCAGCTAAAGCTGTGAGGAGAAATAGAGTTAGATTTGGGAGTTCTTGTTACTAGAGGCAATTGGTAATGGGAGTCAAGAGAGTAGATAAGTTTGCCAAGAGCATATCCAGAGGAGAAAAGGGTATTTGGTGGTGAAAGAGTTGGGTATGAATAGATAAGATACAAAAGGAGATTCTGAGAGAGGAATAGATGAGGTAGGGGGAAAATCCAGTAATGAGAAATTGGAAGAGAAAAATTGCAGTTTATGGAATGAAGAATCAAAAAGGAATCGTGTCAAAGCCAACATTGTGGAGGTGTGTCTTTAGTGCTCAGTACAAGAAATAGTTTTCCATTTCAGTTTAAACTTCATGGGATACTACAGGATGCAGATGTTCTGATATTAATAGGATGCTGCTTCTGTTACATGCATGTAAATATCAAGGACAGACATTGATTCCCAACCTTGTTGGTTCAAGGGCCACAAATGTAGTTTTTATGATCCAATAGGGCCACCAGACTCTACCAGCAGTCTCTCTTCCCTTTTTGCATCCCACCTTGCACAACGTTCGCCCAGCCTGACGAAACAAGTTCACCAAGGAGGATCTTCCATCTGTGGGGAACCATGCACTCCACCTGGATCCCTAAGCAGTGGTTCCCTTCTGCAACCAGGGGGATGAGAAATCAGTGGTCCCCTCCCGCTGGCTCCGGCAGGGATCCTAGAGACTAGGGGACCAGGCCAAGTGCTTTGCTAGGCTACCTGTTACAGCTAGTCGGAGGAGAGCACTGATCACCCATTCACTTGGCTGCAGCAAGGAGCCTGCGCCAGCAAAGCACTCCACTGGGTACTTAGACTATGAGTGGCTCCCTTGTGCAGCCAGTGGGAGGGAAGTCACAGGCCACTCTAAAATACCCCACAGGCCACTTTTGACCTGTGGGCCACGGATTGAGAACTGCTGATCCAGGATGTTTTTTCCACTTATACCCATGCCTTATCTGCGCTCCAGAAATAAAATGAAAGGTTTCAGCATCCCAACTATGCCTGTCAGAGTCTGTCAGTTTATAGGTCTTATACTCTGCAAATTAATGATTCAGTTGTGCAAATCTTTCTCACACTAGTGAACTCTTTCTTGCTTGAATAGTTCTGTTGAAACTCACATCAATAAATGCTCACTGGCAAAAATAAGAGTTGCACATCTGGGCCCTAAGCTGTTCATCACAAAACAGAAAGTAGCATAACATAATTCCTAGCTATCAAAGTTGAATCATTTTATTCTAAAATGTTTAATTCTGGCAGGAACACTTGCCATAATGCTGCTCATGTGTTTTGAATATTCCTTTTTTCTTTGTTCTACAGATTATAGTGCAAGTAAATTTGCAATAATTGGCTTTCTGGAGTCGTTAGCTTTTGAGCTGCAGGCTGCAGGCAAGAAAGGCATTAAAACCACCATAGTCTGTCCTTCATTTGTAAATACAGACTTATCTGTGGGTGTTCGTACCTTGTAAGTAATACATCTTAAATTTTGCATACTAAATAATTGCACATGGAATACTTGAAATAATTGAATCTGTGTCTAGCATTTTTCACAGTTCAGGGCATTGGTAGTCTAATTCTCCCACAGTGGTCAAGCCAAGGGTACCTTCACCTAGGTTTCCAGCTCCCCCATCATTGTATTTCTTGGGTGGAGACCAATGTTCCCTCTAAGCTGCGCGGCCATGCAGCTGCCTGGCGCAGGAAAGGCTGCCAGCTGCACACAGCTGGCAGCTGCAGTCCCTGCAGGGAGAGAGACTCTGAGCTGGTAGTTTTTAAAACTCCCACTCAGAGTCAGCTCTCACTGAGCCTGCTCAGACTCTCTGCGCAGGCTCAGTGAGATCTCCCCTAGCCGTATTGCTCCAGCAGCCAGGGAAGGGAGTCCTAACTGCCCCCTCTCCAACTCCTGTGTGGGGAACGGGGGCTGGAGACTACTTTGCCCGCCTGCCCACCCGGCCTCACTGCAGCGGAGTGGAGCAGCCACCCCAGCCAGCCACACCTACCTGGGGGTGGAGGGGGCTGGCATTGAGCTCCAGCATGTGGGGTCGGGGCCCTGAAGTGGCCCACCCTGCTCCTAAAGAATTTCGGCCGCTTCACCCCCGCCCCACCCCTGTCCTGAATGGGCCTTCTCCATGGCCTTGGCGGGGGTGGGGGCTGAGGATGAAGCGGCCGAAACTATTTGGGAGCAGCCGCTCCAGGGCCCCGACCCCACACTCTGGAGCTCAGCGCCAGCCCACTCCACCCCCACGGGGAGGCACAGCCAGCTAGAGGTAAGCTGGGCTGGCTGCTCTGCTCCTCTGTGGCGAGGCTGGGCAGGCAGCAAAGCTTGTGGGGGGCAGGATGGGGCCCACATGGGGGGGAGAGGGTGCAGTGAGCAACACGTGTTGCTCAGCTGCATCAGCCCCTTAGAGGGAACGTTGGTGGAGACCCATCTCTTTCCCATCTGACCAGGGTATTACCAGGCAATACATTTCCCTTCATTCACTGTGTTATTCCCATCACAGATATGTTGCTCAGGGACACCTGCTTGCTTTCTTTTCAGAGATGGTTAATAGGTATAATAGCTATAATAATAAGGTACCACACAACACTTCCTGTGCAAGCCTATTTTTTCCCAAAGGTAAAAATTCACTGCAGAGAAAACTCATTAAAAATAATGAAGGAACCTACCCTCATGTTAATAAACATATCAAAGAACCCTTCAGTCCTAAAATGAGCTCTAGCAAAAGAAGTCTTTTAACATCCCATTCACAGGATTTGCTTTGTGGTCACAAGTCTATCACAGCTTGAGTTAAGAGCAGGCACACAGTCTTATGGGACCTCGGTTTGCCCAGTTTTCCCAACATTACTCTGGAGAATTGGACTAGGGATTCTACGCTTTTGTTGGATCAGGAAGAAGGTCCTGAGCCAGTTTAAAATAAGGCTATTTATCCAAAAATCTTTCCTTTGTCTATTGATCTCTGGATAATCCTGTTTGAACTAGTGTATTTGAGTCTCTCCGGGAGAGTGGTTTCTCTGAAAATGTTATAGCCTAAATTAATTTGGCTAATCACCCTTGGCTGTTCTCCTATTTACTCTGCCTATGGAAATACATACAATGCTACCATAATGCATACACAATTGCATTTTTAATATAATGAATCCAAAAGTATTAACCTAATTCAATATGATTTAACTTAATTCAATGAAGTCATTCAGGATATTGCAGAAAATTTTCAGTCTGTCTCAGCACCTATGATAATATAGAATCATAGACTCCTAGAACTGGAAGGGAGCTTGTGAGGTCACCTAGTCCAGTCCTCTGCACTTATGACATGACCAAGCTTTATCTAGACCATCCCTGACAGGTGTTTGTCTAACCTGCTCTTAAAAATCTCCAGTGATTGAGGTTCCACAACTTCCACAGGCAGTTTATGCTTGTAAATACTAGTATTCTAGTGCTTAATTACCCCCACAGGTAGAATTTTTTTCCTAACATCCAGTCTAAACTGCCCTTGCTGCAATTTAAGCCCATTGCCTCTTATTCTGCCCTCAGAGATTAATGAGAATAATTTTTCTCCCTCCTCCTTTTAACCTTCTATTTACTTGAAATCTGTAATGTCCCCTCTGTGTTCTCATTTGTCCACATGTTTTCTGAAATGTGTCCCAGAACTGAACACAGTTGAGGCCTAATCAGCACAGAATAGAGCAGAAGACTTATTTGTTGTGCCTTGCTTACAACACTCCTGCTAATACATGTCAGCATGAGATATATATGTATTTTTGCAACACTGTGACACTGATTCATATTTAGCTTGTGATCCACTGTGACTCCCAGATCCCTTTCTACAATATTAATTCCTAGGCAGTCATTGCTCATCTTGTACATGTGCAACTGAATATTCTTTCCTACATGATGTACTTTACATTTGTCCTTGTT
This sequence comes from Podocnemis expansa, assembly GCA_007922195.1. Classification (NCBI taxonomy): domain Eukaryota; kingdom Metazoa; phylum Chordata; order Testudines; family Podocnemididae; genus Podocnemis; species Podocnemis expansa. The sequence goes on from ML682005.1 coordinate 158,080, forward strand.
GAATTTCATCATATTTACTTATTTTTCTGGTTTGTTCAGAGCATTTTAAATTGTAATCCTACCCTCCAAAGCACTTGCAGCCCCTCCCACTCATGTCTCATCTGCAGACTTTATAAGTATATTCTCTATGCCATTATCTAAATCATCGCTGAAGATATTGAACAGAACTAAACCCAGAAATGATCCTTGTGGGACCCCACTCAATGTGCCCCTCCAACTTGACTGATAACTACTACTTCCTGGGAGTGGTTTTCCAACCAGTTATGCACCCACCTTTAGTAGACCCATCTAGATGGTATTTTCTTAGTTTGTTCATGAGGCAGTAATGCAAGACAGTATAAAAAGCGTTACTGAAGTCAAAACAATATCACAGCCACTGCTTCCTGTTATCCGCAAGACTCATTATCCTGTCAAAGAATGCTACCGGCATGATTTGACATGATATTTTTCTTGGCAAATTCATGCTGACTGTTACTTCTAGGTGTTTGTAGATTGATGGCTTGATTATTTTCTCCACTGTCTTCCCGGGTACTGAAGTTAAGCTGACTGACCTGTAATTCCTTATTTTCCTTTTACATTGACATTATATTTGCTCTTTCTTAGTCCTCTGGAATGTCTCACTCATATCATCCATGAGTTTTCAAAGATAATTGCTAATTGCTCAGATCCCTCCTCAGTTATCTCCTTGAGTATTCTAGAATGCATTTCATCAGGCCTTGGTGACTTGAAGACATCTAAATTTTCTAAATAATTTTTAACTTGTTCTTTTCCTATTTTAGCCTCTGATCCTACCAGATTTTCCCTGACATTTATTAAGTTAGATATCCAATCACTACTAACCTTTTCGTTGAAACTGAATTTAAAAAAAAAAAATTTAGTATTTCTGCTATTTCCCCACATTGTCTGTTACTGTTTTTCCTCCTCATTAAGTAATTGGTCTACCCTGCCTTTGGTCTTCCTCTTGTTTCTAAAGTATAAAGGGTAACAAGCAAATATTATACAAATATCTTTTGCTAGTTTAATCTCATTTTGTAACTTGGCCTTTCTGATTTTGCCCCTACATGCTTTTCTGAGTAGTTTATATTCATCCTTTGTCATTAGCAAACAGTATAATTAGTAAATTATATTAATTATAATTAGTAAACAGTATATATTGTCCTTTCAGTCCCCAGCCATTTTGAGGTGACTTTGCTTTTAATACCATTTGTTACTGCTTATAAGTGCACAAAGCCATGTGCACTGAAATAATAAATGCACTCTTATTAAGTACACATGCCTAGTAACTAACATGAATAGTCAGCACAGAAGTCTTACAAGCTGTGAACTGACATACTATAGAAATGCATTTCTGAGTACGTAGTCCTACTGACTTACCTATAAAGAAGAGGGACATTGCAAAGGTTAAAGACTAAGGGCCTGATTTAAAGCACATTGACTTAAATTGGTTTTGGATAATGCCTCAACTGAACATTTGTTTCAGACAGGTGAAAATTAAGTATGCTAGTGTGTTAATGACTCAAGGCTTGTCTACTGAGGACGTTCAGCTGAATTAACTAGAGGTGTGAATTTAAAATGTATTAGTCAAAGTACATTATACCACTAGTCAGATATTCTGATTAAGAATTAAAGTAGTCTTAGTTTATTCTTCTTCGAGTGATTGCTCCTGGCCATTCCATTGTAGGTGTATGCACACGCATGCACAGATAGCCGGAGACCTTTCCTATAGAGCACCTGTAGGGTCGGCTGTGGTGCTCTCTGGAGTGGTGCCATCACAGCTCTCTATATGAGCCACAGCCAACCCACCCCCTCCTCAATTCCTTCTAACTGCCGTGGCGGAAGCTGGAGCGCTTCTGACTGCCTTCACGCAGTCCTTCATTGCTATTATTAGAAATACTACATGTTTCAGAGTTAGTTTGCCGCCAGCCTCCAGGTCAGGGCATGCCAGGATTTAAAACTTGTGAAGCATGTCACAAGCCCATGCCACTTGACAACCCGCACTGCTCCTGTTTGAGGTGTTTGGGAGAGGCACACCTCAAGGACAAGCACAAGATCTGTAAGAGCTTCAAGCTGCGCACTCAGAAGGATAGGGAGCAAAGGCTGAAGCTTCTTTTGATGGAGGAAGCCCTTAGACCAGCTGTCCGTTAGTAGTGCCCTGGCAGCACTACTCCATGATGCATAAAGCGGCCTGCAGCACCAGCCCTCGGTGGCAGCGCCGTTCTCTCTCTCCAATACCACAAAAGAGGAGGAGGTCAGGCATGAGGAGCTCCCCAGGGAGGTCGAGCACTCCTGAAGGGCCACACACTATGGCACAGCAGCCATCGGCACCCTTGGCACCAGCTCAAGTGGAACAGTCAGCTCCAGTGCCTGTGCCATCCCCACACAGGACATTCTACAGGAGGACATGCTGCTGCCTTCTATGCCCAAAACCTTTGAGGCAGCATGCGACCTTATTGAACAGACGGCGCCATCTGCCTCAGGCCCAGCCCATCTCCGGCACCCGTGTCAGGGCCATTGAGAGGGAAGCCTCCGCTGGTGCATCCAGCTTCTCTGTGCTCTCTGGCACTGAGATCCTGATCGCCCTTGGGCTTGCAGGCGAAGGACCCTTGGGCACCATCAGTGGTGCCATCTCAATCTCAGTGCCTGGTACCATCCGTCATTGTCGCAGCAGCATGGGCTCCTCGGTACCATTTGCCTTTAAGGAGAGGCCGGCACTGCTCTCCCATGCCGCCAAGAGTGCTTGAAAATCAAAGCCTGCGGCACTGCCGTAAGGCAGCCTCCGATACCTCACCACCATGGTCCCAGCAAAGTGGTCCTCCATCGGACTCGGACAATGCTTCATTGGTGTCCAAAGTCAGTAGACCCAGGAGCAAGCAGTCAGCTCTGTACCAAAACTGCAGTGGTATCCTCAATGGCCTGTTCCTTCGCAATGGCCTTTCTGGACTCCTTGGGCTTTCCATCAAGGGCAAGGCCCTGGGCTGAGCAGATCCCACTTGCTGGCAAGCTCTCACCTCCAGCTCTTCTACGTGGTGGTTTCCCCCCGGAGACAGGGGATCTCTTAGAAGGGGAGTCCTCCGCAAGGTCCCAGGCTGCTGCAGATCAAGACTATTTGGACTATTGGGGCGAACTAGAGGCAGCAACCAAATCCATAGATCCATCCGTGGAATCATCGTCATCTCCTCCATATGAGTTGGTTGCAGGGGCCAAGCCTGAGCCTATTGCAGATGATGATAAAGCACATCAAGATCTCCTGCGCAGAGTTGCCCAAAGCTTGAGTCTGCAGGCAGAGGAGATTGTGGAGGAGGCAGAGCCTATGGTTGACATTCTTGTGCCGGAAGGCCCCTCTCAAGTAGCCCTCCTGCTCATCAAGACCATCCAGAACACCACAAGATCCGTGTGGCATACCCCAGCCTCTGTGCCCCCCACAGCCAAGAGGGTAGAGTGAAAATACTTTGTGCCTTTGAAAGGTTACAAGCACTTCTACACACATCCTGCTCCGGGGTCTCTGGGTGGCCAACAGGAGAGAGCAACAAGGCCATCAAGGCCCATTCCCTAAATCTAAGGATGCAAAAAAGTTAGACTTAATCAGAAGGAAGATCCATTCCACAGGGGGCTTCAGCTCCACATTGCTAACCAACAGGTGATTCTTAACCACTACACCTTTAATGCATGGTCCTTGTTGGAGAGGTTCTCGGAGAAGTGCGAACAGAGCTGGAGGCTTGAGTTTTCAGCTGCCATTAAGGAAGGCAAGATAGTTTCTAGACCCCTTTTGCAATCAGCATTAGACACTGCAGATGCAGCGGCCAGAGCTATGGCTTCCGGAGTCACCATGCGCCGCAGCTCTTGACTCCAAGCATCAGGCCTGCCCCAGGAGGTGCAAAATACCATCCAGGATCTCCCTTTCGAGGGCCCAGAGTTGTTTTCACAACAGATGGATGCCAAGCTCCAGACTCTGAAGGATGGCAGGTCCTTGCTTAAGTCTCTAGGGCTACACACCCTGGCGCCCCAGAGAAAACCCTTCAAGCCATTGCCAGTGCCCAGGTCTTCCCACCACTCGCAAAATTATAATGCTCAGTGGCCAGAACGTCCAAAAAAGTAATTATCATCCAACTCCCCTTTCCCAAGGAGCCTCGTCCCAGTCTTCAAGTTCCAAGAAAGGTTTTTGAAGCTGCGCTCGAGGATGACGTACCACTACCTCAGGATCTGCACCCTCCGTTCGCCAACATATTAGCCAGCTTTTATCCAGCCTGGTCCCGGATCACCTCCAATGCATGGGTGCTGTGCATAGTGTCTCAGGGATACTCCCTCCAGTTCTCTTCTTTTCCGCCTGGCCGCCCTCCTCATTCTCCAGTCCCCTCCAGGGACCCTTCTCACAATTAGCTGTTGGAACAGGAGGTGCAGGCCTTGATGGACAAAGGAGCCATAGAGGAGGTTCTGTGGGAACTTTGGGTAAAAGGCTTTTATTTCTGCTATTTCTTGATCCCAAAAGCAAAAGGGGGTCTTCATCCCATCCTCAGCCTCAGAGGCCTGAACCATTATCTGTGCAAGATAGGCCTTCACATGGTTTACCTGTCTGTGATAATTCCCTTCTTGGATCCGGGAGACTGGTATGCCGCCCTTGATCTTCAGGACACCTATTTTCATATTTCCATAATTCCCAGACATAGGAGGTTTATGTGATTTGTAGCCGGTGGCAGGCATCGCCACTTCTCCATCCTGCCTTTCGGGCTGGCAGTCACCCCATGCGTTTTCACAAAGTGCCTAGTGGTGGTTGCAGCATTCCTCAGGCATTCCAATGTCCAGGTGTATCCCTACCTGGACAACTGTTTGGTTTGCAGCCGGTTGAAGGACGAGCTCACCCGTCACTTGGACACAATACAGAGCACCTTCCGATGCCTTGGTCTTCTGGTCAATGTACAAAAGTCCACCCGACTCAAAAGAGAGAGTTTATAGGGGCTTTGTTGGACTCGAAACTGGCAAGAGCTTCCCTTCCGCGCTCTGGGTTTGAGAATATCAGGTCCCTCGCGGGAGACTTCCAGAGGTTCCCGCTCACTTCAATTCGCTCTTGCCTGTGGCTGCTGGGGTTCATAGCAACGTGCACCCAGGTGGTAAGACACGCCCACTTGAGGTTGCATCCACTGCAGATGTGGCTGGTGTCCGTCTACTGGCCAGTGAGAGACGATATCGATGGTATGGTCATCCTCCCTGTGCGTGTCCTAAGCTCTCTAGACTGGTGATGCGTCAAACAGAATGTGTGTCAAGAGCTGCCCTTTCAGCCACCCCAACCCTCGAGGTTCTTGGGCACAGACACATCGAACATGGGGTGGGGAGCTCATCTTGGTCCCTTCGCAACCCAAGGCCTCTGGAGAGAGGGCGAATTGGACCTGCATATCAATGTGAAGGAGCTTCGAGCAGTCCGCCTCACCTGTCAGGCGTTTCTCTACGAGCGGAAAGGCAGAGTGGTGTCAGTGCTTATGGACAACACTGCTGCAATGTATTACATCAACAGACGGGGGGAACCCGCTCTGGCCCACTTTGTGACAAAGCTCTCTGCCTATGGGACTTCTGCATTCACCACTCAATTCACCTGGTGGCTTCATACCTTCCCAGCCAGCGCAATCTCCTGGCGGATTCATTGAGCAGGAAATTCACAATTCATGAGTGGTCCCTCAAGTGGGAGGTGTTGAGCCCCATCTTCCGTCTGTGGGGTTATCTCCAAGAAGACCTTTTTGCATCCAGTCAGAACAGCAAGTGCGCAGAGTTTTGTTCGTTCAGGGGGCAGAGCCCGGGATCAATTGTGGACACTTTTGAGATATCTTGGACGGGGATGGCCTGCTACATGTTCCCCCTGACTCCATTGATTCCGAGAGTCGACTTGAAAGTCAAACAGGACCAGGCCTCAATCATGTTGGTAGCCCCAACATGGCTGAGGCAACATTGGTTTCTGACTCTGCTCTGTATCTTGGTCAGCGAGCCGATAGAGTTGCCAACACTGCTGGACCTGCTCTCCCAGGACTAAGGGCGTCTGCGCCACCCGGATCTGAAGTCCCTGCACCTCTGTACGTGGAACCTGAGTGGCTGAGGGGCAGGGAGCTGCAGTGTTCACTGCAGGTCCATAAAGTCTTGTTTGACAGTAGGAAGCTCTTGACAAGGGCATCGTACAAGTGCAACTGGGGCAAGTTTGTGGACTGGGTACTCAGCAGGGATCTCATGCCCCATCAGGCTCTGGTTCAAACAATCCTAGACTTTCTCTGAGGTCTGAAAGCCCGAGGCCTGTCCTTGTCCTCCATCAGAGTCTACCTTGCAGCAATTTCGGTGTTCCATGAGAAGACAAGCGAAGCTTCCCTCTTCGCCAATCCCTTGGTGAAGCGGTTCCTTAAAGGTTTAGAGAAGCTCTTCCCAGTGGTGCATTCTCTGATCACACAGTGGGACCTCAGTCTGGTCCTCTCGAGACTCACAGGGCCCCCATTCGAGCCGCTTGCCACCTGCTCGCTTCTCATTCTTTCGTGGAAGGTAGCCTTCTTAGTGGGAATTACGTCAGCCAGGAAAGTTTCAGCAGTTCAGACGTTGTCAGCCTCCCCGCTCTATACAGTCTTTTTCAAAGACAAAGTTCAACTGCGTCCTCACCCAGCATTCCATCCTAAGGTGGTTTCACAGTTCCACTGTAATCAGGAAATTGTCTTGCCAGTCTTTTATCCAGAGCTGCATGCCTCCGACAAAGAAAGAAGGCTCCACACTCTGGATGTTCACTATGCTTTGGCCTTTTACATAGAGAGGATGAAACCTTTTAGAGAAACATCCCAGCTGTTTGTGGCAGTAGCAGACAGAATGAAAGGGGAGCCGGTCTTGGCTCAGTGCCTCTCCTCCTGGATAGTTTCGTGTATTCGCGAATGTTACTCATTGGCTAAGATTGACCCACCGGCAATCAAGGCCCACTCTACAAGAGCTCAAGCCTCCTCTGCTGCATTCTTGAGCGCTGTACCTATTGTGGACATTTGTAAAGCGGCCACGTGGTCATCTGCTCACATGTTCATGCAGCATTATGCAATTGATCAGCAAGCTCAAGGCAACGCTGCAATGGGTAGAGCAGTTCTGCAGTCAGTGCACCTGTGATTCCAACCTGCCACCATAGGTAAGACTAGTGAATCACCTACAATGGAATGGCCAGGAGCAATCACTCGAAGAAGAAGAGGAGACTCACCTATAACTGGTGTTCTTTGAGATGTGTTGCTCCTGTCCGCTCCTCTGTGGAATAGGCATTAAGAAGGAACTGAGGAGGGGGTGGGTCAGCTGTGACTCATATAGAGAGCCATGACGGCACCACTTCAGAGGGCGCCACAGCCGACCCTACAGGTGCTCTATAGGAAAAGTCTCCAGCTATCTGTGCACACGTGCGCATACACCTACAATGGAATGTCCAGGAGCAACACATCTTGAAGAACACCAGTTAAAGGTGGGTAACCTCCTCTTTTAACTTAATTCACTTCTGCATCTGCCTGAGAAATGCAGCACACTAAAGATTGGTCTGCACTTCAAACTTGTAATGGCATAGCTATGTCAGTGAGGGGTATGAAAAAGACACCAATAGCAACATAGCTATGATGACAAAACCCTAAGTGTAGATGCTGCTATGCACACACAGAAGTTCTACTGTCAATGATAATGCTTGGTCCTGCAATAAGTGTGGAGGACTGGACTAGATGACCTTGTAAGCTCATTTCCATCCTACAACTCTGTGAATGTAGTTAATCTCATTTCAGGAGCTGATGTTCCTACACTGACAGAAAAACTCCTGTAGGTGTTGTCTGTATCTATGCTGCTAAGCTATGTCAACATCCTGATGCTGGCATCGGTTCCACATTGTAGACATTCCATAGTGCTGTGTGGAATGGTTGCTATACATTGTGAGCATTCAAACAATGATGACCAGCTCAGATTAGTAGTAAAATAGGGACCCTTGCCTTATAGGTATTTCAGATTCCATCCTGAGGTCAATAGGGACCATCATCAATTCAGTGGCCCACTTGAAATGAAATTTTGGTCTTGAAACAGTCTGCAGTGGACACCTGTTGACATTATAAACTGACCACATGGCAAGAAGCTTTGTTGTCAGAGGTAGCACTGAGGATGTTATCCCATGGTTAGAACTTAGTCTTTGGGACTCTACAACTTGTGCAGTTCAGCAGCATGAAACTTTAGCTTTAAATGTATAGGTACAAAATATATAAAAATAATGAGTTTGTGAAAACACCAACACGTTGTGACACAATGCTGAAGGAGCACACAACTCACATAGTCAGCGATAAGGCTAAATGAAAATCAGACCATTAAAGGTCACCAGTCTGATGTATGGGCTAGATTTTCTGACCTCTTTTGTGCATATGAGTGTATAAATTGTCAATGCAATTGTATAACTGCAGAAAATTACATACAGCTTATGCATGTATGTGTACATGCAGAGATCTGGTAACTTAGCCATAAAAGAGTGGTGTTTGGGAAATATTTAAAATATAAACATCTGTGGGTAAGACTCCCATTGACTTCACTGAGTTCTAGACCAAGCCCTGTAAGAGTGCTATTAATTAGCTAAAATTTTACAGTTACGAACAGATTTTGCCAATTGTTTTACTTGCAGGGGACACTAAGACTAGATCTACATTACAAGTACTACAGCAGCATGGGCATGGCTCAGCTGCTCTTCTGCTTTCGATCCTTAGCATAGATCAGGGTGGCCAAGCTTAAAGAACTCAAGAGCTGCACAAGTCGATTATTAAACCTTCGAGAGCCGCACTAAGGCATATAAGCACGTATTTTTACCTACTCCAAAATTACGAAGCTTAAAATTCTTTGCTCACTTTAATTTTATCATAAAATGGGGCAAATATTGATCCACTAATGTCAGATTCTAATAATTATTTAAGATTACCATGAAACTAGGCCTATACAGTAAAAATTTAGCTGTTGCTAGATGTAGAACACTACAGGCTTGTGGCAAGTTTTTTTGTTTTTTTGTTTTTTGTTTTTTTTAAATCTGGGCAGTAACTTGTCAGTGCAGCAGGTAAAAGCTCTCTGAGATGCTAATCTCTAAGTATTTGCACAATGTTTTGAATTTCTTTGTGGAATATGATGCTTCACAGCAGTAAGTTGTGCCAAAAATTGAAAGTAATCTATGTTCAGTTTTATACTTTTCTCCTTTGTATTTTCATTTCTTAGTATTCCACATCGTGTTTAGGACTTGTAAAACATGATTTTATTTTAACAACGAGTATGCTGCATTAGGGCCTATGAGAAAATCTAAATATGATATGGCTTCTCTGACCATGTCATGCTTCTCTCCCCCACCCCTCCATTGCCGCTTCCCTGCCATCTCTTGCCACGCTGCTGCTTCTCTGCTCTCCCAAACCATGCCGCACTTCTGCCTCCCACCCCATCCCGGCACCTACCATGCCCCCACTTCCCTGCCAATATTTCTGCCAGTAAACTTGTTCACTATAAAATACTAATGGACAGTGAAGACAAAAGGTCTGAGGACTCAGACACAATTAATTTTAAAATGAGAGTAACAGTAAGGGAAAATACTGCTCTCATCTTAATCCTGTGAAGAGATGCACACAGGGACACCTTTTCAACTGTTCAGAATCACAACAGATCGATGAGAATTTATGGGGACAGAAAGTGCAAGTTCAGAGCCTGTTTCAATAAGTGCTTTGGAGTCCATGCACAGAAGATACTATGGAAAAAATCCCATTGAGTTTATTCAGTTTAGGGTCAGGCCCTGTATAAATTCTAAATATCATTATTTGGTTATTATAATACAAAGTAAAATCTTTATTGGTGAGAGATTTTTTTTGTTTTCAGAAAGCTTACAACACAATTTTCCATCCTCAGCCCTTCACAACAATTGCTCTCGTCTAATGGGCTCAGATACCCATAGAGTCATTCATGAAGACTGTACTGAAATATAAATAGATTTTGACTGTACAACAAAAAAGAATTAATACATGTTGAATGCTATTTAATCAGTAGAAGTATAGTGCTGCTATTGAACTTCGCAGTCAATGTAAATTATCTTGGTAATTGACTTAGTTCTATTAATTAAAATTTTCTTATAAAATAAATGTGCTAGCAGTTTCTTCTGCAAACAGATGACAGACTGATGTCTCAGGCACACTTGTTCAGTGGAGTTAAGGAATTTTTTTTCTAAAGCCAGTTTTCAGTAGTGGTGGTCTATCTTAAGTCTAAATCCTTTTGCATGCTGAAATGAACCATGATCCATAATAAGTACTTGTAACATTCTTTAAATAGAGGGTTTTTTAATAACCTTTTGACAGTAGTCAGTGGTTTTGGATGTAACACTTGTCAATTTTCAGTCATTTCTGATGATTCTTATTTAATTCTCAAAGTAGAAATACAAGAGAAATAATTTTGTGTTATATTACAATATCTGGAAATGCCAGGTGATTTTTAAAAAAGAAAATTAATTTACAATTGCTTTTCAGATTTAAATGGCTAATTATCATCCCTTATTTGTAGTTCATTGTAGACTTGTTCTTGATCAATTTATGTTGCCAGTTTTAAAAATATTTAGCCAGAAAACAATATCAAAAAAGAAAAGTATTTAAAAAATCATGCACTGATGTAATTAAAGACTGTATCATAATGCACACAGACAAGGAGGGTAGAATTAATACTGTGTGGGTAACCTGTAGAATCTGGCAGTTACTTGGTCTGAGTGCTTCTCTTTCCACCTAACTGACGACTTGCTTTTCCCTGGAAGCTCCCACAATGCTGCCCCTCCCCAGTCCTCCCATCCTGGCTCTCACCACACTGCTTTTTTCTGCCGGTGAGGATCTCTGAATGCAGCCCGTCCCTTCCCTTCCCTGCTCTTACCCAGCTGCTTTTTCCCCGCGGGCTCTCTCAGTGCTGGCCCTCCCCTGGCTCTGACCACGCTGCTTTTCCTGCAGCTCTCACAATGCCGCTTCTCTGCTGCTGGCTTTCATCATGCTGCTGCCTCTCTGCTGTCCCCGACCACTGCAAATTTTTCTCCCCTGGCTCCCACCACACCACCCTTCCTTCCTGCGCTCTCTTGGGAGCCACAGTTTTTCTTTAAAGAGCCGCATGTGGCTCGTGAGCCGCAGTTTGGCCACGTCTGGCATAGATGCTTCCTGCAGCAATGGAAAGGGGTTTTTCATCACTATAGTTACTACACCTCTGTGCAAAGCAGTAACTAGGTCAATGCAAGACTTACAGAAAGACAGTGTAGCAGCATCTACACTGGGGGTTAAGTCAGGTTAACTATGTAGTTCAAGTATATGAATCCTTTACAATTGTGAGTGAGGTAACTAGGTCAAATTTTAAATGTTACTGGTAGAGTCTTTACTTTGTGCAAGAAGCAAAAACTTTCCATTTGAAAAGAACATTTGAGTATGAGGAAAAAGGGAAATTACCAGTTTTTAAATAAATGATTCCAAGAATAGTTTTACAGTGTTGTAACAGATACATGTCTTTTTTTTTTTTTTTTAATCAGGAGGCCACTTTTAATTCCTGTTTTGGATGTTGAGTACACAGGCAGGAAGATTGTGGATGCAATTCTAAGGGAGAAGTTTTATCTGTTCATACCTCTGACCAATTGCATTGTTTCTTTGAAAAAGTAAGAATGGGACTTCTTTTTCAGCATTTCTTACTTCCTTCACTGCCCCCCAGCTGCCAAATATCTAATAGCTAAAGATTGGTTATATAAAGTACTGTGAAAAGAATGGTTTTAACTACTGTCTCAATATATTTTCCAATAATTTCTACATCTGTATATATTTATTTTAATTTCCATGAGTTGTCATGGTGTCATTTGCAGGAAGGCACTTGGGGCCAGAAGTCAGGAACTCCCAAATTCTAAAACTGCCTTTCACACTGACTAGCAGTGTACTGTTGGTCAAATACCTTAATCTCTCTGCTTCTGTTCCTTCATTTGTAAACTTGGAATGTTAAATATGCCATCAAGACTTATGTTGGAGATGTGAAGTATTATCTCATAGAAAGGTAGGGCTGCAAGGGACCTCAAGAGGTCATCTGTACTATCCATCCATGCCAAGGCACAACCAAATATATCTAGGCGAGGGATGTCAAACTCAAGGCCCGAGGCCAAATCAGGCCTGCCAAGGGCACTGATCCGGCCCACAGAGCAGCTGCTTGGAAGCTGCAGCAGCAAACTCCAAAGACAGGCTCCCAGCACAGCAGGGCTTGCTTCTGACTCACTCACATGATCCAAGTCAGAGCACAGGGGAACAAAGGAAGGGCTCCAGCCAATCCCAGCTCAGCTCTGCTGCGGTCTGCCAACCGATCAGAGCCTCAGTCACAGCAGGCTAAGCTGGCTCTGGTGAGCCACTGCACTGCCCTCATGCCAACTGTTTGCTATCAGTCACTCGGCATGCTAATTTGATTGTCAGCACATTGAACAAATCACAGATTAAAAAAGCAAAAAGTGGCTGGGGCCCATGTGGAAACAAGCGAATCAAAGGCCAGCCGGGACAGAGCCAGCCAAAGGCCAGCATTCTGAATGACTAACAATGAATGAGCCAGGAAGGGAAGAGGCAGGAGCCCAGCCTGGCTGCCTGTGAGGAAGACTGATTTTTTTTTTTTTTTCCTTGCCACTAGGAGGTAGAAGAAGGAGAAGAGGAGGGAGCAGGGGGGGGGGTGGCAGTCTTGGGGTCAGTGTGGGGAATGGAAGCCCACAGGGCAGGGGAAAGGGAAGATGTCGCAGAGTCTGCATGGTTGGGGAAGAGAAAGGGGAGCCCATGCCACTTTGAACATGGAGGGGAAAGGTTTGGGGAACCCACACAGCCACATGGCCCACAGCAGGTGTCCTGCCTTTCAATATGGGACCCCACATTGAGTGAGTTTGACTGTCCTGACCTAGGCCATCTCTGACATAGTTGATTTTATGTTAATTTGTATTAATTTGTTTCCTTGTTAGTTAGTGTAAGTGGGTAAATGGTATTTTTTAACTTTCAAAACTAACTGGAAATGCTGTTTGTCTCCGCAGCATTGTACCTAAGAAAGTGCTATTCCTTGCCGTAGAATATGCTGGTATTTTCAACAATCTAGATGGTGTCAAAAAACGGAAGAGAAGGGATCAAAACCACACCACTTTGAAGATGTCGGATGCCAGCTAATCAAAATTCATGTGCAACAATTAATGGACATGATGGGTTATTTCATCAGGTTTATTTCTTTATTATTACAATCTCTTCTATATGATATGTTAGGTGTCATAGTTGTCTTGATAACTGTCTGTTAATCATTATTTTTCAGCCTCAACTATTCTTTCTTTCTTTCCATGAATACCGTCATATTCTCCACTCAAATAATATACAAATAAAAGCTAATTTGGTGATTTGTCTCAGTTTCATAGGAGATGGGTATCCAGGTTACACATTAATGCAGTTCATACCTTTATGGGTACTCAAAAATAAGTCTGCAGGTGTATGAAGAGATTGACCTAATCTTGTTAACAGTAGATTCATCATGACAATATTGTATATTATAATCACAGCTGGATAGAAAAAGTTAAATTGCCACTGCTCTTCCTTTATTAGTTCTGCAGATTATTGAAGTACATCGTTCAATTTTCAATGCTATTTGGCACATTTCACAAGAATTAAAACACTTGGAAATATTTTTCTTAAAGTAAATGGCAGTTTTATGCTATGAAAATATTCCCCTTGGTTGCTACATCTATTCACTAATAATGAAGATTTATATCAATGAAAGTGAGACTCAAGTATTCGGTGACTATTCTATTGTCTTTTAATGAAATATGATGAACAAGTGACTATATTAATGTTTTCAATACAAACTTTGTTTTGTATTTTCTTCCTACTAGTTATGGATGTAAACTTTTATATAGAAAGAGCACAGCCTGCACCAAGACTTTTGGTTCCATCTCAGTCATCACACAGTAAACGAAAACAACATGCTTTAGTTATTCATTACTTCAAGAAGGAAATAAGTTACAGTACCTTTTTTGCACAGTGCAGCCTACTTACCCATTGTACTGAGTCAGTTCTATTGGTTGGCATGTTGAGAAAGGAGACCTGAAGGTCTTCCCATATCCCATCTTTTCTGCTTCTCTGATCACTTCCTTGTGAGTTAGCACAGTAACCTCAAAAAGTTCACTCACCACCAGCACCTGCCCTCAAGGTAAGGTGAAGGACCTCGTTTTCTTTTACTCCTATGCAGATTAGTAAGGACAAGTGACAGTCTTGTCCTAACTTATATATGTAAACAAATCTGTATGTCTATAAATCCTTCAGTACTCAAAAATGCTGTTCTGATAGCTTTCTCTCCATTCCTATATTCTGGAAGTTTCCTATACAATCTGTTCTAACAAACAGTTCCCTATCCAGATAGATGAGATGTAGGTCCTACTCTGTGCCACACACTCTTACCTGAGGTGGAGATGTTCAAGATGGAAGTAGAAGTGCTGCAATCTTCATATTTTTCATAGGCAGCCAATAGTTTTGTGTCAAGTGACTCCTTGCTGTAAATGTTTAGCGTTTCATTAATGCAACATCGTATAAATCATCATTAAAGTGAGATGCTGTGGCAGCTGATGTGAGTGTTATGTGCAAAAAAACCAAACCCTGATTTAATACAACACTAAAGGTATATGTACACTACAATTAAAAACCTGTGGCTGGCCTATGACAGCTGATGTGACTTGGAAATGCTTAGGTAATGGGGCTGTTTGACTGAAGGGTAGATGTTCAAGCTCACACTGCAGCCTGGAGTCTAGGACCCTATAACATGGAAGGGTCCCAGAACTCAGGCTGCAGAATTCATGGTGGTGTGGGACCCTTGATATATTAAAAAAAATCAGCATTTTTTTTTTAAATCTCAAACAGTGTTAGATTAATTTTTTGTGTAACTTAGTACATAAAGAGGTACTAACCAGTTTAAATAAACAACGTTTCAAATACCAAGAATTGTAGAGAGACTAGTGTAATAATAGCTGGAGCCCTGCATTGATGCAAATATGTAGATCTTCAAGAAATGGTCAGTACGGTATGGAACATTATGCATCTGTAATCAGTAATCATGATGCCCAGCAAGCTGGTCTCCTTGCCCATGCTCTAACAGAAAGAGTATGTAGAATTTGAAAAAACAGTTTTATGCCCTACCCCATCATAGTAGCTGGGACCCAGGCCTCCTGGGATAACATCCTGACTATACATAAATCAGGACAAGCTACAAAAATGAGAGCCAGGCTTTCTAAACACTGACAGGTGATGCCCAAGCTAGACTCCCAATCAATACACCATGCTTTTGATTCCCCACACTGGTTATCAAGAAGCATAACAAAAGAAACAGCCCCCTTTATTGCATATCAGCTCCTCTGGTCCCCAACTAACCACTGAGTCTCTTAAAAAAAAAAAAAAAAAAAAAGGTTCTTCTGACCCCAAAGGACCAGCCAGCCACATTACAAAGAACAATATAGGTTCTATATTATAACATAATACCATGTTACCAACCAGTCCTTTAGCAACTAAAACTAAAGGTTTGATATAAAAAGAAAAGAGACAAACAATGAGAGATGTTAAAGGGTCAAAGTGAATCACACATATACAAATGATTAAAAGTCCATATAAAGCAAGCCCTTGGAAGAATTTAGAGTTTGCAGGTTTGTCCAGTTCCTCTGGTAGACACCTAGCACCTGTGTGGACCTCAGTCCTATGTCTAGTTGCAGAGGAGTAGATCCAGAGATGAGTATTGGATCTTCATTGAGGACTGAGAGCAAAAGGGCGTTGGTACTGCTGCCTTTTATCACTTCAGGCCTTCCCCATGCTGTGTGGAGGTTTTGCAAATCAAAATGGAGTTATGTGGTCAGTCCAGGGTGACTCACTGAGCAGGTTTCTCCCTAGGCCCATTGTACCTGTGGTTCCCTTAATGGGCCATTAAGGAGACAATGACTGTAGCCATCCAGTCTGGAGGGTTTCCCAGAATCTCATAAATTGAACTACAGGTATAACAAACATATTCTTAACTCCTACAACAGATATGACATCTACACATAAACAATATAATTGTTTCCTAGCAGGTTACAACCATGTTACCAAACATGGCATAGCTGTTTTGGGGTTATTGCAGTTATGAAATATTAATGAAAAAGTATCATAAATGGTCCCCTAAATCTGGACAGCCTCACAGTAGTTTCCTTCAGCTTGAGCAATTCTGTGAAGTTTTTTTTGTTATTCTCCCATATAATGGTATCCAGACAAATTACACTCAGTGAGGCAAGGGTTTAGAGGAGTTTCCTCCTACACTGATTGTTCCTGAACTCATGAGTCAGACTCATAGAGAATTAAGCTCGGAAGCGACTGCAAGACTAACTCCAACTACATCATCCCAGCCAGGACTTAGTGGAGCCAGACCTTAAAAACATCTAAGGATGGAGATTCCATAACCTCCACAAGTAACCCATTCCACTGCCTTCCTAGTGAAAAAGTTTTTCCTAATATCCAACCTAGACTTCCCCCAGTGCAACCTGAAACTATTGCTCCTTGTTCTGTCATCTGCCACTTAACTCTATTCTTCCTGGAACCAGTCCCTTCAGGTAGTAGTCGAAGGCTGCTAGCAAGCCCCCACCCCTCCACCCAGGAGTTAAAGTATAATTTGGCAGATCCTGGAACTGTCCTAAATTTCCGGGCTCCCTTCACACATGTCCAGGTCCCCTTCATGCACCCCAGGTATTGCCCCCCAAACACCTGCCCCCACCCCAATACTGCCCCCAATGCCTGCCCCCTCCTCAGCTGCTAGCCCCAATGCCTGCCCCCCACCCCAGCTACTGCCCCCAAAATGCCTACCTCACATCAGACCCCTTTTTCCCCATGTCCCCACACCAGCCCTCCTAACCCCACCCCCCAGCTCTGTTTTCACTTCACCTCCTTTAGCCCCCCAACCCACTCCACACCTTCCCAGCCCCCCATCCCAATCTCTTTTGCCCCCCATGCCCTTTCCCAGTTACCCAACTGTCCCCAGACTCCTTCCCAGGCCTCCTTATCGGTGGGGCAGGGAAAGGGCTCACAGAGACTTGCTACTGCACTGTGGCTGCAGCTATGGCTCCGGCCAGTGAGCCACCCGGCAAGAGGGGGCACACGCTGTCCAGGTCCGGTAGGGGTGAGACCTCCCCAGGCACCAGGGAAGGGGGGAGGGGTGGCTGGGCTTGCCCCAGCCCGCAGCCCCTTGAGCCGGCCCTGGGGGGAGTACGCCGGAATGCCCCGTTCTGGCACATTCCTCTATTTTTGCAGGGGGGGCAGAACACTGCATTCTGGTGGGTTCCTTTATTTTAGGGGGCCCAAGAACGCTGCCTTCTAAAAGCAGGGGGGCCCTGAACAGTGTTCCAGGGCGTTCCCACTTACCTTAACCTTTGCCTCCACCCATTCTCTTCTCTTCTGCAAACTAAGCAAGCACACTTACCTCAGTATCTCCTCATAAATCATGTACCCCAGCCCTCTAATCATTTTTGTTGCCTGCTGCTGGACTCTCTCCAATTTGTCCACATCCCTTCTGTACTGGAGGGCCCAAAACTGGACATAATACTCCATATGTGGCCTCACCAATGCTAAAGTAAAGCTGTTTGGTCTGTAATTCCTCAATGTGTCTTTCTCTTTTTATAAATTGTCACTATATTTGTGATTTTCTAGTGCTCTGGAATCTATCCCATCTTCAATGACTTTCAAAGATAATCGTTAGTAACTTAGGTATCTCCCCAGGTTGCTGCTTGAGTATTCTAGGATATAATTCAGCAGACCCTGGTGACTTGAAGACATCTAATTTTTCTAAGTAATTTTTAACTTGCCTCCTCCTATTTTAGCCTCTGATACTACCAGATTTTCATTACCATTCTTTAAGTTATATGTCTAGTTGTTACTACTGTGACAGTCTGGGTTAGGGGATTGTTTATGATTATCTTTCATATTGATACTTCATATCAGTGTTCCCTTTAAGCTGCGCTGGCGCGCTGCAGTGCAGCACGCCGCAGCCGCCAGCGCAGGGAAAGCTGCTGGCAGCGCACTGCCAGCAGCCAGAGTCCCTGCCTAGATCTCCTGTGGAGCAGGGAGTTTTGAAAACTCCCGCCCAGAGAAGCTCTAACGGAGCATGCCCAGAAATTCTGGGCATGCTCTGTAGAGCTTCTCTGGCCCAGGGGCTAGGGCGCACTGCCCGGAAGGGCGTGGGGGGGGGCAATGCCGGGGGGGGCGAGCGGGAGGGGGGAGGGGCTGCGCAGCGGGCCCTGGGGGAGGGGAGAGCGCAGCTGAGCAACAGGAGTTGCTCAGCTGCTCTCTCCCCTTAGAGGGAACATTGGTTTATATGAAGGTGTCATATCTGTATTAGAAGCTAAGAGTAGGTTTACTCTATTTGTAAACAAGTTATCTAGGACACTCTCCAGACTGGATGTCTATAAACTTTTGTTTCTTTTAATGGCCCATTAAGGAAGCTCCCAGGTATAGTGGGCCCAGGGAAAAACTTGTCAAGCCACTAAGACTTGCCCATGTGACTCAGCTCCATTTTGATTTGCAAAGACTCTGCACAGCATGGGGAACGATAGAGGTGATGAAAGGCAACAGCCACAGTTTCATTTGGTTTTCAGTCTACAACCAACACCCACCTCTGGAACTATTCTTCTACAACTGAACAAAGAGTGAAATTCACCCAGGTGCTGGGTGTCTACCAGAGGAATTGGGCTAACCAGCAAACTCCAAAATTCTTCAAGGACTGACTGGCTTCTATGGACTCTAAATCATTTGTATGTATGCGATTCACTTTGACCCTTTAACATCCCTCATTTTGTTTTCTTTTCTTGTTATATTAAAGCTTTAGTTGTAGTTACTAAAGAATTGGCTGGCAGTGTTGTATTTTGGGTAAGATCCAAGCCTATATTGTTCTGGGTGATGTGGCTGACCCTTTGGGGTCAGGAGAACCTATTTCTTTAAGAAACCCAGTGGCTAAGGAGGACCATAGGAGCTGATGTGCAATAAAGGGGGCTGTTTCTATTTTGTTATGCTTTTGTGATGATCAGTATGGGGAATCAGGAGCATGTTTTGTTACTGACTGGGAGACT
Source organism: Podocnemis expansa (assembly GCA_007922195.1). Classification (NCBI taxonomy): domain Eukaryota; kingdom Metazoa; phylum Chordata; order Testudines; family Podocnemididae; genus Podocnemis; species Podocnemis expansa. Next base: position 177,191 of record ML682005.1, read on the forward strand.
GGTTTAAGTGCCACCCATCAGTGGTTTGAGGGTATGGCCCCTGGTTTTGCTTGCAGCCTGCCCTGATTTTTGCACATTTAGGAGGTTATCCCAGGAGGCCTGGGTCACAACTATCATTTTGGCAAAAATTGTTTTTCCCCTCTATGGTAGAGTGGAGGGGAAACAAGCCCTCAAGGACCCTGCTGCCTGCATTCACCACCTCCTTTCCCCCCCACACACACCCATAACTGGTCAAATTAGTGAGGATGAGCATAGGATTCAGGGGAAGAAAGTCCCAGCTGATGGCACTGATTAGGCCCTACTAGACCTGGGCCTGAGGAGAGAGATGGGAATAGCTGTGCCCCTAGTCCTACTGAAAAATGGTGGTGGGTGGGCACAAGCCCACCCACTTCTAAAACCCCTCCCCCAGCCTTAGGAGAGGTGGCACTGGGCCATTTTTCAAGTGAGTTCTGGGGACAACTGAGGAAATCACAGGGACTGGTGTGAGGGTCACAGGTTCAGAACTAGGATTTCAGAAGGGGACACCGAGCAGAGAACCCCGGACAGCGCCCACTGTTTCTGGAAGGTGTCGAGGGAGCCAGTGGATGCCACCCAGAGGAACTCTGCCCAGAGGCGTGCACAGACAAGGGACCAGAAATAGGCCCCACTGTCACAGGCCCCTTCCAAAGCCAACCTTCTCTGCCTAGTCTTATAGATAGCAGTCTTGGTGTAAGCCAGGAGGAGGTTGACGAGGAGGTCCCCCGACTTCGTGGGGCCACAGTTAGGGAGTGCATAGAGGAACAGGTTTGGAGAGAAGTGCAACCAGAACCTCAATAAGGGGCTGCAACCTGGCGAGCTCTAGATAGGTGTGCGCCAGGGTCTCCCTCACACCACAAAAGGGCAGGTGTCAGGATGGGGGGGTGAACCGCGCCAAGTACACACCCATGCTCACGGCTCCGTGGAGGAGCTGCCAACTGATGTCCCTGGTAGGCCATGGGGTCAAGGTGGCATACAGGCTGGCCCACCGGGGGTCCTCGCCCTCCGCACATGGGATTAGGTCCCGCCATTTGGTGCTGGGGCGGGACACGAGGGCAAGGAAGTGGATGGTGTGGAGCACGAGTGTGTACAGATATTGGTGGGGCATGGTTCAGAAGGGTACCAGCTACAGGTCTAGCAGCTGGCTCGGTGCATGGGGGGGGGGGCGGGGCGGCTTGCGGGGCCGGGGCCCAATCAAGAGCTCTGGAGGGCTAGGACTGAGAGGGGGTGGGGTGTACCCTCTCCCAGGACCCGCTCAAGGTATGCCCAAGCAGCGGGGGACAGGGCCGCCTTCACCTCCTGGAGTAGGTGCCACAGGGCACAAGGGGTGGAGAGCCCCATGCGCCGAGCTAGCTCATGGGGATCCACCCAGTCCCCGCAGGCATAGTCCAGGAGGTCTCCTACTCTGATGACACCTGCTGGGAACAGCCTCCACCTCATGGAGGGAGCCTCCACCACCTGCACACCGAGACGTAGGTTGTGTAGCAGGGACTTCGTGAGAAGGCCTTCCCCTCAGTGGGTGTAACTGGCCTGGAAGCCGCAACGAGCCTCCAGGTCCAGAGGAGGTCATGGTAGAAGGCTGGCAGCTCAGAGAGGTGTCGTGGACCACCTCTCAGGTCAAGATAAAAGAACGACAAGGAGTTGTGAGGCACTTTAAGACTAACAGATTTATTTTTTGCATGATCTTTCGTGGGAGAAGATCCCACTTCCTCAGTGTAGAGTTTTAAGGGAGATTATAAACCAATAAGGAGGATAGCATATTCAGAGCTGTATAAGAAGTCTTTATTGAAAGAGAACAGAGAGAGAGAGGAGACAGACAGGTTTTCCTAGCACCTAAACAACTCTCCCAATTATCACTATGGCAACCCCAATGACCCTAGGTAGTCCAAAACACCACATATTCATCCCCCTCTAATGAACACCACCCCCCAGAATAAAGCCCTCCCCCCCAGAAAGTATAAGAACTAAACTAGGAGATGAGGGTAGACTGCCCCATCTCCGGTGAACCCCTGGGGAATTATTCTGCCCCATGAAGAGGGGGTCACCACTAGCTAAAGATCCAGCCAATTAGGACACCTTCTGTCGCGAGGTGGATTACGGTGAACTTCTTGTGTGCCCACCCCACAAGGTGGTATTGGTGGTGGTGGGATCACAGGTACTGGGGAAGTAGCCGGAACCAGAGAGGATGTTGTGTCCGGTTGGTCAAGGGAGGCTGAAGGCGTTGAAGGGGTGGCTGGAGCAGGAGAGACAGAAATAGTAGTTTCATGCTTTGATGTTGTATCATCAGTAAGGGTGAAGTCAGATATGTCTGCTGGAGATGCATCTTCTGGGTGGATATGACGGAGAAGCAGCTGATCTACATGCCATCGCCAAACTAGGCCACTTGCTATCTGGACAGAGTAGGAAACAGGTCCTGTCTGGGCAATGACCGTTGCTGGGGCACATTTAGCTCCTGAAGCATAGTTCCGTGAAAGAACTGGCTGTCCAATACTGAAGGTGCGGCCCTTTGTTCTTGGTGAATGTCTGCTGACCTGGTCCTGCTGTTGGCGTTGAACCACTTGCCGTGTGTCTCGTGGTTTCAACAAATCAAAGCAAGAGCGCAACTGCCGTCCCATCATAAGAAAAGCTGGAGATGCCTTAGTAGTAGCCTGTGGAGTGTTTCTGTAGGACAACAAGAAGTTGTTCAGATGCTTATGAAGAGGTGAACATCCCTTTGCAGATTTTAGAGCTTGCTTCATAGTCTGTACAAACCTTTCAGCAAGTTCATTGGTGGAAGGATGATACTGTGCTAACCTGATGTGATGTATTCCATTGGCCTTCATAAAAGTTTCAAAATCCTGAGAAACGAATTGTGGTCCATTGTCACTCACCAGCTGTTCTGGAAGACTGTAACAACTAAAAAAGCCACGCAGGGTCTGAATAGTGGCTTCCGTAGTAGTGGACTGCATTACCGAGACTTCTGGCCATTTTGAATGGGCATCCACAGCAATTAAAAACATACATTCTTCAAATGGGCCAGTAAAATCAACATGGATACATTGCCATGGCCTTTCGGGCCAATCCCATGGGTGAAGAGGTGCCAACTGAGGTGTGTTCCGGATGCTCTGGCACGAGGTACAAGCTCTAGCCATTTCTTCAATGGCCCTGTCTAAGCCCGGCCACCAGAAATAGCTCCGTGCAATTTCTTTCATGCGCACTGTGCCGCAGTGACTTGAATGGAGCTGTTCCAACAAACGTGGTCTTAATGAAGGTGGGATAATGACACGCATACCCCACAACAAACACCCGGATTGGGTCGATAACTCTGTCCTTCTAGACACATGGGGCGGAGGTCAGGAGAGACCTGAGAGTCAAGTAAGAACGTTCCATGCATCACGAAATCCATAACTCGTGAGAGTACTGGGTCAACCCGTGTTGCTTTCTTCACTTGAGAAGCCGTGACGGGTGTGTTTTCCACCTGTTCAAAGTAAAAGATTCATAGAATCATAGAATCATAGGGTTGGAAGGGACCCCACGAGGTCATCTAGTCCAACCCCCTGCCAAAAAAAGCAGGACCACTCCCATTAGATCATCCCAGTCAGTGTTTTGTCCAGCTGGGACTTGAACACCTCCAGAGATGGAGATTCCACCACCTCCCTAGGCAACTTATTCCAATGCTTCACCACTCGCCTAGTAAGGAAGTTTTTCCTAATATCCAGCCTGGACCGCCCCAGCTGTAACTTGAAGCCATTGCTTCTCGTTCTGCCCTCTGTTACTACCGAGAACAGTCGAGCTCCCTCCTCCTTGGAGCAACCCTTCAAGTAGTTGAAGGTTGCTATCAAATCCCCCCTCAGTCTTCTCTTCTGCAGGCTAAATAAGCCTAGTTCCTTCAGTCTTTCTTCATAGGGCTTGTGCTCCAGCCCTTTGATCATTTTGGTTGCCCTCCTCTGGACTCTCTCTAATTTGTCCATGTCCTTTTTGTAGTGGGGAGCCCAAAACTGGACACAGTATTCCAGATGTGGCCTCACTAGTGCAGAATAGAGGGGAATGATCACATCCCTCGATCTGCTGGTAACACTTCTTCTGATGCAGCCCAGTATGCCATTGGCCTTTTTGGCAGCAAGAGCACACTGCTGACTCATATCCAGCTTCCCATCCACCATGACTCCCAGGTCCTTTTCTCCAGTGCTGCTATTTAGCTGATCACTCCCCAGCCTGTAGCAGTACATGGGGTTTTTTCGTCCCAAGTGCAGGATTTTACACTTATCCTTGTTGAACCTCATGAGATTCCTCTTGGCCCACTGCTCCAGTTTGTCTAGGTCTCCCTGAATCCTGTCTCTGCCCTCTAGGGTGTCTACCGTTCCCCCCAGTTTGGTATCATCTGCAAACTTACTAAGTGTGCAATCTATCCCATCATCCAGATCATTAATGAAAACATTGAACAGAACTGGCCCCAGGACCGACCCCTGGGGTACACCACTTGTTACTGCCTGCCAACTTGACATGGAGCCATTGATTCCTACACGCTGAAACCGCTGTTCTAGCCAGTTTTCTATCCACCTTACAGTCCACGCATCTAACCCATACTTCCTTAATTTGCCAATGAGAATGCTGTGGGAAACCGTATCAAAAGCCTTGCTAAAGTCAAGGTATATCACATCAACGGCTCTTCCCGCATCCACAAATCCAGTCATCTCATCATAGAAGGCGATGAGGTTGGTCAGGCATGATTTACCCTTGGTAAATCCATGCTGACTGTTCCTGATTACTCTACGTTCCTCCAAGTGTTTCAGGATGGATTCTTTGAGAAGTTGCTCCATGATTTTTCCAGGGATTGAGGTGAGGCTGACAGGTCTGTAATTCCCTGGATCCTCCTTTTTGCCTTTCTTGAAGATAGGTACTATATTTGCTTTTTTACAGTCCTCTGGCACCTCCCCCGTTCGCCACGAGTTTTCAAAGATAATGGCCAACGGTACTGCTATCTCATCAGCCAGCTCCCTCAGCACCCTCGGATGCAGTTCATCCGGCCCCATGGACTTGTGTACATCTAGTTTCTTTAAGCAGTCCCTAACCTGACCTTCTGTCACCAAGGGCCTCTCTTCTTCTCCCCAGTCCCCCGTACCTAGTGTAGTGGGCTGGGAGCTGACCTTGCTTGTGAAAACTGAACTAAAAAAAGCATTGAGCACTTCAGCTTTTTCCTCATCCTCTGTCACAAGGATGCCTGCCCCATTCAGTAAGGGACCTACACCATCCCTGATCCTCTTCTTGTTATTGATATACTTGTAGAACCCCTTCCTGTTATCCTTCACATCCCTTGCTAGTCGCAACTCCATTTGTCCTTTGGCCTTTCTGATTTTATCCCTGCAGTCCCGAGCAATGTCTTTATATGCCTCCTTAGTCATCTGTCCTAGCTTCCACTTCCTGTAAGCGTCCTTTTTATGCTTCAGCTCAGTGCAGAGCTCTCTGTTAAGCTCTCTGTTAATTCCTTCCTGGCCCAGATCCTGATGGTGTGCTGATAAGGGTAGCCTTGAAAGGCCATCAGCATTGCAATGCAAAGAGGATTGCCTGTACTTGATTTCATATGCGTATCCAGAAAGTATCAATGCCCATCGTTGCATCCGACTAGCAGCCAAATGTGGGATGCCTGTGTGTGGCCCCAAAATTGATGTCAGGTGTCGATGGTCAGTGAAAAGTGTGAACTTCTTTCCCCACAGGTACTGGTGAAATTTCCGAACGCCAAAAACAATGCCCAGTGCTTTGCGTTCAATTTGGGCATAATTAGTTTCTGCCTTAGTCAAGGAGCGTGAAGCAAAAGCAATTGGCCTCTCTTCACCAGAAGGCATAATATGTGACAATACAGCCCCAACTCCATAAGGGGAGGCATCACAAGCCAACTGTAGGGGCAAGGATGGGTCAAAATGTGTCAGAACCTTAGAGTTTACTAGTGAGCGTTTAGCTTCATTAAATGCAACATCACAGGCTTCGGTCCAGTTCCAGGCCTTTTTCGGCCCCAGAAGCTCATGTAGGGGTTTCAGGAACGTCGCTAACTGTGGAATAAACTTGCCATAATAGTTTAATAAGCCTAAAAAAGAGCGAAGTTGGCTTACGTTCTGAGGTAGCGGAGCATCCACAATAGCCTTAACCTTGGCTGGAGACTTATGGAGACCATCGGCATCAATTATATGTCCTAAATATTCAACTGAGGGCTGGAAAAACTTACATTTGTCTCTGTGAACACATAGACCATACTTTTCCAGTCTTTGCAGAGTAGCTTCCAAGTTCGTAAGGTGTTCCTCCTCATTTTTGCCCGTGACCAGGATGTCATCCAGATAGCACTGTACTCCTGATAAACCACTCAAAATCTGATCCATTGCCCTTTGGAACAAAGCTGGGGCTTGAAGTAATGCCGAAAGGTAAACGACAGTATCTGTACAACCCCTTATGTGTTACGATTGTCAACAATTCTTGAGATTCTTCTTCAACATGCATCTGTAAGTACACTTGACTCAAATCAATCTTGCTAAATTTTTGTCCTCCAGCCAAACCTGCAAAGATGTCCTCAATGCGGGGAAGAGGATATTGTTCTGCACATAACACTGGGTTGACAGTGACCTTGAAATCTCCACAAATCCGAACGGAGCAATCCTTCTTCACAATTGGGACAATGGGTGTCGCCCACTGGCTGTGAGTAACTGGCACCAAGACTCCCACTTTGACTAACCGCTCCAAGTCTTCTTCCACCTTGGGTCTGATGGCAAATGGCACCATCCTGGCCTTCAAACATTTTGTTTGGCAATCAGGCTTTATATTTAATTTCACAGTGATTCCCTTCATACTGGCTAAGTCTTCACCGAAAACAGCAGCATGTTTCATTAGTACCGCTGCTAGATTCATTTTTTCTTTAGTCAATTGATGCACTTGTGACCAATCGAGTTGGATTTTCCTGATCCAAGATCTTCCCATTAGGGCTGGGTAATTCCCCTTTACCACAAACAGTGGTAGCTTTATGGTCTGTCCATTGAGTTCTGCTTTCACATCAATAGTACCCAACAGGGGAACAGTCTCTCCAGTATATGTCTTCAAAACGACTACTGTCGGCTTAAGTGGCAGATGTCTAAAGTCCTTCTCATACACAAGGTTAGAAACTAATGAAACTGCTGCGCCAGTGTCCAGTTCCATGTGTGTAGGTTTGCCTTCCAACACAGGTGTTACCCAGAATTTACGTGGGCCAGCTGTTATAGACAAAACATGGAGGGAATCTTCATCTTCCAATTGGGTGTCACTATGATCACCTGTATTCTGCTCTACTGCATGCAGAATTTCCCTCTTAGGCCGCCAAACCAATGGCCCATTTTTCTCAGGTCTGCCTCTTCTGTTTGGCTCACCCTTCCTTTGTTTGCAGGCATGTTCAATGTGCCCTCTCTTACCACATTGTCAACACAGTAGTTCCTTAAACTGGCACTCTGATGCGAGGTGGTCCTGCTTCCCACACAGGTAACATTCTTGTCTCCCTGGTGCCCTGGGGGCAGGTTGTAGGGATACTTTACGGGCACTGACCCCGATCTGTTGCATGTCTTGGGTGACACGTTCCATGGAGACTGCAATTTCCACAGCCTTCTGCAAGGTGAGTTGACCTTCAGTCAATAGGCATTTTCGTGTTGATTCACTGTGCAGGCCACACACCAGCCTGTCACACAGCATTTCCTCTAACATGTCTTGAAGTCACAGTGTGCTGCCAGCTTCCACAGAGCTGCTACAAATTGTACAACTGATTCACCTTCCTCTTGGTTCCTTTGGTAGAACCTATACCTCTCGGCAGTTACTAGTGGCTTTGGGGAAAAATGTGCTCCCAGAACTTCCAGTAGATCCCCGTAAGGTTTCTGCTCAGGCTTCTCCGGATAAAGCAAATCACATAGCAAATTATAAGTCTTAACTCCAATGACCGTTAGAAAAACTGGTACCTTCTTCTCATCAGTTATGTCGTTTGCTATTACAAAATTTTGAAATTGGGCTGTATATGTCTGCCAGGAAGCTGCTGAATGATCATATCCTTCAAAGGTTGTAGTAAGTAAAGCCATGATGCACTCTTGTGGTTATTGTTTGTCTCTTCTCTTAACAGCAGGCAGATCAGCTTTCAGAATAGCCAGCCAGCCTTATCTCTTCCTTGTGCTTAACAACAGGCAGATCAGCTTTCAGAATAGCCAGCTAGCCCTTAGGCAAACAGATCAGCTTTCACAGCTACAACCCAACCCCCATGCAAGCAGTAAAATAAAGTTTTCCTTCTTACATTGTATTCTGGTTTTCCAGAGTTGCCAGGATTGTTGAGGATAGCCACTCCATCACATATCCCATCCTCTGTCGCCAGATGTAGAGTTTTAAGGGAGATTATAATCCAACAAGGAGGACAGCATATTCAGAGCTGTATAAGAAGTCTTTATTGAAAGAGAACTGAGAGAGAGAGAGAGAGAGGAGACAGACAGGTTTTCCTAGCACCTAAACAACTTTCCCATTTATCACTATGGCAACCCCAATGACCCTAGGTAGTCCAAAACACCACACTCAGATGCTTCAAAGATGGGTGAATTTACAGAAAGGAATGAAACTAAATGCAAGGGGGTGTAAAACAGGATCAGGTCATACAGTAACAGCAAATCAGAGCAGTTTTCAGGTACAAACCATGGGAAGCCTGAAGTCAAATTACCTTTTGTAATGGGAAAAGAACCCATAGTCTTGATTAAGTCCTGCTTTCACAGAATTTAGCTTGCATATTAATTTGAGTTCACCTGTTTCTCTTTGAAGTCTTGATGTCCCAGCTACATCTCTAATGACAGTCATTAACAAATCAGTCATCAAGTGATTAGGAAGATGGAAGTGCTCAGCAACTGGTTTCTTTGTTCTTTGATTTCTGATATCAGCTCTGTGCTCATTCAGGCTCTTCCGCAGAGATCTTCCTGTTTGTCCAATATATAAGGTGTTGGGGCATTTCTTGCACATGATGGCATAGACCACATTAGTAGATGAGCAGGTAAATGAGCCTTTGATGGAGTAGCAGGCTTGATTAGGACCTATGATGGTATCTGTTGTACAGATATGTGGGCAGACTTGGCAGCGTGGTTTGTTGCAGGGGTGCGTGCCTGCTTCAGTGTTTCTATTGTTAGATCTGTAGTTGCTGGTGAGTATCTGTTTAAGATTAGGGGGCTGCCTATAAGCAAGGAGAGGTCTGTCTCCTAATGCTTGAGAGAGAGAGGGATCATCTTTTTGAATAGGCTGTAGGTCCTTAATGATCTGTTGCAGAGGTCTGACTTGGGGGTTGTATGTGGTGACTAGTGGTGTTCTGTTGCATTCTTTCTTGGGTCTCTCCTGTAGTAGATGACTTCGGGGAACCCGTCTAGCTCTGTCAATTTGTTTTCTTACTTCCCCAGATGGATACTGTAGTTTCAAGAATGCTTGATAGAGATCCTCAAGATGTCTGTCTCTGTCTGATGGATCAGAGCAGATGCGGTTATATCTTAGGGCTTGGCTGTAGACAATGGATCGTGTGGTGTGTTTAGGATGGAAGCTCGAAGGATGTAGGTAACTATACCGATCAGTGGGTTTTCGGTATAGGGTGGTGGTGATGCGTCTATCCCTGATTTGTACTGTGGTGTCAAGAAAGTGGATCTCCTGTGTGGAGTTCACAGAGATTTCAATAATTTCCATGACACCATTAAATTGAGCCTGGAACACTCCACACAGGAGATCCACTTTCTTGACACCACTGTACAAATCAGGGGACAGGGCCCTAAAGCCAGAGGCCACACTCAATGCTTCTGCCCTGATGGGACAGAGTGGGCCAGCACCCGTTTGCTCCACCCAGGCAGCAGGGCTGGCTGGAATGACCTCCACTTATCAGTGTGGAAAGCTGGAGTTTCTAGCTTTGAAATGAGCCCAAAGCTGGCCCATTTTGTGACTGCTTCTCCTATTCACAATATTTCAGTTTTAGAGGTAACAACCCATTATTTAGTGTCTTCACCTCTTCTAAGTGGCACACCACTGCACTCCACTGGGCTGGAGAATTAGCTGACTTTAACTACAAAGTTAAATATTATCCAGGGAAATAAATGCAATGCTTTATCCAGATTTGACCCTTGATCCTCAAAAGACTGAAGATCTAATGAGGAGATCAAAGGGGATGGCTTTGGTTGCAGCAGCGGAGTGGTGTGCTGAGAAAGGACTTGGCAGCAGTGAGATTTGTGCAAGCTGTGTGAGTTTGGTTTTGAATGTTGAGTTTTTAATAAAACTCCAGTTTTAAAGGGAATGTAATATTTGCATAGCAAAACAAGCAAGGCATCCTGTGGCACTTAAAGACTAGCAAATTTATTTATCACATGAACTTCTGTCTGATGAAGTGTGATTTTTGTCCTTGCTTCTTTTGCTGAACTAGACTAACACGGCTGCACCTTTGACATTTGCATAGCGTCTCATGATGATTACTTTGAGTAACATTGCTTACATGCCCCTGTAATCAGCGCTGGAACTATACATTTTGGTGCTTGGGACAAGCAGCCCCCTCCCCCAAAACTGGAGCACAATCTGGGCTGGAGCCAGATCCGGCAGTGGGTAGCTGGATCCATCCCTGGCCACCACCGGCAGGCAGCAAGGAGCTGGATCTGTCCCCTGTGGTGGCAGGGAGCCAGAACTGTTCCCAGCCAGCAGCAGAGAGCCAGATCCAGCCCCTTCTTTCCATCCACCTGCCCAGCTGCTGGCTCTCCTGTCCCAGTCCCCCACTGCTGCGAGGTGGCCAGCCAGGTCCCAATCCCTTCCCACCCTAACCCGCCCACCCAGCAATCCCGGTTCCTGACCACCGCAGGGTGCCTTCCCTCTTACCTGGCCAGCAACTGTGTGGTGTGGGTCCTCAGGCCAGGGCTGCACCATGTGGTTGCTGGCCACAGGCTTCGCCCCTCCCTCCACAACATGCATTTGAACATGCTCAGGGGCAGGGTGGGAGATTTTTAACCCCCACCCTACCCACAGCCCCAGCCTGGCTCTCAGAGAAATGTGCCTCCAGGGCCAGGTAGTGTCTGCAGCTGCCAGCTGCCTTGGTACCTGGGGCTTTGCCCCCGTCAGCCCCACCGCCCCTCCCGCTACAGCCCTGGCTGTAATGGTTATTCAGTTAGGCCTTTCTCTGGTATTAGAATAATCTCATTTCCTGGGGATGGTACTTGTCCTGTTCCCAAAAAGTACTGTTGCCATCTCTCCAAGATTCTCTTTTTCAGAATTGTTGGGATTCCTTCTGAGACCTTGTGGAGAAGTGGGAACCCTCTGCTAGGTTAGTAAGGGAAGACACGGGTGTTGACCCTCTATCTTTTCTATTTGGGTGATGGGACACAGGTGGGTGATATGGGGTAGAGCCACTAGGGGGCATGAGGGCAGTGTTCAGGGAGCCTGTACCTGGGACCCCCCCTCTGGTCACACTGGATTCAGCTGGTTGGGCCAGGGGGCGGAGAGGTGGGCAGAGCCAGGAGGGGAACAAAGGACTGGGGGAAGGAGGGACGAGAGGGAAAATGGGGGTCCAAGAGGCAGGACCCTGCCCTGGGGTGTAGCCCTAATCCCCTGGGGGTTTCACTGGTGGTCGTTCTGAGGATGCTGATACCAACTGTCCTTGCTGCTGTATGAACTGGTTTGCTAATAAACCCTCTGATTGCAACACTGGCTGAGAGTCGCTGCTGATTGGGATGGCTAGGACCCTCCTGGAGGGAGGAAATTCCCTCCCAGGGAGACCGGACAGAGCAAGGATCTGACCCTCTGAGCCTGGAGTTGGGGGCTGGCTGCACGGAGCGGGGAGACCCGAGGTGCTGGACGGGAGGAGACTCCACCATGGCAGAGACCTGACTGGCTGTGGACAGAGGGGATCCAAGAGGTTTGTCTGGGGTCTCCATCACAGACCTCTTTCCACTGAACTTCCCAAGAGCTCTGTAAATACTGTAGTGGCTTGCACCTCTGCTTAGTATGTGGAAGGGCCTGGGTTCAAACCCTAGGGGGTTGGACTTGATGAACCTCAGGAGGTCCCTTCCACCCCTATGATTTGATTGATTGAACTCAGTTTGACTACAGGCTTTGTCACTCAGGAATCTTTATTTGGCACACAGCAGCTTTACTCTGAGTTGATCAGGCTCAAATGCAAGGCACTGGATGCAGGATTCATCCCAGCTCCTACATTACACAGAAATTATCTCCCTTTTTATACATTTCCACATCTCACTACATTGACTAAACATTGCATCACACATTTTTAATTGGTTATTTGTCTGGAACAGCTCCCTGTGCAGCATGTGATGACGGTGGCATGTTGTCCATGCTCATCCTATCTTTATCTCATCACAACATTCCTAACTTATCTTCTCCATTGTTATCTAGTTTCTAGGAAATGGTTCCCTGGGTGATTTCCCACTCATCTTAGCTGGTTCAAACATTCTGTCTTTATAGTCTTCTAACCTGTTTAATTGTCTATTTAGCACAAACATCCCTAACTCTATCTTCCAAAATACTGAGGCTTCCCCTCAAGTTTTTAATTATTCATGTTAAGCCAAGCCTACCTACAAGAAAAACAGCGCACACACACACACCCCACTTCTACAGTTTTTTTTTAAAAGGGCTGGATTCATACCCAAGTCCAGAGGGGTGGTGAGCAGCCTCAATCTGGCTCCCAGCTGCACACTGGGACCGAGCAAAAGGTAGACGGAGAACCCCACAGCACAGGGTCTCCCATGGGGACCCTCCACACACACCTAGACTCCCTCTGTAGAGCCCCCACACCTGAGCCCTGTCCCAGCCTCAGGCACTGTGTCTACCTGCTCCCCCCCCCCCCCTTGCCAGCTTTCCACCTGCTGCCTGACCTGCCATGCTCCCCCCACCACTGCAGACTGGGACTCTGGGGAGTCGTGGGGCTCTCAGGCAGTGGTTGACTCTCCCCAGCAGTGATTGCCAAAACCCCTCCAGCATGGCGTGGGGCAGCCTGGCCACAGGCACTGCGAAGGGCAACTAAGGGGGCAGCAGGACACTGAGTGCACAGGACAGCAGGGGAGAGGGTGGTGGCCACAGTCCAGCTGCCAGCTCCCAGACAGCAGGAGCAAGGACCACTTTGAAAAGGCCCATAGGCCACTTTTGGCCTGCAGGCCAGGAGTTAGGAATTCCTGATATAGTATATGCCATGAGCATACTGAAAACACCTAATATGACACACTTCCCTTTAGCGCAGGAGTCTCAAACACATGGCCTGTGGGCCGCATGCAGCATCCAAAGCTATTTCCTGCAGCCCGCAATGACACTGTTGTTACTGATATTTTCAATAGTGTTGTATGAAAAGGTTTCAATGGTGCAGGCCTCAGGCTCACATACTAGTCCTCATGTGGCCCTCATGGTGATTTGAGTTTGAGATCCCTGCTTTAGCCCATACACAGTCACATTGTAAGAGTGAACAGGAAAGATACACAGATCCTTGTGTACATGGGGTGCAGCATATCACACATAGGAAAGATGGGGATTAGTTGTGAAGGGCCCTGACAGTGAATAGAAGCAGCTTACATTCAATACTACAGACATGGGGGAGCCTGTGGAGTAATTCAAAGATAGGGTTTACATGGTCAAAGCAGTGGGCTACAAGAAACTGATCTTTGCAGCAGCATTCTAAATGAATATGAGTGAGGCAAGAGACTGCATTTTTCTAGGTCAGGGAAAAGGTTGCTGCAGTGACGGAGACATGAGGTGATGAGAGCTTGGATGAGCATTTTAGTGATGTGGATGGCTAGGAAAGGCCATATTTTAGAGATATTATATATTCTGGATCTATAGGTTTTGGAGAGAACCTAGATATGAGGTCATCAAGAGAAGTCCAAGTCAAAGACATACCCAGGTTAGAGACCTGAGTAACAAGCAAGACGATGGTGTTGTCCAAAGTGATCAAGAGAAGAGGTAGAAGGGAGTATTTGGGGGGGTGGGGAATGACGAGCTCTGTTTTAGCCATGTCTTGCACTTGGGCTAGTGGCTAAACAACCTCAAGGCCATGTCACAGACACAGGCCAAGATGCTGGTGTAAGAGAGAGAAACTGAGATTTTAGTCTGAGAGGAGGAGGGCAGTCTGGAGTAAAGAGGAAGACCTGTGAGTCATGAGAATAGAGAGGGTAATTAACTCGGTTTTGTAGATGATATTACCCAGAGATAAAATGAAGAGGGAGAAGAGAAGGAGCGCAAGGAGAAGACCCTGTAGTGCCTTCATAGAATGAGGATGATCCTACAAAGGACACACTATAGGAGCTATTAGAGACATTTGGAGGCGAAACGGAAGAGAACAGGGGCAAGGAAGCCAAGGGAGAACAATATATTAAGAAGAGCATGGTTGACTGTGTTGAAGACATCTGAGAAATCAAGGAGAATGAGGATGGAGTACTGTTTTCAAGCTTTAAGAAGAAACCATTAGAGAGTTTGGCAACACTCATTTCAGTGCAGTATGAGAGAAGGAAGACAAAATGGAAAGGTTTTCGTTTGGGATAGTAGGAGATACTGATTGTAAACAGTGCCTTCAATGAATTTAAATATTTGAAAAAAGAAGGAAGATGGGGTGGTAGTTAGAGAGGCAAATGAAGTCAAAAGCTGACTTTTTAAGATGGCAGAGTCTAAAGCGGGTGTGTGTTGCAAGGGCAGAAAGCCAGAGTATAAAGAGTAGAGCAGGGAATGTGAGTGGATGCAAGGGAGATCAGGAGATGGGATGAGCAGGGATCACTGGGGCACGTGGACAGGTTAGAGGAGGAAAGCAACTGATAGGCTATGTCCACACATACATCATTATTTTGAAATAAATTATTTTGAAATAAAATCCTTATTTAGAAATGAGTTAATCTGAATTAAGAAAATGTTAATTCGAATTAAGGGAAAGCCTGCTATCAAAACGGCTGTTATTTTGAAATGGTTATTTTGAAATAAGGCCGTTTGGACATGTTGTTTCAAAACAATATGTCCAAATGGCCTTATTTTGAAATAACTGCTTCAAAATAACAGGCCATTTCAAAATGAATGGGGTTTAAGCTGTTTCAAAACGACAGTTCTTATTTTGAAATGACAGAGCCTGTCATTTCAAAATAAGAAAACGGTGTGTGGACCTAATCTTTTTTATTTCAAAATAATCAGTGTTATTTCGAAATAAGAGAGACTTGTGAACATACCCATAGACTTCTGTTCTGTGATAAAAGAAGTAGAAGAGAATTCTATGGAGAGGAAGGTGAGTCAAGGATATGAGGAACTACTATGTCAATTTTCTATTGAAAGAAATTGTCAAGATCCTGTGTAGTTAGAGTATTGGTGGCAGGAGAGGGGGAGCATTTGAAGAGTGAGTCAAAGGTAGTTTAAAGATGGCTGGAATTGTGGCTATAAAATTCAGTTTAGTTGGTGAAGAAGAGAAATTTGGCTAGGCTGACAGCAGAACTGAAAGAGGGAAGAACAAATTTGTAATGGAGAAAATCAACCTGGTCTCAGTTTTTTTTCTCCAGCACTACTGGATAGCTCAAAAGCAGGAGTGGAGGAAGCAGATGTCAGAGATAACCAAGGCTAAGGACTAGCCCAGCAGATTTTAGAATAGGAGAAAAGGGCAGAAGAGTGAAGGATCTAAGGGAATGAAGAATGGAGAGACTCAACAGCTATATAGCTGGAAGAGAGGGCAAATGGGAAAGGGCTGGAAGCAAACAAGTCATCAATATTGATGGACTGGGATTCAGAAACAAAGAGTTACAGGCAGGGCCATCTCAGGAGGCTCTGGCACCCCGAGCCGGGTTTTGCACCCTCCCAGGGAGGGAGGGGGGACCGGCCCTTGCTCTGGGCTGGCTTGCTTCACCCCCAGGGCTGGGAACAGCCATCCCAGGGGCAGAGCAGGCCAGCCCATGGGGCAGACTCCACTCTCGCATCTCTCCCTTGCACCGGCTGTTCCACCCTAGGGGCACAGAGGGCTGGCCCAGAGGTGGGGAGAGAGAGTGGAGTCTGCCTTGTGGGCTGGCCATTTCCGCCCCTGAGGGTGGAGTGGCGAGCTTAGTGAGGCGCAGGAACACAGGGTCCAACTTCTGGGCCAGCATGCCCCTCCCCTAGTCTGGCACCACGGTGCCCTGAGCCAGGGCCTCACTGGTTCATGGCTAGAGCCGGCCCCAGTTACAAGTCATGATGAAGGGAATTGATGGGTATTTTTGAAGGGAACTAAGGCTATATCCACACTACAGAGTTCTGCCAGTGAAAGTTTTGCCAGCAAACAGCCACCGCTATAATTATAGGGGTGGGTAGTGTACACACAGCTATCTTTTTGTCAGTGGAGTGTACATTCACTAGGATGACTTCCACCAACAAAAGAGGCAGTGTGGGGGAGCTGAGAGGTCAACCTTTCAGCTCCCTGCTGCCCCCCACCGTAATTTCCAGGTTCAACACAATAACCCTTCACAGAAAGAGCGAATTTTCTGTGTAACTTCTTAAAAATATATTTTACTAAATTGAAATGATTAAAATGACATAGAAAACTCAATTGAGCTATGAATAGAATTATGCTAAATCTGAAGATTTAATTAAGCCACCATCATTAGAATGTGAAACAAAGGCATTTAGTCTGACTTTAAATGAAAATTTTAATGCAATTTATTGAGATTTTAGCTGGAGAGAAGGAGGGCTGTCTGGAGTAATTAGTATGTGATACATAGGGATTTTAATCCAGCAAAATTCAGCACCATCTTTATCTGTGCAGTCACTACCAACAATATAGATCGCCAAGATTGTGTAAGGCTTTTAAAAATGCATTATCAGAAGGTTTGAAAGAGGGGGAGTATATCATTAAATAAAAATATACTAGAACAACAGAGTTAATATACATTTTTATTGAGAGGTAGCTGCTCCCTAATTAAGGTTAAAATTAGTTTTCTGTTAAGAGCCTGAGCTAACACACCAAAAGACACCACACCTCCCCAACAAGACACTAATTACCTTGAAATTTCTCACCCTAAACCCTGTTTATTAATTTTTGCAGAAGGAACATTTTAAAAGCTCATTTTTCAAATTCTGCCCTGAGTGCTTCACATTCCTTTGGGTTCCTCTCAACAACCACAAACTTCATGCATGCATGCATGCACACATGTAACCTGATAAAGTGTGTGACAGAGTGAATTTTTTGACTCTCACAATTAAACATATACAGAGTTATTCCTGTAATAGAGCGTGTTGGTTCTTTAAGGGTATATCGACACAGCAGCTGTGAGGTGTAATTCTCAGCTCAGCTCTGCTGGAGCTAGTGCCTAAAAATAACAGCATGGTCCCAGTGGCACAGGAGGGGGTTGGGCTAGCCATCGAAGTTTGCATCCAGAAGGTCAAATTTCATAGTATTCAGGAGAACACAGGAGAAGTGAAGGCAAAATAAGTTGTTAGCTGCTATTTGTTTCAGTTTATAAACCATGCAAAAAAGTACCCACACAAAAAGTTCTGCTTCCACCTCCATCCCTTGAAATTACTTTAAAAATTATATATTAAACTAGCCAGCCAGCCTCCTTCAGCTATGTCATCCAATAATCTTCAGTGAACTAATACCTCAAACAGCATCTCATTTGCTTTTTATACTAATCAGCTCCCAAAGTTCTGAGAAACAGCTGGATCTTGTGATATACATTTAAAGTCAACAAATTCAGACTATGTTGGATGCCAGAGTGGAGAAAACTTACACTGAAAAAAAATCTTACAGTAAGGGAGTGGAAGATAAATCCTGTGACTACATTTGACTGCATCAAGTCAGATTCCTTCAATTTCCAAAGGGGCAGCCATGTTACTCTAGTCCACTAACAGATCTATTTTTTGCATGCACTTTCATGGGAGAAAATCCCACTTCGTCAGATGCTTCGAAAATGGGGGAACCTACGGAATGGAATGAAAATTTAAATGCAAGAGAGTGTAAAACATAGGATCAGGTCATACAGTAACAGCAAATCAGAGCAGTTGCTTAGGTTCAAACCCTGGGAAGGCTGAAGTCAAATTACCTTTTGTAATGGGAAAAGAACCCATAGTCTCAATTTAATCCTGCTTTCATGCAATTTAATTTGCATATTAATTCCCAAAAACACCATTCTGGCCACTATGGCTGTAGTAGCTCTTTACACCAACATCCCACACAAGGATGGATTACAAGCTATTAGAAGAATTATCCCAGATGATGCCACAGCATAACTTGTGACTGAACTTTGTGATTTTCTGCTCACTCACAAGCATTTCAGATTTGAGGATACTTTATACCTCCAAGTCAGTGGCACTGCTACGGGCACCCGCATGCCCCACAATATGCCAACATCTCTATGGGTGACTTAGAACAACATTTCCTCAAGTCTCATCCCAAAACACCTCTTCTTTACCCACACTACATTGATGACATCTTCATCATCTGGACCCATGGCAGGGATGCTCTTGAAGATTTCCACAGAGATTTCAACAAGTTCTGCTCCACAATTAAACTCAACCTGAAACACTCCACACAGGAGATCCACTTTCTTGACACTACAGTACAAATCAGGGATAGACACATCAACACCACCCTATACTAAAAACCTACTGATCAGTATAGTTACCTGTATCCCTTGAGCTTCCATCCTAAACACACCACACGATCCATTGTCTACAGCCAAGCCCTAAGATATAACTGCATTTGCTCTGATCCATCAGACAGAGACAGACATCTTGAGGATCTCTATCAAGCATTCTTAAAACTACAGTATCCATCTGGGGAAGTAAGAAAACAAACTGACAGAGCTAGACGGGTTCCCCAAAGTGATCTACTGAAGGGGAGGCCAAAGAAAGAAAACAACAGAACACCACTAGTCACCACATACAACCCTCAAGGCAGACCTCTACAACAGATCATTAAGGACCTATAGGCTATTCTAAAAGATGATCCCTCACTCTCTCAAGCCTTGGGAGACAGACCTCTCCTCACCTATAGACAGCCACCCAACCTTATACAGATAATCACCAGCAACTACAGATCTAACAAGAGAAACATTAAAGCAGGCACACACACCTGCAACAAACCACGCTGCCAAGTCTGCTCACATATCTGCACAACAGATAGCATCATAGGTCCTAATCAAGCCAGTTACTCCATCAAAGGCTCATTTACCTGCTCATCTACTAATATGATCTATGCCACCATGCACCAGAAATGCCCTAACACCTCATACATTGGACAAACAGGACGATCCCTGTGCAAAAGAATAAATGAACACAAAACTGACATCAGAAATCACAAAACAAAAAAAACAGTTGCTCAGTACTTCCATCTTTCTAATCACTCTGTAAATGATTTGTTAATGACTGTACTCAGAGATGTTAATGAGACATCAAGATTTCAAAGCTGAACTGGAATTTGCTTTGTTTGTTGGTTGGTTTTTGGTTTTTGTTTTGTTTTTGAGGTTCTCTTATTTGGATTTAAGAATGAGAAGCATGAGCATTACGTAATTGTAATCCCAAAATACAGTTCCTTGAGGCTTTACCTGAAAGAGTGTAGGCTCAAGAAAGTAAGATTCACTATAGGTATAAAGAACACAATGAGAGAGGAAATCTCTGAAATGAAGTCACACAACTTCATCAAACTCTTGGTAACACTTGGATAAAAGAAGGGACAGTTTGCCCAAATGATTGGTCCATGTATTTGGTAGCACTTCTAGGTTCTGCAGCTTCTTTGGTAAGCTCTTCAAATGCTGAGATTCTATGTGATGGCCTCAGGCCTTATACCCTGCTTCTGGGTTTATTGTAAGAGGATAATCCAATAGGAAATTTGAGGATAACAGCCAAAGGGCTCTCACTTTTAGTTTGTTTCTCTGCTATCTCCATCTCTATCCAGTAGATGGCACCAGCAGATAATAAATGTATTTGATCCTTTTATCAAAAGCTTTTTATGCTTATGCATTTCTCTATTCATCCAGGCTATTAATTGGAATTTTCCCCTTTTAAGCAATTTATTTTAATATTTCAGTATCATGCATATATTAGATGCTTACCTTTCCAATAATCCTTTTTCTTCTTACAGCATAAAATTCATATCACTTCTAGGATCCAGCAACCATTTTGAAAGAAAACCAACAAAATCCTCAATTCCTCCATGTTTTGTGGATTTATTCTGTACATTCACTGAGTATATCTAATAGTTTTCATTACAAGAGACATTAGCTTGAAGGAACAAAACAGATGGATTATCAACATATAGAGAACTGCATAGCTGAGTCATAATGTACAGTTTCTAATTTTAGGTGAAACCTATATTAGACATCTTTAGGGGATCAGGAATTTGATCCCTGGAATCTTCAGCTTTCTGGATCTTTCAGCTATTATATTATAGCTATTTCTACCAGAGTATATTTATCCTCAGTCCCTTCCCTTCCTCTCCCTCCTCCAATCTCTGTAACTGGTTTAATAAGACAAAATATGCCACTCTGCACTAGAAGTAGGAAGTTACCCTTATTGCCACCCTTTGGGAGGTTGTGTCTTTATAGCAAAGTTCATTTGAGCTCCAGCCTGAGTGCTGCCCTTAACCCACATACACCCGCACAGGGTACTTTAAATCCAGGCTAGATAGTATGGCTGAGGGCACAGGCTTGAGCTCAGGTTTCACTACAGCTCACATTGGCAATCTGCCTACTTTGCAGTGAGAGCACAGGCTAATCAAACCCCTGTGCTTTTTCACCTACAATGCTATCTCACAATTCCAGCTGAGCTTATATTTTCTTATCAACCTCCTCCATTCTTCTGCACTGGAAGTCACCTACGGTAGGTCAGCATTGCTAGCTCTCATTTGCCTGCTCTGTTTCTCACAGGCTCATAGACTTTAAGATCAAAAAGGACCATTATCATGATAATCTAGTCTGACCTCCTGCACATTTCAGGCTACAGAACCTCACCACCCACTCCTACAATAGACCACTAACCACTGCCTGAGTTACTGAAGTCCTCAAATCATGGTTTGATCTGATCTGATCAGTCCCAGAGTTCAGTATGGTTCAAAGACTGTGTTAAAGAGGATTCACCATTTACAGTAGTTTGAACCTGCTCTGCTTCCACACCATTTGAACAGAGATACTACTCCTGTGCTGTCATTTGGCCAGTTGCCAACACAAGCCTTCTGTTAAAGCTGTGGTGTGATATCAGTAAGATCCATAAATTAGGATATGTTTGCAGAATGACATTTTTATGTTTAAAGCACAGGGAAGAAACAGAGGCAGGGAAGTCAGCTGAGTGTGCTATGAATCATTTTGTGGTTTGCAGACTGAATTGTTTAATGACATTCTCATTAAAAGGTCTTGCTGCCAAATCCAGTTTTACTTTTGCCTTCAAAACTGTCTGCAATAATGAGGAGCTACATTTGGAAGTTAATAGCTTAATTATTGTTCTTGTGTCCCTCCAGAGACAAAATCCCAAGTAAGCAGTTTCTATGCTAGACCAGAGAGAACAAGGGACCCTGCAAATGAATGCATAGAGCAACCCAATTTAATGCTTTGAACACAAGCGTGGGATAGTCTACCAGAAATCCATCCCAGCACATGGACTAGTATAGCAATGTTTTGGATGCAGTTGTATAGTCAAGGCTTTGCCTTGTGGACCTTCCTGCTCACCTAGTCTATACCTTCTTGGGCTGACTACTCATTGCAGGCATACCCAGAGGAAGAAAGGGAAATTCCAACCACATTTAAATTATAAGATTCTTGCCTGATTGACAAATAGAGATTGAAGATTTTATTTCACTATCCTAGTTTCTATTCCTGGAGGACAAGAGCTTCCAACTGCAGCATGTCTGGGATTCCCTGAAGATTTGTTGTCACACATTTAAGAAGTGGACTGCTTTCTTAGTCAGGACAAACAATTGCCCAGTGCTATCCCTGAGGTTATCATTATTCTTATTTATTGTAGTTGAGCAATATGGACACTTGATCTTTGTTCATTGCTAGTGGGAAATAATCTTCTAAAGCTGATAATATAATTTGTGTACTATAATGAGGACTGAAACCAATTTGGCTAGGATCAAGGAAGTGTGAAGCCTCCAAGATATTTCTGGAGTTGGCATCCCCGTAAAACTCTAACATAAAGGGAGTTTGAACGGGTCTATACTGGCTGAGACTGTCTGCATCAAGAGACACATTTTTAGCAGAAATCTAACACAAATTTCCTCAGAGGAGCCAGCACTTCATACCACAAAAGAGAGAGACTGGCAGTCTCCACAAGGCCTAGGTCATGGTTTCTGCAAGGTGGTTCCAGGACCAGGACCATCCTAAATTCTTAACCTAAGAGAGCAAAACACAACTGAAATCAAATCCTTTGGTTCCCTCACAGCCTACTCTGCTGCCATAGACACAGCTCAATCAATTTTTAGTAATCTCAGCTGCAAAGAAACACAAACATTCCTTGTGAAAATACACACAAGGATATACTGGATTTAAATAGGACAGAGGCTCTTGATCCCTTAACTGAAAGCCTGCTTTAAAGTAAAAGGAAATGCTTCTGCTCTTTCTTGTTTTATTCTCAGAGGTTAAAGTAGGTTTAAATGCCCCAGAATGTTGTTCTGGTGCCCACAAATTTCAGGGGCCAGCATTCCAGGGCCCAGAAAAATAAATAAAATTGGGTGAAACACACGTTCTGCCCTGAGCTGGCTGCTGGCAGGTCCCAGTGCTGGGACATGGCAGGGCCATGAGGAGTCTTGACTGGGACCACAGCAAGGTGGTAGGGGCTGTGGCGTGACTGCAGCAGCTTCAGCCAGGCCCATCGGGGGCAGTGGTGGGTCTTTCATTAATCAGTAAATAGTCATCTCAATGGCCATCGCATTCAGTCACTGATTCAATGATGTTTCCAGAAAACGACCATTCCCTTGCCTTTGAATGCAGGGTGCAGCCAGTGCACTCACAGACACGCTTCCCCAGCCAGGGTTGACTTTCCCAGGTTTGTCCACAGGGAACACAGCTTATGCATGTTTCAGGGCTGTGTACAATGGCTAAGTCCTTGCAATGCTGGTGCTGCTGGGCTCCTTGATGTTGCTGCCACAGCTGTGGGAGAGGCAGGGTCTGAGGGAGGGTGCATGGGAAGGTAGGGTTGTGGAAGGAGCAGGGCGTAGGAGGCAGGGTCAGGTAATGGGGGAGCAGCAGGGATTGTGTGGGGGCAATGGTGGCACATTTTGGGGCAGCGTGTGGGGGGAGGTCTGGAGGAGTGAGGAGTGCATGGGTGGAGGTCTTGTGGGTTCAGGGTGTGGGGGGCAGGGAGTCAGGGACAAGGGACTGCAGGGCAGGGAGTGCATGTGTGGAGGTCTTGCAGGGCCAGGGTGTGGGGGACAGGGAGTGGGGGGGCCAGTCTGGGGAAATGGGGAGTGCATGTGTGGAGGTCTTGCAGGGTCAGGATGTGGAAGACAGCGCATGAGGCTGGGAGGTAGTCTGTGTCTGTATTAAGTGGCAGGTTTCTGTGCCACCCAAGCCAGAAGCAAGCTGGAGCCAATCTTCATGCCCCAAGCAGACTTGGTGCTGGGGATTCTCAGTTGTAAACCATCTCCTGGAGTTAGGCACCTGGGATGATAACTTTTAGCCCAGTGGTCAGGGTGTTCACTCACAATATGCAAGGAGAACAGATTTAAACAGGTATCATAGAATCACAGGGTTAGAAGGGACCTCATGAGGTCATCTAGTCCAACCCCTGCCAAAAAAGCAGGACCACTCCCACTAAATTTTCCCAGCCAGGGTTTTGTCCAGCCAGGCCTTAAACACCTCCAAAGACAGAGACTCCACCACCTCCCTAGATAGCCCATTCCAATGCTTCACCACTCACCTGGTAAGAAAGTTTTTCCTAATATCCAACTTCGACCTTGCCAGCTGCAACTTGAAACCATTGCTCCTTGTTCTGTCCTCTGTTACTACTGAGAACAGACGAGCTCCATCCTCCTTGGAGCATCCCTTCAAGTAGTTGAAGGTTGCTATCAAATCCTGCCGCCCCCCCCCGCCCAGTATTCTCTTCTGCAAGCTAAATAAGCCTAGTTACTTCAGTCTTTCTTCATAGGTCTTGTGCTGCAGCCCCTTGATCACTTTTGTTGGCCTCCGCTGGACTCTTTCTAATTTGTCCACGTCCTTTTTGTAGTGGGGATTCCAAAACTGGACACAGTATTCCAAATGCAGCCTCACAAGTGCCAAATGGAGGGGAACGATCACATCGCTTGGTCTGCTGGCAGCACTTCTTTTGATGCAGCCCAGTATGCCATTGGCCTTTTTGGCAGCAAGAGCACACTGCTGACTCATATCCAGCTTCCCATCCACCATGACTCCCAGGTCCTTTTCTACACTGCTGCTACTTAGCTGATCACTCCCCAGCCTGCAGCAGTGCATGGGGTTTTTCTGTCCCAAGGGCAGGACTTTGCACTTGTCCTTGTTGAAACTCATGAGATTTCTTTTGGCCCACTGCTCCAATTTGTCTAGGTCTCCCTGAGTCCTGTCCCTGTCCTCCAGCGTGTCTACCATTCTCCCCAGCTTGGTGTCATTCGCAGACTTACTGAGTGTGCAATCTATCCCATCATTCAGATCATTAATGAAAATGTTGAACAGAATTGGCCCCAGGACCAAACCCTGGGGCACACCACTCATTACTGGTTGCCAAATAGACATGGAGCCATTGATTCCTACACACTGAAATCATTGATCTAGCCAGTTCTCTATCCACCTTACAGTCAACGCATCCAACCAATACTTCCTCAACTTGCCAACGAGAATGCTGTGGGAAATTGTATCAAAAGCCTTGCTAAAGTCAACATATATCACATCAGTGGCTCTTCCTGCATCCACAAATCCAGTCATCTCATCATAGAAGGTGATGAGGTTGGTCAGGCATGATATACCCTTGGAGAATCTATGCTGACTGTTCCTGATCACTCTATTTTGCTCCAAGTGTTTCAGGATGGATTCTTTGAGAACCTGCTCCATGACTTTTCCAGGGATTGAGGTGAGGCTGACAGGTCTGTAATTCCCTGGATCCTCCTTTTTGCCTTTTTTGAAGCTAGGCACTACATTTGCTTTTTTCCAGTCCTCTGACACCTCCCCTGTTCACCACAAGTTTTCAAAGATAATGGCCAGTGGTACTGCTATCTCAACAGCCAACTCCCTCAGCACCTTCATATGCAGTTCATCCAGCCCCATGGACTTGGGCACATCCAGCTTCTTTAAGTAGTCCTTAACCTGACCTTCTGTCACCAAGGGCCTCTCTTCTTCTCTCCAATCTGCCATACCCTGTATAGTGGGCTGGGAGCTGGCCCTGCCTGTGAAATCGGAAGTAAAAAAGGCATTGAGCACTTCAGCCTTTTCCTCATCCTCCATCACGAGGATACCTGCCTCATTCAGTAAGGGACCTACACCATCCCGATCCTCTTCTTGTTATTGATATACTTGTAGAACCCCTTCCTGTTATCCTTCACATCCCTTGCTAGCCGCAACTCCAATTGTCCTTTGGCCTTTCTGATTTTATCCCTGCAGTCCCGAGCAATATCTTTATATGCCTCCTTAGTCATCTGTCCAAGCTTCCACTTCCTGTAAGCTTCCTTTTCAGGTGTTAGGTTAATGCAGAGTTCTCTGTTAAGCCACACTAGGCGACTTCCACATTTGCTGTTACTTTCTGCTCATTGGAATGGTATTTTCCTGTGCCCTTAGCAGGGTTTCTTTAAAATACAGCCAGCTCTCTTGGACATTTTTCCCCTTCAGATCAGCCTCCCAAAGAATCCTGCCCATCATTTCCCTGAGGGAGCTAAAATCTGCTTTTCTGATGTCCAGGGTCTGCATTTTGCTTCTTTCCTTTTTTCCATTAATCAGCATCTTGAACTCTATCATCTCATGGTCACTGCTGCCCAGGTTGCCATTCACTTCCACTTCCCTGATCAATTCTTCTCTGTTTGTGAGCAGCAGATTGAGAGGTGCAAGGTTCCTAGTTGGTTCCTTCAGCATTTGTACCAGGAAGTTGTCCTTAGCACTCTCCAAAAAACTTCCTGGATTGCCTGTGCACTGCTGTATTGGCCTCCCAGCAGATGTCAGGGTAATTGAAGTCCCCCATGAGAATCAGGGCTTGTGATCTAGAAACTTCTGCCAGTTGTCCATAGAATGCCTCATCCACCTCCTCCTTCTGGTCTGGAGGTCTATAGCAGACACCCACCACAACATCCCATTTGTTGCCCTCTCCTCTAAACTTAACCCACAGGCTTTTAACTGGCTCGTTTCCACTTCCATAATGGAGCTCTGAGCAGTCATACAGCTTTTTTACATATAGCGCTACTCCTTCCCCTCTTCTTCCCTGCCTTTCCTTCCTGAACAATTTATACCCATCCATGGCAGAGCTCCAGTCATGCAAGCTATCCCACCCTATCTCTGTTACTCTGATTATATCACAGTTCCTTGTCTGCACCAGTACTACCAATTTTTCCTGCTTGTTTCCCAGGCTCCTTGCATTCGTGTACAGGCACGTAAGATACCAGGCTGATTGCCCTACTTTCGCATGTTGATTTTCAATTCTATTGCATCTCCCTCCTTGCATTTTCTCCCGGTGTTGTCCTCCCCAATTTGCCTCAGGTATTAGGGCTTCATTAGAACACCTAAAACAATTATTTGATTCCCCCCCCATGTTTCAACTACCTTCTCTTTTATCCCTGGTGTTACAGTCCTGGCACCCCCCAAGTTCCATCCCTTCCCCAAGGTCTCCCACATTGTCACTTACCTGTGGGCTTTGGTCTCCTTCCCCCTGCAAACTTAGTCTAAAGCCCTGCTCACTAGGTCAGCCAGTCTGCTTCCGAATATGCTCTTCCCCTTCCTCAACAGATGGAGTCCATCTCTGCCTAGCAGTCCTTCTTCCTGGAACAGCACCCCATGGTCGAGGAAGCCAAAGCCCTCCTGACAACATCTTCGCAGCCAGGCATTCACCTCCAGGATGTATCTGTATCTACTCAGGCCCCTACCAATGTTCCCTCTAAGGTTTGACGGCTTGTGTGCAAAATTTTGAACCCGTGTGCAAAACTTTTTCTGAATAAAATTTTTGTGCAACTCCACGTGATGGAAATTATTGAAAAATATAGAACAATGAAAAATTAATGTTATTTAAATTGTTTTTATTAATAATTTGAATTTATTCTATGCTTATGTGACATTTTGTCTCATCAGTTCTTCAGTCCTGTTTGTCTGCCTTTGTCAGTTTTCCAAAATGAATAAGCACATAAAATAGTTAAAGTGAAAGCAATTAACTTGCCTCTCATTTTTCATTTTGCACAGCAGCACATTTTACAATTTTAAAAAATGGTCCTAAATTGTTCCTAGCCAGTTCAAATGTGACCCTTTATTTGTTTTACTTACTTGGTCACTATTAGTAATCTTGATCACAGTATACTTTATCTTCCTTCATTTTATTAGTGTTTGATATATATATATATATATATATATATATATATATATATATATATAGA